>SKCR01023794.1:0-203400 GCA_019454045.1 Zanthoxylum bungeanum
CTTATGATTAACCTTATCATGTCCAACAAATTCGGTTTATCCTTTTGGACACACCGTCAAACTGACGTGTTCCGGGAGGAGTCATCATTTGAAAGAATACTATACTCTTTCAAGTATACGAGAAACTTATTACTTAAGTATTTTCATCATGGTCTAACCGTGACGATTTAATACTCTAGTCGATCTGTTTGTCTATTTCGTGTCGAAACTTTAAAAGGTTTCTGATTCGTGTTCCAAAAGAAACACTTAACCATAACGCGATGCCATATCCATTAAGGTCACGAAATATTCATATCCACCTCTAGCCTAGCTAGACATGGGCCCACTTGCTTCACTATGAACTAGGGCTAACAGATCGGTGGCATTTACACTTTTACCAAGTAAATAATGTTTTAGGCACTTTGCCCAATAAACTAGATTCGTAGAATTTATTTGAATGGAATCAAATTAGTCAGAGTACCCACTCTTCAAAAGTGTGGATATACGATTCTTGTTTTAGTTGTGTCCCAGACAATAATGCCACAATTAGTTTCTTCTGATCAAATCAGTTTGAGCTATTTGTTTGTCATAGTAAACGTTTGAGATTTATTTACATTCAAAATATAAATACTGTTATTCACATCTAATGTGTTTATCTCAATATCATCTTTATATAATAAAATACTTTAGTGTTCTAGAATATAAAGGTTCACCCACAGCGGGTTAAACAGTGATATAGATATAATGTTTCTAGTTAAACTAGTTACATTATAACAGTTTCCAAATTTAGGTACATATCCGAAGGTAATTCCTAAACTTAGGTATCTACGGTTGAAACAGCGGCTTTCGTCCCATTTCCATTACGCAGATTGTGAGAGCAGATTCTGAACATCAGTTTATATATTTTTTATGTTCCACACTACGTATTTAAAATCTAATTTTAATACTAGTAGTGAACATAATGTTAACAAACATATTTGAAGTCGGAGCCTTGCTCATCTTCAATTCCTTCATGTATGCTTTGTCCAAACGGCAGTCACGCTTCCGCGATTCCGTTTGCCACAATTCAAGCAGACGTTTTAGGATATGTCCTTTATCTTCCTAGAAGATAATAATGATTTTGCCTTTGCCATTTTCAACACTCTAGAAGCTTTTGGCCAAGCCTTGGCCTTGTAGAATATCGAAGTAAGATGCGTCTTACCCTACTTGCCTAATTACAAACTTTGACTTTATCTCCTTGAGAATAGTCATTAACTCTCCAATAGTTATTTATTGCAATTTAGTACTTCTAAAATCTAAGCATAGATTTATGAAGATCCTTCAATTTCATTATCATACTTTAAGGATCTAATCCTTTGTTCTGACAAAGAAATTAAGGAGTCTACTGCGACAAGCTTAATGGATTAAGTACTAAAGTTATCATTACATAAATCTTCCAAAGATTATGCTCGACTATTTGCTTAACTCAGAGCTTAGGCATAATATGTTATTTTATCAAATAAAGTAACTTATTATTTTCGAAGACCATCCTGAAATTTTATTCCCAATTTTGAAAATTAAACCATTTAAATACATTTTCGCTAGGATTATGTTTTAAATGTCAATCTTTCTATTTTATCTTGATTCTAATAGTCCAACTATTTAATCAACGATTTCGGTACTATTTATTATAAGGATTACAATAGTCCAACTATTTAATCAACTATAATTTAATAGATTAAAATCAATTATATTGATTACTATAATCCAATTATAAAATCAACTATAATTTAATGGTTTGAATACAGTCCAACTGTTAATTAAAATAACATTTTAAATATTAGTCCAACATTTAATTTATAATGACGAATGATATTTGTGATTGAGCGCGTATGGCAAGTAATTAAACGAATATTGCAAATTCAATTCTTGCCTCCCACTATTTTTCGGTGAGCCTTTAACCCTCTGTCGAGTACTCGGGAAACCATGTTTCCTAGCGGGCTAGGATCCCGTTAAATATCACACAACCTTGACTTTGGCCAACAAATTGTATGATAATTAACTAGGTAGATCTCTAAGATCAATTGGATCCAATCTAATTCCTAGATCCGGTAGGGGGACATCCAAGTTTGAAACATATATCTTATATATGCCAATACATCCAATGTATTACCTAACCTTTTTCCTTTGAATCAACTAAGCCTTGGCTTTGGCACAACAAACTTAGTGATCCTAGTTAAGCGCGACCCATTGACCATGGAAAGCTTCGTAATCAATGTTGATGGACAAGAAGTGGTATTGACATTGGCCAACAAACCACAACTTGGACAAGACACCAATAAAACTCAAGTTCTAAAGTCAATCTTTCCAAAACTCAACATGTAATAAAATTGTTTTTTAGAAACATGCTTTTCTTTAAAACAACTGAGACTATATCTGGCTTACGCCTGATTATGCCTAAAAATAACCTGTGATTATCATAGTATAGACGGTTACATGAACTAATTTACTCAAACAAAATTTTGAGGAAAAACTTAAATAAAGAAAACGAATGAAATTGATAAAATAAAATAAAATAAAATAAAAAGTATGAAAAGTATGCAGGAAATATCTGTAGAGATAAACAGCAAAGCATCAGGAATTTCTCTTGTATCAACCTCTTGTATTCAGTTATTGATTCTTTTCATTACACAATTGAAGGTTTTGTTGGTGTTTGCTAAGGTCCCAAGATCATTAAACAAGCATGAAACAAGTATGAATACATATCAACAAAGTTACGGAATACTCACATCGATCGGTTGAGCGATGCTTTGATGAACAAAACTCCATTTCTCCTCCATAGAAGGGCACGACAGTGGCAGTGAATGAGTCCTCCATTTTTCAGTTTTGAGCCAAGTTCCAAGCTCCAAGCTTTCGTCAAACGATTCTCGGCTCATGGATAGACTTCCCTATTACCTTCGCATGACTTTGTAGTGTGCTAGCACTCCCGATTTTTCCAAAAAATCAAGACATTTTGCTTCCCTTCACTGCTCGGTTTTGGGCAGAAAAATACAGTGAAGAACAGCCCCTTTGGGCGTGTAAAATGAGAGAAGGAAGAGAAGAGAGATTGGAGGAGAGAGAGATTGAAAAAGGTGTAGTGATTTTTGGTAATTGATTTTGTAAACATATACCAAATATTTGGCTTTAATAAAGTCAAACCAATTAAAGCCTACAATCACATCCATCAAGTCCCATCAATCACTCAAGTGACAACCTGTCACATCACTCAGTCAATCAAGTTGTCAAGTCACATCACTCAAAGTGACAAGTGATTTGAAGCTTGAAAGGACTAGTGATTTGACGCTTGATGCGACTAATGATTTGACTTGTGTGCCGCACTCGAATTCGAAATGCAAATGCGCTCGTAAATAATCTCGGGCTCGGGTTCGTTAATTCCAAATTAATGACTTTTTCGTTGCGTCGTAATTAAATCTAATTTAATTAAATAATCATACCAAGCATAATTACTATTCACATCTCTGATGAATTAATTCTAAATTAACTCGTTCGCCCGAATTAAAATCCAATTTTAATTCCGTGTCGAAATCCAATTTTTTATATATATCAAATATATTATTTTAACCGATTAATTCCAAATTAATCGTTATCTCTCTTTTAATGATATTTTATCCTAGATAAAATATCTCCGTAGTTAATCCCAGAATAATTTTCTCTCTCATCTAATTAATCACATATTAATTAAAGTACGAGTCATACGTCATCGGTGAATATTTGGGAAGCAACCCATGAGATCTCCGGATATGTAGGCAGTAAATTCGGTCGTCGGACTATCCGAACATGTAAGTACCTCGTACTACGTTTTACCGATTTACAAGACAATGTTGGCCTCTAGCAAAGCGTCATGCCTACCCAATTCTCCGGAAATATCCTTACATGAATAAAGGATCTGTATCAGAAGTAGTAAACGTAGTATTACGTATATCGATCCAGTATCGGATTGTCACGTGATAGGCCTGAGGCTGGAGCTGTGTCTGCCCCGTACGAAGCACATGTCAGATGTCTAGTAACTAGTCTCTATATCGGATATTCATGACCTAGTCAAAATATCCTGATGACTGCAGTACTTAAGAGCACCAGTACCGTATCCTATGTGCCATCATCTCCACTATGACTAGAGTGATACTTCCATCTTGACATCACCCCCAATACACTACGATTCTCAATATACCCAGTATAGGCGTACCAGAACCTGTTAAAGCCCTGGACGACCGCAACCAAAGTATATTGATTGTCGCAAGTATTAGCGGTGCAAGTCTCAGGTTAAGACCAAATACACCTACCCTGATTTCGGACTTCCATAGACACATAGTCATACTACCAATGGAATTCCGAGGAGGTCTATCAGAGCGAAGGTGTTTCCCGTACCATCGGTGAAGCAAAACCTCCTATTACACTTGCATGAGTATCCTATACCCAAATATATGAGAACTATGCTATTATGCTCTCACAACGCGCACAAGTGTAATACTAGTCTTTTACGTATTCATCGATGTCCAATCTCGATAATACTCTGACTAGGGATATTTAATGATTTATCCTTCGTGGACTGATACTGTCTCATATCATTCTCAATCCAGGAATAAATCATAAGGACCTCTCATCATTTATACATCTAGGTGATCTAATCACAAATGATAAGAGTGCAATCTCATTTGTCACATAGTTAATTTGTACAATAACACAATGATTTGTACAAATAGTGACGATATGGGTCATAATTGTCCAACATTAACAGCACACAAAAGTTATCATTAGGAGCTATCTAACATCGATAATATACCCTCAGGCAATACTGCAACAGAAGACCAACACATAAAACAACTTTACCAGTCACAACTGATTTCACAAATCACACATAGAAGAAGCATGACTGGATCTATATGGGATTTGACAAAACACAATTTCTGGGCTAATAAATAGAAGGATAATAAAGAATAACAACCATCAATTTTATTAAACGTTAAAAGGATCATTCAAGAATCAACAACATGAATATAAGAAGTTTAAATATAGAAGTTCATCCTTAGCTTTGCCTAGGAGATTAGCTCTCCATGGAAGAAAGAGATGCAACCTGAATATATCGGAGAGACGTTATGATTTCCTTGAAGTTCTTCGTTCTTCCTCTCTACGAATTGTGTTTTTGACTCATTTTTGTGTTTCTCATCTGTTTCTCTCTGATTTTCTCCTCCTTTAGGGTTTAGGACGAAGTTGGATTTATATAGAAATGTCCTGAACCCTAAATTGCATTAAAAACACACAGAACACAATCCTGGAATCGTAGTTTCGCGTCGAGACGTGCGCCGCGCGTCTCAACGCTCTAGCAGCAATGGAAGATGCTAAAATTGACTAGATCTCCTCGAGTACATGCAAATCGATATATTATTGGTCTCGTAACTCTTCCTAGATCAAAGGTTATAGCCTTTTTAAATTTAGTGCACTGTTGATGCTCCCACGTGCTTCTGAAACGTCTGTTAGGCTTTGAAACATGTCCAATTGCTCCATTCTCCTTGATCCATTGCTTCCTATTAACAAATCACAAAATGACTCTTATTAAGATTAAAACATATGATAATAAAGTTGAGTTAGCAGTGTTCTAAGTACACTTTCATGCACTTACCAACGCCCTATGTGCTTAAAAAAAATCTTTACATAAAACAATATAAAAAGAAAAAAAATCAACTAGAAAGAAAATTTCCTCTTACTATAACTAAGATCTAGGACATTACGCATCACCGTCCCCCTGGTCTTAGGTCTGTATCTGTCAATGTGCATAGTGTCTCCTTCTGGGTATGCAAAATGCATATGCATCAACATATCAAGCACATGATCATGTACGTCATGCTATGAAATGCAATGAAATGAAATGACATTATCCATTTACACAACAATAAAGTGAACTACACTCTCTTACGAGCTAGTGACATCTCACTCATCCAATACATACAAAATGGATCCATAGCCCATTTCAACAAACGCATCTATATGAAAAATGCTCGCGCGTGTCATTAAACATATCAAAATATTTCATACAATGGTTCCACATTCAGACCAAAACTAAACTGAAGTCTGGAAAAGTTTGTTAAAACTCTTTACAAAACTTTTACATCTCGTGTACTAAAAACACGTTATACTATGAGATTGCTTAATATGAAAATGTAACGACAACTTGTGGTAAACTTTTCATGCTGATACTAGCTTACTATCTAGAAACCCGACATTATACATACTTTTGAAATATATGTTTCTACACATGTTCTCTTATGAATCTTATTATCTGTACCTCTCGAAACTCTCATTTCATGATTTCAAAAACTCATAACTAATGTTACTTATTTTTATGAGCCTCGATTTATATACATATCTAAACACATAATCAAGTATCGTACCCTATCTACTAAGATGAGTTTATAGTGAGATACTTACCTAGTGTCCATGATATCCTTTCTCTTTCCCTATCTGTAACACAAAATATGGACTGTGAGGATCGTTAATCATGGAAACTTACTGATAGCATAAACTCCCAAACTGTCTGTGAAAATCCAAATTAAATGCATTTTCATTAATTTCGGTTTCATTACTTATAATACATCCAATACTCATATAACATCATTATACATTGTTCTATGTCAATCATGTAGCTCAAATATACAAATTACACAATTCCGATAAATCTTCCGAAAAGTTTCCGAAAATACTGTGGAAGGAACCTAAGCCCTCCGAACCTCTTTGGAATTACTCAAATAATATCGTATTATCATAATTAATCTATATTCTTAATTACGTTCATTAAAGCACAAATGCATATGAAATCTGTTCTTACCGAAAACTCGATTTACTTATCGGATCGATCAAATTAGCTCTGATTTCTCTCGGATTCTACCAAAAGCACATATTCAATATACTAACATTCAGAAAACTTAATTTATATCATTACGTTACTCTACGAAGCTACTGGATACAATCCAAACATTTAACTATAAACTTAAAATTTGCGGATTTTTACCGGTAGGTCTTATCGGGATTCCGTGGCTATATACGGACTCCAAACAATCCCACGAACTCACTGGAATTGATGAAATTCTGATCGAAGTTACTGTTCATAGTGGGTCACAATTCATTGGAAACTTCCTTCCTCATTTTACGTCCAACCGAGCACAGATCGAAAAAATCATCACTGTCATCTTGTAATACTCTTCGAGGGCTTCGATTTGGCGGGTGGTTTGGGCCGTGAAATGAAACGATGGGTCAGGATCGTGAAACCCACTACTGGGCGCGTCACCTTCATTTTCTCTCTGTTCTTCGGTGTTCTGGCTGCCGCTGGCCACCACAAGGCGGTGGGGTGGCCGGCGCACCCTTATGGCTCGTCGTGTCGGCCGGTGTCGGCCAAAAAGCCGCCGACGCGACCAGGTGCGCCCAAGTTATGTTTTTGGGGATAAAGGGGTTGGGTGAAGGAATTGAGAAGCTTATGTCCTTTTTGCAATTTCTCAAAACTTCATGGTATTTATAGAAATATTTTTGGAAATTACGTTAGATCGTTTACTATCTCTATAGCCAAAACAAGAAACGTTCCCCTTATAGAATAATATATATAAATCTCATAAGCGGTTTTTTCATGTCACGTGATTTCCAATACATCAAATCTCTATTTTAAAATATTCCAAGCTATAATTCAACACTGAAACTCTTTTTCTCAGATATAGTCTCATTTGAGACCCGTTCTACAATAAAAAAATCCTTCCGGGAGAGTTTCCGAATCTCTAGATGTTACAATTCTCCCCTCCTTATAAAATCTGTGTCCTCGAAATTTATCTATTTTATACCTGCTGATCTGATTCATTCATAAACATACACAGAAACTCTGTTGGAGTTGGTGCTTGACGCGCCAAATTTTGTTGTATTTATTGTAAATATGTTGTACATTATATTTTATTATGAATAAAATTAAGTAATTTTCATCAATATAATCTTATATATGGTAATGGCTTAAATGACCGTAGAATGAATAGTTATGACATAATTACAAAAGCACCGCAATTGTTACTGAGAAATCATAATATGATTCATTCTTAAAATATTCCCGGTCAAGGTTTATATACCTGGTCGGTTAGTAAACCTATTAGACCGGTACGTGTCGTATTTTAGAATTGTTCTAATGGTTTATCTCAATAAACCATGAGTCTTGGGAGACTCATCTAGGCATGTAGATATTTATTGGATAAATACCGAACGACTCATTCGAAGATTCCTGATAGATGGTACACCAATGTCAATATGAATCTTTACGAGTCGAATAACATATTAGCTCATTTGAATTGTGATACCAGTGTAGATATGTGAGATAACCTCCATACTTTGATGACAGTAACAAACAATATTTTTAGATCAGACCTCTGCATGTTCGTTGGGTATGTACTGATACTCACGATATCCTGTGATGTATCCAGAGAGGATCTGTCAGTCCCGTATATGGGATTTAGGTGTCCAATTTGTGATTCTTGGAAATCCTTGGTAGATGTATGATTTGGAATCAAGTTCCGAATACTTGCTAAGAATCATAATTATGCCGCGACACATGAATTGTTCATCACGGAGATTTGACGTTTAATTTACATCTCCGGAATAATTCGGATAACCTATGACAGAGGGATTATATATATGCAATGACTTCGACTTGGATGGTTCAACTCGATTATCTGTGGTCCTCGTAATTTATGAGTGGATGAATTACGGACATGGAAATGGTTTCCATAACAGATAAACTTGAATCTAGAGAGTACCACAATATAAAGTGTACTCGTTGAGCACTTGGAAAATTAATTATAGATAATTCAGATTATTCATAATTTACACATGCATATTAAATAATATGTATTGTATACGATACAAATTTAGATTAGATACATATTATTAACCTATTGGATTTTGACACTTGTTGTTTATTATTATTATTATTATTATTATTATTATTATTATTATTATTAATTAATTAATTAATTAATTGTTAATTAATTATTATAATATAAAATTGGAAGAATATTCTTGGAATATTTTCCATATATTTATTTTGTCATTTTGTTAATAATTAAATGAATTAATTAATTAATTTATAAATTTATTTATTTTAATTAAAGAATATTACATGAATATTCTTTGATTTGGTAAATTTTGATTTGCCAAGCCATGTGTATTTGACACATGGAATTTTATTAACAAAATTAAAATAAATATTAATTTTGGATAAGATCAAAGCTGTGTCAAAATATTGGCCTTAAAAATTGATTATTTTTATCAAAAATTTGGCCAAGTTTCGGCCACATGAGGGAAAAATATAAAAGTTGAAATTGTTTCCATTTTGCTTGGCCTGGCCATTTTCTCATGTGTTGAGAACAAAAAAAAAAATAAGCTTAGGGTTTTGAAACAAAGCAAACAACACCAAGGTGAAGAAAATTGGAACTTGAAAATTAAGGTAATCTTAAGTTCCTAATTTCTATTTTCTTAGTTTTGTTTTTAAGATGTGAAATATATATGAGATATGTATATTGCATTTTTAAAAATATATCAAGGATATATATATATTGAAATCAAAACTTGGTGTCGGATGCTTAATTAACCTTAACAATTTTTCTTTATAAGCAAATATTGTTAGATTAATTAGGGAATAAATTTTAAAATTAAAATTACCATTCTAGAGTGATATTGCCACTCTAATATTGCCTAGAATTGTTCTTGAGACTTTGTATTGTGGTGACTAGATTTGGTGTAAATTAATTGGATTAATTGAGTGAATAAATTGAATTTTGGCTTGAAAATTGACAAAAATTGATTCTGGATCAGATCTGATTTTGATCTTAAAAACAAAATATTTTTCATGTAAAAATATGTTATTTGGATGATTTTGGATGTGTATTGTGTGGTGGATAAATTCCAAAAATTGTTCTGGGCGAAAATGCAAAAACAAAATGATGAAATTCACTTCAAAATGGGTTCGTTGCATGCCGCCTGTGATCCCAGCGAACTAGTCACAATTTGGGCAGCCCAAAAGTCTGGGATGACTCGACTCGGCAGTTTGTCAACTGGTTTGACCGTTTGCCCGTTACGCGTAGATTTATTGGAAAAATATTTTCGTAAAATAATTCGTCATGTAACCAAATATATTATGTTATTAAATATTAATAAATAATATATTTAAACTTATTTGAGTGAATTATAAATATTTGATATTAATTAATTCGCTCGAGAAATTTTTAAAATGTTTAAAAAACTTTTTCGCCCTCTGCCGCGCACTTCCTTTGTGCTTACCCTAACAAAATATTTTCAGAGCGTCTGATCCCACATCCAAAATAATTTTTCATGGCTTAAATATTTGATATTCAATTCAATTTATTTTACACATGCTTACGAATTAATTGATTGGATCAATTATTTAACTGTTCGATATTTTTTGTAAAATCCCCATAATAAGGCTTTTTGTTTTGCGAGTGTATTGTACACTAATAGGTCTGTCTCATCCATATGGATATAATATTTTTCTTGATATCGTGGTTGTGTCTACCAAAGCAGTGCGACTATGATTAACAAAAATTTGTTTATACCGGTAAAACTTATTTGATAAGATACAAATTCGAGCGAACGTGCATACCAATAGATGCCAAAGCAGTGAGGTGATGCATTAGTACATTGGATATGTATATTGATGAATATTGCCTTGAATATGCCTCATCCAATAGATGTCAAAGCATTGAGGATCGGAAACGGTTCAGGACCTATTTAAAGGGTCACATTGGAAATGATTGGTAATTGTTACCTACATTCAAATATATTTGGGCACAATGTGCCAAAGTTGTATGTTCAAATATATTTATGAAGTTTACTTCCTGTTATAGAATTTAATTTAATTATTGAATTCTCAATTTTGTTTGGGGATTATCAATTTACTTAAATTAGTGGGAGGGCATCCTTATATTAAAATTCCATGATATGTTGTATGTTTTGTGATATTGATGAAATTAATTTTATCTGCTAACTCACGTTTGTTTTGTAAAGTTTGTGATGACAGCTACAACTTCCACTAATCTGTTTGCTCATGTTCTGGGCGAGAACAAATTGACTGGTCTTATGAACTTTAGTGAATGGGAATTGGATCTTAAGATTGTCTTAAGGCCTGAGAAGTTGGGTTATGTGCTGGATAATCCAATGCCGCTGGATATTACATCGGAGTCATTACCTGAAGAGAGTGAGGTATTTGATAAATAGAAGGATGATGATTTGAGAGTCAAGTCACTCATTCTCTGTTCTATGTCTTCTGATCTAAAGAGACAATATACTGATATGTCTGACTCCTATAGTATTATAACTCAATTTTGGGAGATTTTTCTAAAACATAAGCAAAACCTAGTGTACAAAATCTATGTGGAATTGTTCCACGCTCATTTGGCTGATGGCAAGCCCGTGAGTCCACATGTCCTCCACATGATGGATCTCATGGAGCAGCTTCAAAAGTTTGACTTTCAGCTGAATGAGACTTTGGGCATGAATTTGATTCTTGGCTCACTCCCACCGGTATATTCCCAGTTTATTATGAACTTCAACATGCATGGAATTCATTGTTCCTATAGTTAGTTGCATCGGATGCTTCAGACTGCTGAGGAGGACATAAAGAAGGGTTTGCCGACATTCATCTCAAAATCCTCTTTGCCTAGTTCTTCTTATTCTCAATCTGTGAGAAATGGCAAGAATAAGAAAAAAAAATGCAAAGAAGACTGGCTCCGATCATCAAGAAGGGTGTGCCGACACAAATGTTCAAATTCGCAAGGTCATTATATTTTACATGCCATTAGAGATGTTTATGAAATTGGGGATAATAAATGTAAAAGATCTGAAATAACTGATACTGAATTGTGGCATATATGGTTAGGTCATATAAGTGTACGATGCATAACGCAGTTGGCTAAGAATGGTCTGATTGAGAATCTAACCATACAATCTTTTCCAACTTGTGAATCTTGTATTCAGCGTAAAATGACCAGAGCCACATTTACTAGTGTTGGACATCGAGCCACTAACTTATTGGAGCTCGTACAAAGTGATGTATGTGGTCCTATAAGTCAAGTTGCCCATAATGGTTTTTCTTACTTCGTAACATTTACCGATGATTTGTCACGATATGGTTATATTTATTTGATGAAATATAAATCGAAAACCTTAGAAAAATTCAAAGAATTTCGAAATGAAGTAGAAAAACAAACTGGTAAATTCATCAAATATCTTTGATCGGATCGATGTGGTGAATATATGAGTAGTTAATTCCCCGAATATCTCAAAGAGAATGGGATTCTCGCTCAATATACTCCCCCAGGGTACTCCACAGCACAATGGAGTATCTGAAAGGAGATATTAGATTTTATTGGATATGGTCCGATCCATGTTGAGTTTTACAGATCTACCTTACTTTTTTTGGGAGTATGTTCTTCTAACTGCTGCACATATGGTGAATAGGGTTCCTTCTAGAGCTGTTCCCACTACTCCTATGAGATATTTTTTTGGTAGAAAATCAAACTTTAATTATATTAGGGTTTGGGGTTGTCCTGCATACGTCAACGTGACACAGTAGGATATACTTTTGCCTCGAGGTCGAAAAGTTATCCTCCGAATTCCAAAGGATAACAATTTTATGAACCCGAGCATCGAAATGTGTTTGTAGCCGTTTTGCCAGATTTCTTGAAGAAGAATTCTTGGCAGAAGGTGGTAATTATAGAAGGGTTGAACTTGATGAAGTCCAACCTATAGATGACAGACCGATAGAGGAATCACAGGTTCAGACAGAAGCAGAACCTTCTAGTTCCACTTTCTGTAGGTCTACTAGGATATCAAGACCTCATAAGCGCTTGTATTTGATACAAGATAAGAGTCTTGATGTGCTTCCCGTGGAGGAGACTGATCCATATACCTATATAGAAGCAATGTTGACATTGAATTCCGCTAAATAGCAGGAAGCTATAAATTTTGAAATGAACTCTATGCATTAGAATCAAGTATGGGACTTGGTTTCACTTCCCGAGGGAATTTTTCCCGAAGGTTGTAAATGGATTTACAAAAAGAAACCCGGGCCTGATGGGAAGGTTGAAATCTTCAAAGCCTGATTGGTTGCTAAGGGTTACACTCAAATTCCAGGTGTGGACTATGATGAAACCTTTTCACCAGTAACGATGCTAAAGTCTATTAGGATTTTATTGGTTATCGCTGCTTACCATGATTATGATTTTTAGCAAATGGATGTCAAAACTGATTTTCTTAATGGATTTCTTGATGAAGAAATCTATATGAAACAGCCGGAGAGTTTTGTCTCCAGCCAAAATTCCGGCATGGTATGTAAGCTTAAGAAGTCCATGAATGAACTTAAACAAGCTTCACAGAGTTGGAATCTTCATTTTGATGAGGTAATCAGATTGTCTGGTTTTCTCAAAAATGAAGAAGAAACTTGTGTTTATAAGAAGGTTAGTGGGAGTATAATCGTGTACTTAGTGCTTTATGTTGACGACATCCTGATCATTGGAAATGATCTTGGAATGATGTAGGGTGTTAAAACACACCTCTGTAAAAACTTCTCCATGAAAGACTTGGGTGAAGCTTCCTATATACTTGGTATAAAACTTTACAAAGATAGAGAAATGAAGCTTATTGGGTCATCCCAATGTACATACATAGATAAGATCCTAGAAAGGTACAACTTTAGCAATTGTAAAGTTGCTAATAAACCTTTTCGACGTGGCATTCATCTTTCGAAGAAGATGTGTCCTAAGACAGAAGATGAAAAGTATAGAATTTCAAGCCAACCTTATGTGTCATGCTTAAGAAGCTTCATGTATACCATGTTATGTACGAGACCTGATATTAGCCATGCGGTAAACGTTACTAGCAGATATCTGTCAAATCCAGGTAACGATCATTGGATGGCCGTTAAACATATTTAATGTATCTAAAAGTTACTAAGGATAAGTTTCTTCTTTATGGAGAAGGTGATTTACAGATAAGAGGATATACAGATTCTGATTTTCTGTCAGATTCTGATGATAGAAAGTCTACCTCAGGTTTTGTATTTACTCGTAATAATACTGCAGTTAGTTGGAAGTGTTCCAAAGAAGGATCAACAGTTGATTCCACCACTAGGCAGAATATATTACGGCATCAGATGTTGCAAAGGAAACTGTATGGATTAGAAAATTCATCACTAAATTGGGAGTTATCCCAAACATCGAGGATTCGATCCCGTTATTTTGTCATAATAGTGATACCGTTGCACAAGCAAAAGAACCCAAAGCGTATCAAAAATCGAAACATATGGAACGAAAGTACCACATTATTCCTGAGATCATCGCTCGAGGAGATGTTGCCATATGCGAGAGATTTGGAGAGACAACATAGTAGACTCGCTTACAAAGGCCTTCCCTCCAAGACTATATGATAGATATGTAGAGGCGATGGGTAGTAGATACAATAAAATTTGAAAATAGAGCAAGTGGGAGAAAATGCTAGAGTTGGTGCTCGGCACGTCAAATTTTATTGTATTTATTGTAAATATATTGTATAGTATATTTTATTATAAAAAAAATTAAGTAATCAATATAATCTTATATATGATAAAGGCGTAAACGACCAAAGAATGAATAGTTATGATATAATTACAAAAGTGTCGCAATTGTTACTGAGAAATGTCACAATATGATTCATTCTTAAAATATTCCCGGCCAAGGTTTATATACCTGGTCGGTTAGTAAACCCGTAAGACCGGTACGTGTCGTATATTAGAATTGTTCTAATGGTTTATCTCAGTAACTATGAGTCTTGGGAGACTCATATAGGCACGTAGGTATTTATTTGCTAAATACTGAATGACTCATTCGAAGATTCCTGATAGATGGTACACCAACGTCAATAGGAATCTTTACGAGTCCAATAGTATATTAGTTCCTTTGACTTGTGATACCACTGTGGATATGTGAGATATCCTTCATACTTTGATGACAATCACATCAACGATCTTTATAGATTAGACTTCCGCATGTTCGTTGGGTATGGACTGATACTCACGATATCATATGATGTATCCAGAGAGGATTTGTCAGTCCCGTGTACGGGATTTAGGTGTCTACTTTGTGATTCTTTGAAATCTTTGGCCGGTGGCCGATACGATTCGGAAACAAGTTCCGAATATTTGCTAAGAATCATAATTATGTCGTGACATATGAATTGTTCATAGCAGAGATTTGACATTTAATCTACATCTTCGGAACAATTTGGATAACCTATGTTAGAGGGATTATATATATGCAATGACTTCAACTTGGATGTTCAACTCAGTTATCTATGGTCCTCGTAATTTATGAGTGGATGAATTACAGACATGGACATGATTTCCATGACAGGTAAACTTGAACCTAAAGAGTCTTACAATATATAGTGTACTCGTTGAGCACTTGGGCAATTAATTATGGATAATTCAGATTATTCATAATTTACACATGCTTATTAATAATGTGTATTTGTATATGATACATAATTTAAATTAAACACACATAATTAACATATTGGATTTTGACACTTGTTTATTATTATTATTATTAATTAATTATTATTATTATTATTAATAAATTGGAAGAATATTCTTGGAATATTTTTCCATGTATTTATTTTGTCATTTTGTTAATAATTAAATTAATTAATTAATTAATTTGTTAATTGATTTATTTTAGATAAATAATATTACATGAATATTATTTGATTTGGCAAATTTTGATTTGACAAACCATGTGTATTTGACACATGAAATTTTAATTAACAAAATCAAAATAAATATTAATTTTGGATAAGATCAAATGTGTGTCAAAATATTGGCCTTAAAAATTGATTATTTTTATCAAAAATTTGGCTAAGTTTTGGCCAAATGAGGGACAAATATAAAAGTGGAAATTGTTTCCATTTTGCTTGGCTTGGCCATTTTCTCATGTGTTGAGAATAAAAGAAAAATAAGCTTAGGTTTTAGAAACAAAGCAAACAACACCAAGCTCAAGAAAATTAGAACTTGAAAATTAAGCTAATCGTAAGTTCCTTATTTCTATTTTCTTAGTTTTGTTTTTAAGCATGTGAAATATGTATGAGATATGTATATTGCATGTTTAGATTATGTATGTATCAAGGATATATATAATTGAAATCAAAACTTGGTGTTTGAATGCTTAATTAACCTTAACAATTTTTCTTTATAAGCACGTGTTTTTGGATTAATTAGGGAATTAATTTTAAAATTAAAATTGTCATTCTAAAGTGAAATTACCACTCTAATTTTGCCTAAAATTGTTCTTGAGGATTTGTATTGTGGTGACTAGATTTGGTGTAAATTAATTGGATTAATTGAGTGAATAAATTGAATTTCGGCTTGAAAAATTGAAAAAAAATTGATTATGGATCAGGTCTTGTTTTGATCTTAAAAACATAATATTTTTCATGTAAAAATATGTTATATGGATGATTTTAGATGTGTATTGGGTGGTGGATAAATTCCGGAAATTGTTTTGGGGCGAAAACGCGAAAAAACGATGAAATTCGCATCAAAATGGGTTCGTTGTGTGCCAGCTATGATCCCAGTGAACTAGGCACTGTTCGGGTAGCCCAAGGGCTGACTGAACACTGCCCAAATATCCGAGATGACCCGGCTTGGCGGTTGGTCAATTAGTTTGACCGTTTGCCAGTTATTCATAGATTTGTCCGAAAAATATTTTTGTAGAATAATTCGTCTTGTAACCAAATATATTATGTTATTAAATGTTAATAAATAATATATTTAAACTAATTTGAGTGAATTATAAATATTTGATATTAATTAATTCGCTCGAGAAATTTTGAAAAATGTGAAAACCTCTTTCGCCCTATACTGCACCCTTCCGCTGCGCTTACCTCAACAAACTATCAAATCCATTTCTAGCAATTGTCTAGCTCTATCCATCATTTGTATACTTTTCTAATGAGGTGGGCTGCTCTTTTTCATATCTATAGTCTTCAATTGTTCGTCAACGATAAAATTCACTAACTTGGTTCCTAACCAGATTACCTAACTAACCAATAACTACAAGGAATTATCACACCCCTCCTAACTTTAAAACAGCTACGGGGATACACCGAATTCCTAGTCTCAAATGTCTCAAACACATACCGTAGGTTCGTTAATAACCCCCTGGCTTATAAAGTCCTAATACTGATACTATATAACTACTTCGAATTCCCTATTCTCAAGGCTCACAATATCTCAACTCAAGGTAGCTTCTTCTAATATGAAAACAACAAATATATACATATAAAACGTTCTCTGACCACCGGATACCCCATAGTGCAGTCATTAAATCTAGACCATGCTACTGAATTTTAAATTACCATCTTTGTAACATCCCGCCCGAAGCCAGGATGCTACCGGTAGGAGACAGGGAAATCCATCCCCATAAGCCTATGTTTCTACTAAAGTTTCTGCATGACATTTTCTAAAATATCATGAAACCTGGATCAAAGTCCAGCACCTCGAGGTGTCCTGATATAAAAATTCAAAGACAATCATCACCTCTCTTGTAAATAGGCCTTCGGCATGACATAAATCTCAACTCATATGAAAATAGGCCTCCGGCCTAACAAAAACAAACAACTACGTGCTCAACACAAACAAAACTACATATGTGATATAAATAAATATAACTAAGGCTGTGGGAGCCCAAACACACAACCCATAAACATTCAACGAATCAAGACTGACTTGTCTGCATCAGGGTTATCCGCTGTCTACAAGACGCCTCTAGAATCTTCTAACACTGTAAGTCCAATGCGAACCTACAAAACTAGAAAACAGTCGGGTATGAGATATAAAGCCCAGTAAGTAACTCACACCTTATGTAAATTTATCAAGTAACAATATAAACTTAAATAGAATTCAGATATGTGTAAGATCACAAACTTATAAATTACATCCTTACCTGATGGCCGTTTACTTATGTTATTCCTGGATAATTTACTCATTGTACTGAATGCAACACTGTAGTAAACTTATCTGCTTGATTCCCACTATATTTCACATCCATGGAAATTCTTACATCTCTCATACACCAATCTAGAAGCATTCATCCACGTATGTACATACTCTTATTCCACACTGTATCTACAATTTATACACTAACAACATCATATTTTTATCCTAATTGGGACTAACTTATTATCTACCAAACCATGCAAACCCGTAGCTAAAGCAAACCCAAACCCGTGTGGTTTAGTGAGCATATACTATGGATGGTTACTTTAAATAGATTCCATAAGCTAAACGTAAGCAGTAAATAACTATAAGCTATAAAACCTTTACTGAAACACTGAGCTAAAGCCTCATACCTCTATATAATATAAGATATTGACTATTGATTCCATCTATTGGAATCCTCACAACTGCATTCTAAGTGTGGTAAGCCCCCAACACTCAACCTTTACGATAATATCACATATTGACCATGCATCTCTATATAATTTATACAAAGTACATACTCATAGCATACTACGATACTACTCATCAAATAGAACTGGATATCATTGAACTTCCATATCAAAGAAAATGTCTTAAGAAAGCTAATCACTCTGAAAAATCTTTCCTTGTCTGAAAACAGATCTATTCCTTTGAAATTTTCTGTAATTCCTTTTGTCTGTAAAACTCTGAGAATCTCTTAAAATCATTTCTCT
The DNA here is from genome assembly GCA_019454045.1 of Zanthoxylum bungeanum. Taxonomy (NCBI): domain Eukaryota; kingdom Viridiplantae; phylum Streptophyta; class Magnoliopsida; order Sapindales; family Rutaceae; genus Zanthoxylum; species Zanthoxylum bungeanum. The sequence goes on from SKCR01023794.1 coordinate 18,778, forward strand.
TGAAAACTCATTTATGAAACATCATTTTCTGTAAATCTGTCTTTGAAAATCTATTTTTGAAAATCTGTTGCTGAAAAATTTGTATTCGAAAGATCTATTTTGAAAACATTCTATGTAACTAATCTTTGAAAACTATTTTGGAAAAACTGGTCTCTGTCTCTGAAAACCTGACATACGGGGGCATTACGTATCGCCGTCCCCCCATACGCCTAACTAGAGCCAGAAGTGCAAATCTATGATATTGAGGCATTACGTATCGCCGCCCCAAAAGTATGCCACTCCTGTCCCTGAAACTAGTTGTCTTGGGGCGTTACGTATCGCCGTCCCCTCAGCCATTAAACTAGAACTGGGGGTGTGGACCTCTGCTACCCTCCAAGCTCTGAAACCAGGATTTCGGGGCATCTATCTGTTGGAGTTTCTACGGTCCCGAGGATGGATTCAAGCATAAAACATAAGTGCGAATACAACAAAGAAAGTTGCAGAATACTTACATTGAGCGGTTGAGCGATGCGATGAAGAAAAAAAAACTTTCTGCCCTCTCCAAGAAGCTCTCGATAGTCTATTGTCATGGTTCCTCCATTTTCAGTCCAAGCGCCAAGCTTTTGGGTGATGATTCCATGCTCATGTGTGCGGTTCCCTATCACCTTCGTGAGACCCCGATTGTGTGCTAGCACTAGGCAATTTTTGCCACAAAATTATCATATTTCTCCTTGCCATTCACGGCAAAACCAGTTAAGAAAATCAGCCCATGGCCGAATGAGAAGAGATGAAGAGAGAAAAGAGAGAAGAGAGTTTGGTTGGTTGCCAAAATTGTGTATCTAATACACTTTATTCATTTTCAAAAAACAAATAAATGATTTACAAAATATTTGGCTTTCCAAAAGTCAAATAATTATGCCAACCACCACCTCCACCAACATTTATCACTATTTACATCAATCAAGTGACAAATTTTCAAGTTACTCAAAGTGACTAGACATCACATCACATCACATCACTCAAAGTGACAAGGGATTTGACGCTAGAAGTGACTAATGATTTGATGTTTGATGTGACTTGCATGTCGTTCTCGAATTCAAAATCCGAATATGTTCGCAAATAATCCCAAGCTCGGGTTCACTAATTCTAAATTAACGAATTTTCTATCGCGACGTAATTAAATAATTATGCTTAGCAAAATCACTATTCACGTCACTAACAAATTAATTCTAAATTAACTCGTTCGCCCGAATTAAAATCTAATTTTAATTCTGCGTCGATAATACTCTTACTAGGGATATTTACTGATTATACCTTCATGGATTGATACTGTCTCATATCATCTCAATCCAGGAACTAATTATAAGGACCTCTTATCATTTATATATCTTGGTGATCTAATCACAAATGATAAGAGAGCAATCTCCTTTGTCACATATTTAATTTGTACAACAACACCATGATCTGTACAAATAGTGACGCTATGGGTCATAACTTTCCAACACTGTCATCCCTAGTCCTGAACTAGGATCTGAGGGCGTTACGTATCACCGTCCCGCCAGTCCTCTACATGTGCACATGTGCACTCCGTCAATTCCATATTTGAATCAAGTTACATACTGAGGTGGGTTTTTCCCTCATGCCTCAAAAACATAAAACTTAAGTTCTAAAGTCATTCTTTCCAAAATGCATATGCATCAACATCTCAAGCACATGATCATGTAAGTCATACTATGAAATGCAATGAAATGAAATGACATTATCCATTTACACAACAATAAAGTCAACTACACTCCATTACGAGCGGGTGACATCTCACTCATCCAATACATACAAAATGGATCCGTAGCCCATTTCAACAAACGCATCTATATGAAAAACGCTCGTTCGTGTCATTAAACATATCATCACATTTCATACAATGGTTTCAGACCAAAACTAAACTGAAGTCTAGAAAGGTTTGTTAAAACTCTTTACAAAACTTTTACATCTCGTGTACTGAAAACACGTTCTACTAGGAGATATGCTTAATATGAAAATGTACGACAACTTGTGTTAAACTTTTCATGTTGATACTAGCTTGCTATCTAGAAACCTGACATTGTACATACTTTTTAAAAATCTATTTCTATACATGATCTCTTACGAATCTTATTGTATGTACCTTTCAGAATTCTCATTTAGTGATTTTAAAATTCCATAACTAATGTTACTTATTTTATGAGTCTATATATATATATATATAACACATAATCAACAAGCGTACCCTTTCTACTACGATGAGTTTATAGTGAGATACTTACTTGGTGTCCATGCTATCCTTTCACTTTCCCCATCTGTAACACAAAATACGGACTGTGAGGGTCGTTAATCATGGAAAACTTACTGATAGCATAAACTCCCAAACTATCGGTGAAAATCCAAATTAAATTCATTTTTAGTGATTTCGGTATCATTTCTTATTATACATTCAGTACTCATATAATATCATTATACATTGTTCTATATCAATCATGTAGCTCAAATATATAAATTACACATTTCCGATAAATCTTTCGAAAAGTTTCCTAAAATACTACGGAAGGAACCTAAGCTATCCGAACCTCTCTGGAATTACTCAAATAATATCTTATCATCATAATTAATCTATATTCTTAATACGCTCCTTAAAGCACAAATGCGTATGAAATCCGTCTTATCGAAAACTCGTTTTACTTATCAGATCGATCAAATAGCTCTGATTTCTCTCGGATTCTACCAAAAGCACATATTCAATATACTAACATTCAGACAACTTAATTTATATAATTACGTTACTCTAGCTACTGGATACAGCACGATAACATTTACCTAAATTAACTTTACTGGTGAACATTTAACTATACTTGAAATTTACGGATTTTTAGGGAGGTCTTACCGGGATTCTAAGGCTATATACGGACTCCAAACAATCCCATAAACTCGATGGAATTGATGAAATTCTGATCGGAGTAACTGTTCACTGTGGGCCACTATTCATCCGAATCTTCCTTCCTCGTTTTAAGTGCAATCAAGCACGGATCGGAAACATCATCACCGCATCTTGTAATACTCTTCGAGGGTTCGATTTGGTGGTAGCTCGGGCCGCATCACCTTCATTTTCCCCCTTTTCACCGGTGTTATGTGCTGCTGTTGGCCACCACAAGGCGGCGGGGTAGCCGGCGCACCCCTCTGGCTGGTCGCACTGGCCGGTGTTGGCAAAAGGCTACCGACGCGACCAGGTGCGCCCAAGTTGTGTTTTTGGGGATGAAGGGGTCGGGTGGAGGAATTGAGAAGCTTATGTCCTTTTTAGAATTTCTGAAAACTTCATGGTATTTATAGAAATATTTTTGGAAATTATGTTAGGTCGTTTACTATCTCTATAGCCAAAACTAGAAACTTTCCCCTTATAGAATAATATAAATAAATCACATTAGCGGTTCGTTCATGTCATGCGATTTTCAATACATCAAATCTCTATTTTAAATTATTCTGAGCTATAATTCAACACTGAAACTCTTTTTCTCAGATATAGTCTCATTTGAGACCCGTTTTACAATAAAAAATCCTTCCGGGAGAGTTTCAGAATTTCTAGATGTTACAATTCTCCCCTTCTTATAAAATTTCGTCCTCGAAATTTATCTATTTTTATACCTGCTGATCTGATTCACAATACATACACAGAAACTCTGTTGGAGTTGGTGCTTGACTAGCCAAATTTTGTTGTATTTATTGTAAATATGTTGTACATTATATTTTATTATGAGTAAAATTAAGTAATTTTCATCAATATAATCTTATATATGGTAAAGGCTTAAATGACCGTAAAATGAATAATTATGACATAATTGTAAAAGCGTCGCAATGGTTACTGAGAAATATCACAATATGATTCATTCTTAAAATGTTCTCGGTCAAGGTTAATATACCTGGTCGGTTAGTAAACCTTTGAGACCGGTACATGTCGTATTTTAGAATTGTTCTAATGGTTTGTCTCAGTAAACCATGAGTCTTGGGAGACTTATCTAGGCATGTAGATATTTATTGGATAAATACCGAACGACTCATTCGAAGATTCCTGATAGATGGTACACCAATGTCAATAGGAATCTTTACGAGTCGAATAACATATTAGCTCCTTTGACTTGTGATACCACTGTGGATATGTGAGATATCCTCCATACTTTGATGACAGTAACCAGCAATCTTTTTAGATCAGATCTCCGCATGTTCGTTGGGAATGGACTGATACTCACGATATCTTGTGATGTACCCAGAGAGGATCTGTCAGTCCCGTATACGGGATTTAGGTGTCCAATTTGTGATTCTTTGAAATCTTTGGTCGATGTATGATTCAGAAACAAGTTCCGAATACTTACTAAGAATCATAATTATGTCACGACACATGAATTGTTTATAACGGAGATTTGGCGTTTAATTTACATCTCTGGAACAATTCGGATAACCTATGACAAAAGAATTATATATATGCAATGACTTCGACTTGGATGGTTCAACTCGATTATCTGTGGTCCTCATAATTTATTAGTGGGTGATTTACTGACATGGAAATGATTTCCAAAACAGATCAACTTGAATCTAGAGAGTCCCACAATATAAAATGTACTCGTTGAGCACTTGGGCAATTAATTATGGATAATTCGGATTATTCATAATTTACACATGCATATTAAATAATGTGTATTTGTATACGATACATAATTTAGATTAGATACACATTATTAACCTATTGGATTTTGACACTTGTTTATTATTAATTAAATAATTAATTATTAATTAATTATTAATAATAATAAATTTGGAAGAATATTCTTGGAATATTTTTCCATGTATTTATTTTATCATTTTTTAATAATTAAATGAATTAATTAATTGTAAATTGATTTATTTTAATTAAAGAATATTACATGAATATTCTTTGATTTAGCAAATTTTGATTTGCCAAACCATGTGTATTTGACACATGAAATTTTAATTAACAAAATCAAAATAAATATTGATTTTGGATAAGATCAAATGTGTGTTAAAATATTGGCCTTAAAAATTGATTATTTTTAAAAATTTGGCCAAGTTTCGGACACATGAGGGGAAAAATAAAAGTTGAAATTGTTTCCATTTTGCTTTGCTTGGCCATTTTCTCATGTGTTGAGAACAAAAGAAAATTAAGCTTAGGGTTTGAAACAAAGCAAACAACACCAAGCTGAAGAAAATTGGAACTTGAAAATTAAGGTAATCTTAAGTTCCTAATTTCTAATTTGTTAGTTTTGTTTTTAAGCATGTGAAATATGTATGAGATATGTATATTGCATGTTTAAATTATGCATGTATCAAGGATATGTATATATATTGAAATCAAAACTTGGTGTTGGATGCTTAATTAACCTTAACAATTTTTCTTTATAAGCATGTATTGTTAGATTAATTAGGGAATTAATTTTAAAATTAAAATTGCCATTCTAGATTAATATTACCACTCTAATTTTACCTAGAATTGTTCTTGAGGCTTTGTATTGTGCTAACTAGATTTGGTGTAAATTAATTGGATTAATTGAGTGAATAAATTGAATTTAGCTTGAAAATTTGATTCTGGATCAGATCTGATTTTGATCTCTAAAAATTTTTTTTTCATATAAAATATATTATTTGGATGATTTTGGATATGTATTGTGTGGTGGATAATTTCCGAAAATTGTTCCGGGGCAAAAATGCGAAAAAATGATGAAATTCACGTCAAAACGGGTTCGTTGCGTGATGCCTGTAATCCCAGCAAACTGGGCACAGTTCGGGCAGTCCATGGGGCTGACCGAACACTACCCAAATGTCTGGGATGACCCGGCTCGGCTGTTGGTAAATCGATTTGACAGTTTGTCCGTTATGCCTAGATTTGTCAGAAAAATATTTTCGTAAAATAATTCATCATGTAACAAAATATATTATGTTATTAAATGTTAATAAATAATATATTTAAACTTATTTGAGTGAATTATAAATATTTGATATTAATCAATTCGCTCAAGAAATTTTTAAAATATTTAAAAATCTTTTTCACCCGCCGTTGCGCCCTCTGCTGCGCTTACCCCAACAAAATGGTTTCAGAGCGTCTGATCCCAAATCCAAAATAATTTTTCATGCCTTAAATATTTGATATTTAATTCAATTTATTTTACACATGCTTAAGAATTAATTGATTGGATCAATTATTTAACTGTTCGACAATTTTATAAAATTCCCATAATAAGGCTTTTTGTTTTGTGAGTGTATTGTACACTGATAGGTCTGTCTCATCAATACAAATATAAATATTTTTCTTGATATCGTGGTTGTGTCAGCCAAATCTGTGAGACTATGATTAACAGAAATTTATTTATACCGGTAAAACTTATTTAATAAGAAACAAATTTGAGAGAACGTATATACCAATAGATGCCAAAACAGTGAGGTGATGCATTAGTACCTTGGATATGTACATTGACGAGTATTGCCTTGAATACACCCCATCCAATAGATGCCAAAGCATTGAGGATCGGAAATGGTTCAGGACCCATTTAAAGAGTCACATTGGATGTGATTGGTAATTGTTACCTACATTCAAATATATTTGGGCATAATGTGCCAAAGCCGTGTGTTCAAATATATTTATGAGGTCTACATCCTATTATGGAATTTAATTTAATTATTGAATTCTCATATTTAGTTTGGGGAATATCAATTTACGTAAATTAGTGGGAGGGCATCCTTATATTAAAAATCCATGATATGTTTTGTGATATTGATAAAATTACTTTTATCTGCTAACTCATATTTCATTTGTAAAGTTTGTGATGACAGCTACTACTTCCACTAATCTGTTTGCTTGTGTCCTGGACAGGAACAAATTGACTTGTCCTAAGAACTTTATTGAATGGGAATTGGATCTTAAGATTGTCTTAAGGTCTGAGAAGTTGGTGCTGGATAATGCAATGCCGCTAGATATTGCACCGAAGTCATTACTTGAAGAGAGTGAGGTATTTGAGAAATAAAAGGATGATGATTTGAGAGTCAAGTCACTCATTCTCTATTCTATGTGTTCTGATAAAAAGAGGCGATCTACTGATTTGCCTGTGGAGTTCTACGGTCCCAAGGATCGAATACAAAGCAAGAAATACATTTGTGAATACAACGAGGGAGTTACGGAATACAAACATCGATCTGTTGAGCGAAGCACGAGGCAACAGAAATTGATTTTCTGCCTCCATGGACTGCTCGACAGTGGGCTGTGAAAAAGTCCCCAAATTCGGCCATTAGAGGTCCTTGAACAAGCTCCAAGCTTCATCAAACGATTCCCGGCTCATGGGTGGACTTCCCTATCACCTTCGCATGACTTCGTAGTGTGCTAGCACCTTGATTTTTGCCACAAATATCAAACACTTTGCTTCCCTTAGCTCACGAAAGTGAGCTGTGAAATAAGAGAGAAAAATGAAGCCCTTGGCGTGAGAAGAGAGAAGAGAAGAAGTGAGAGAGTGTGGGTTAATTGATTTCAAAAACCAAAATAAAAACATATACCAAATGTTTACGTAAAACTTTCAAAAAGTCAACACAAAATTTGGCTCCAAGAATATAATAACATTATATGTCTTTGAAGCTTTCAAAAATCTTTCTAACCACTCACATCAAGTCACATCATTCAAGTTGTCAAGTCACATCACTCAAATTGACAAGTGATTTGACGCTTGAAGTGATTTGACGCTTGATGCGACTTATGATTTGACGCTTGATTTAAATTCTGTGCCGCACTTGAATTTGAAATGTGAATGCGCTCGTAAATAATCTCGGGCTCGGGTTCGCTAATTCCAAATTAACGAATTTTCCGTTGCGACGTAATTAAATCTAATTTAATTAAATAATCATGCCAAGTATAATTAATATTCACGTCGCTAACGAATTAATTCTAAATTAATTCGTTCGCCCGAATTAAAATCTAATTTCAATTCCGCGTCGAAATCCAATTTTGTTTAATATATCGAATATATTAATTTACCCGATTAATTCCAAATTAACTGTTCTTTCTCTTTAAATGATATTTTATCCTAGATAAAATATTTCAGTAATTAATCCCAGATTAATTTTCTATCTTCTTATTAATCCCAGATTAATTAAAGTGCGAGTAATACGTCATCGGTGAATCTTCGGGAAGTGACCCATGAGATCCCCGGATATGTTGGTAGTAAATCCGGTCGTCGAACTATCCGAACACGTAAGTACCAAGTACTACATTTTGCCGATTTACAAGACAAGGTTGGCTTCTAGCAAAGCGCCATGCCTACCCAATTCTCCAGAAACATCCTTGCAGGAATATTAGATCTGTATCAGGCGTAGTATACGTAGTATTGCGTATTTCGATCCAGTATCGGATGATCACATGCAAGGCCTGGGGCTGGTTCAGTGTCTGCCCCGTACGAAGCATATATCGAATGACAAGCAACTAGTCTATTTATTATCGGATAATCATGACCAAGTCATATTATCCCGACGGTTGCAACCTTTTAGAGAACCAGTTCTGTATCTCTGCACGATCATCATCTCCATATGACTGGAGTGACACTTCTGTCTTGACATCACACCCAATACACTACGATTCTCAATATACCCAGCAGAGGCGTACACAGAACCTGTTAAAGCCCTGGACGACCAAAACCAAAGTATATTGATTGTCGCAAGTATTAGCGGTGCAAGTCTCAAGTTAAGACCAAATACACCTACCCTGATTTTGGACTTCCATAGACACATAGTCATACTACCAATGGAATTCCGATGGGTTCTATCCAGAGCGAAGCTGTTTTCCGTACCACGGTAAAACACAACCTCCTATTACACTTGCATAAGTATCTTATACCCAAATATATGAGAACTATGTCGTTATGCCCTCATAATGCGCACAAGTGTAATACTAGTCTTTTACGCATTCATCGATGTCCAATCTCGATAATACTCTGACTAGGGATATTGAATGATTTATCCTTCGTGGATTGATACTGTCTCATATCATTCTCAATCCAGGAACAAATCATAAGGACCTCCTATCATTTATACATCTTGGTGATCTAATCACAAATGATAAGAGCGCAATCTCCTTTGTCACATAGTTAATTTGTACAACAACACCATGATCTGTACAAATAGAGACGCTATGGGTAATAACTATCCAACAATGCCTGACTCCTATAGCATTATAACTCAATTTCGAGAGCTTTTTCTAAAACATGAGCAAAACCTGGTGTACAGAATCTCTGTGGAATTATTCACGCTCGTTTGGATGATGGCAAGCCTGTTAGTCCACATGTCCTGCACATGATGGATTTCATGGAGCAGTTTCGAAAGTTTGACTTTCAGATGAATGAGACTTTGGGCAGGAATTTGATTCTTGGCTCACTCCCACCGATATATTCCCGATTTATTATGAACTTCAACATGTATGGAATTCGTTGTTCCTACAGTTAGTTGCATTGGATGCTTTAGAATGCTGAGGAGGACATCAAGAAGAGTGTGTCGACACTCATATCAAAGTCCTTTTTGCCTAGTTCTTCTTCTTCTCACTCTGTGAGATTGGGCAAGAAAAAGAAGAAAAAGGCAAAGAAGACTGGCTCTGGTGTTCCTCCAAAAGTAAAGGTTGAAAAGCCAGGTAAGTCGAAGAAGAAGAAAGCAGTTGATGACAAGTGCCACCACTGTGGCAAAATTGGACATTGGAGACGCAATTGTCCAGACTACATAGGTTTCGTTAGATGAAAGAGAGCCTCCACATCAGGTATGTTTATTTTCCCTATCATTGATATCTCTTTGGCTTGTGAAGTCATTGGTTCTAGATGGTTTTTAGATTCTGCTAGTCCGACTCACATCTGCAATTTGTTGTAGGGCTGAAGTTCAGTAGAATGTTGAATCCAGGTGAGATGCAGCTTCGTTCTAGAAATAGAGATTCCTAATCTGCAGCAGCCGTTAGCCAATATGAGATTCGTCTATCTGGAGGCAGCATCATTTTGACAGATTATGTTTTATGCCTAGTTGTGTAGCTAATATTATCTCATTGTTTGTATTAGATACAAAAGGATATCATGTATATATTAAGAATCGTTATATGTATATATATGATATGAATGATGTTTTGTTACACAAATGTTCAAATTCACAAGGTCATTATATTTTACATGCCATTAGAGATGTTTATAAAATTATGGATAATAAATGCAAAAAATCTAAAATAACTGATACTGAATTGTGGCAAATGCGGTTAGGTCATATAGGTGTACGAAGCCTAACCCAGTTGGTTAAGAATGATCTGATTGAAAATCTAACCATACAATCTTTTCTAACTTGTGAATCTTGTATTCAGGGTAAAATGACCAAAGCCCCATTTACTAGTGTTGGACATCGAGCCAGTGACTTATTAGAGCTCGTAAATAGTGATGTATGTGGTCCTATAAGTCACGCTGTCCATAGTGGTTTTTCTTACTTCGTAACATTTACCGATGATTTGTCACTGTATGGTTATGTGTATTTGATGAAACATAAATCGAAAAACTTTGAAAAATTTAAAGAATTTCAAAATCAAGTAGAAAAAAAACTGGTAAATTCATCAAATGTCCTCGATCGAGTAGAGCCGGTGAATAGATGAGTAGTGAATTCACCGAATATCTCAAAGAGAATGGGATTCTCGCTCAATATACTCCCCCAAGGTACTCTACAGCACAATGGAGTATCTGAAATGAGAAATCGGACTTTATTGGATATGGTCCGATCTATGTTGAGTTTTACAGATCTACCTTATTTTTATGGGAGTATGCTCTTCTAACTGTTGCACATCTGGTGAATAGTCCTTCTAAAGCTGTTCCCACTATTCCATATGAGATATGGGTAGGTAGGAAACCGAACCTTAATTATATAAGGGTTTAGGGCTGTCATGCATACGTCAACGTGACGCAGCAAGATAAACTTTTTCCTCGAGGGCAAAAAGTTAGGCTTGTTGGATATCCTTCAAATTCCAAAGGATGTCAATTCTATGAACCTGAGCATCGAAATGTGTTTGTAGCTCGTTTTGACCGATTTCTTGAAGAAGAATTCTTGGCAGAAGGTGGTAATCAAAGAAGGGTTGAACTTGATGAAGTCCAACCTATAGATGACAGACCGATAGAGGAATCACAGGTTCAGACAGAAGCAGAACCTTCTAGTTCCACTCTCTTTAGGTCTACTAGGATATCAAGACCTCATTAGCGCTTGTATTTGATACAAGATAAGAGTCTTGATGTGCTTCCCGTGGAGGAGACTGATCCCTATACCTATATAGAAGAAATTTTAGACATTGAATTCCGTTAAATAGCAGGAAGCTATAATTTCGAAATGAACTCTATGCATTAGAATCAAGTTTGGGACTTGGTTTCGTTTCCAGAGGGAATTTTTCCCGAAGTTTGTAAATGGATTTACAAAAATAAACGCGAGCATCGAAATGTATTCGTAGCTTGTTTTACCAGATTTCTTGAAGAAGAATTCTTGGCAGAAGGTGGTAATCATAGCAGGATTGAACTTGATGAAATCCAACATATAGATGACAGACCGATAGGGGACTCACAGGTTCAGACAGAAGCAGAACCTTCTAGTTCCACTCTCCATAGATCTACTAGGATATCAATACCTTATGAGCACTTGTATTTGATACAAGAGAAGAGTCTCAATGTGCTTCTCAGGGAGGAGACTGATCTCTATACCTACAGAGAAGACATTGATTCCGCTAAATGGCTGGAAGTAATAAATTTCAAAATGGACTCTATGCATCAGAATCAAGTATGGGAATGTTGAAATCTTAAAAGCTTGACTGGTTGCTAAAGGTTACACTCAAATTCCAGGTGTGGACTATGATGAAACCTTTTCACCACTAGCGATGCTAAAGTCTATTAGGATTTTGTTGGTTATCACTGCTTACCATGATTATGATATTTGGCAAATGGATGTCAAAACGGATTTTCTTAATGGATTTCTTAATGAAGAAATCTAAATTGAACAGCCGGAGGTTTTACCTCCAGCCAAAATTCTGGTATGGTATGTAAGCTTAAGAAGTCCATTTATGGACTTAACCAAGCTTCACAGAGTTCAAATTTTCATTATGATGAGGTAATCAAATTGTCTGGTTTTCTCAAAAACAAAGAAGATCCTTGTGTTTATAAGAAGGTTAATGAGAGTATGATCGTGTTCTTAGTGCTTTATGTTGATGACATCCGAATCATTGGAAATAATCTTAGAATGATGCAGGGTGTTAAAACATACCTCTGTAAAACCTTCTCCATGAAAGACTTGGGTGAAGCTTCCTATATACTTGGTATAAAACTCTACAAAGATAGAGAAATGAAGCTTATTGGGTTATCACATCTACGTACATTGATAGGATCCTAGAAAGGTACAACTTTAGCAATTGTAAAGTTGTTAATATAACTTTTCGACGTGGCATTCATCTTTCGAAGAAGATGTGTCCTTAAATAGAAGATGAAAAGGCTAGAATGTCTAGCCAACCTTATACGTTATGCGTATGAAGCATCATGTATGCCATGTTATGTACGACAGTTGATATTAGCCATGCAGTAAACGTTATTAGCAGATATTTGTCAAATCCACGTAACGACCATTGGATGGCCGTTAAACATATCCTAAAGTATCTAAAGGTATTAAGGATAAGTTTCTTATATTATGGATAAGGTGATTTACAAATAAGAGGATATACAGATTCTGACTTTCAGTCAGATCCTGATGATAGAAAGTCTACCTCAGGTTTTGTATTTACTTTTAATAATGTTGCAGTTAGTTGGAAGTGTTCCATACAAGGATCAACAGCTAATTCCACCACTGAGGCAGAATATATTACGGCATCAGATGCTGTAAAGGAAGCTATATGGATTAGAAAATTCATCACTGAATTGGGAGTTGTCCCAAACATCGAGGTCGATCCCGTTGTTTTTGTGATAATAGTGGTGTTGTTGCACAAGCAAAAGAACCCAAAGCGCATCGGAAATCGAAACATATGGAATGAAAGTACCACATTATTCCTGAGATAATCGCTCGAGGAGATGCTGCCATGTGTAAGATATTTCGAGAGACAACATAGCAGACTCGCTTATGTAGGCCTTGCCTCCGAGACTATATGATACACATGTCGAGGCGATGAGTATTAGATACAATAAAATTTTTCATTAGAGCAAGTGGGAGAAAATGCTGGAGTTGGTGATCGGCGCGTCAAATTTTGTTGTATTTATTATAAATATATTGTACATTATATTTTATTATAAATAAAATTAAGTAATTTTCATTATTATAATCTTATTTATAGTAAAGGCGTAAATGACCGTAGAATAAACAGTTATGACATAATTACAAAAGTGCTGCAATTATTATTGAGAAATGTCACAATATGATTCATTCGTAAAATTTTCCCGGCCAAGGTTTACATACTTGGCGCGTTAGTTTACCCGTGAGATCGGTAGGTATCGTATATCAGAATTGTTCTAATGGTTTATCTCAGTAAACTATGAGTTTTGGGAGACTCATATAGGCACTTAGGTATTTATTTGATAAATACTGAACGACTCATTTGAAGATTCCTGATAGATGGTACATGCAACATCCCGCCTAGGCCAGTATGCTACCTGCAAGAGACAGGGAAAACCCATCTCCATAAGCCTCTGATTCTAATGAAATGTCAACATGATGTATTCGTAAAATCATGCAACCTGGCCTGTAGCCAGCATCCATATACAATAAGAACACAAAAATCTCGGCCTCAGGCCGGTAACTCAACATCAATACATTCATCACAAGGCCTCAGGCCTGCACTCAACGAATAAAAGTAATTACTTGGCCTCCGGCCAGAATTCATAATAAAACTAAGCTATTATATAACTTATACATATGAAATATAAATGAAAATATAAAGACTAAGGCCGTGAGGACCCACAACTTGACCAAAAGACTCGAAACTCTCTCGTCTGCAATTGGGGTGATCCACTGTCTTCAAAGTCCTCACCGAACTACTGCTGGTTCTAAAAGACTGCTACCGACCTACAAAACTAACAACTGATATAATGTGAGTTCTAATGACTCAGTAAGTAACCCTGATTATAACTTGAGTGTATAGACACAAACAAAGTCTAAGTTATGTCTCGATATTAACTTGAATTGATTATGAAACCATTAAAACATTATCAAAGTTTGAATTAATCATATAACTCTTACCCGTCTTATTTCCATATTACTTGCTCCCAGTCTATCTAACTAATTAGCAAAATACAAACTGTATTATCAATCTTTTATCTATCTATAAACATACTTTGGCTTTCCTTTTCTATTTTTCATTACGAGCATATTACTTGATACTGATTCTTTTATCTACTTAGTCATTCTTAATCATGTTTTCTAGCTATTATTAATAAATACCATGTCAAAATTCATCGTACTTTTGCTATGCTAATCTATTAACTTCTCACTTTTCTGCTCTTTAACTTCTCTTTGCTACTTAATTTAAGTAATCTATTATAGCTTTCTTTCTTTTATTCTTTTTGAAATATCATTAAATCGAATGAATTAATATACTACTTCTGTCATACACTTAACTTACTATTACTGATCATGTATATATACACATGTAATCATAACAACAGGTTCTAGCATTTCCACCATTTGTTATCTCTAAGTAGACATACAACTCATATAATCATCGTTGCAATATGTATATTTAAATAAGATTATGGTACCATGCACTTGTACTCTTCAAAATGCTACTTCAGTAAAAAACATGTTTCATGCAAAGTCATCCACATTGGACAGTTATGACCCATAGCGTCACTGTTTGTAAAAGACATTGTGTTTTTGTACAAAATTAACTATGTAATAATGAAATTGCCTTTATCGATTTGTGATTCATTTACTTTGATATATATAAATGGTAAAAGTCCATATGATTAGTTCTGGATTGAGATGATATAAGACAGTATCAATCCATAAAGGTTTAATCATTAAATATCTATAGTCGTAGTATTATCGAGACTGGACATCGATAATTTGGAATAGACTAGTATTGCACTTGTGCGCATTGTGAGGGCATAACGACATAGTTCTCATATGTTTAAGTATATGATACTTATGCAAGTGCGATAGGAGGTTGTGTTTTACCGATGGTATGGAAAACAGCTTCGCTGTGGATAGACCCCGCAGAATCCCATTGGTAGTATGTATATGTGTCTATGGGAGTCCGCTTCAGGGTAGGTGTATTTGGTCTTAACCTGAGACCTGCATCGCTAGTACTTACGACAATCAGTAAACTTTGGTTTTGGTCGTCCAAGGCTTTAACAAGTTTTGTGTACGTCTCTGCTGGGTTTACTGGGAATCGTAGTGTATTGGATGTGATGTCAAGACGGAAGTATCACTTCAGACATATGGAGATGATGATCACGCAGGGATTCAAAACTGGTTCTCTATAGTGTTGCAACCATCGGGATAATATGACAAGGTCATGATTATCCGATTCAAAGAGACTAGTTGCTAGATATCCGATATGTGTTTCGTACGGGGTAGACACTATTCCAGCGCCAAGCTTTGCACGATAACATCAGATACTGGATCGCAATACGCAAAACTACGGTATACTATGCCTGATAAAGATCTTATATTCCAGTAAGAATATTTCTGGAGAATTGGGTAGGCATGGCGCTTTGCTAGAAGCCTACCTTGTCTCATAAATCGGTAAAAATGTAGTATGAGGTACATACTTGTTCGGATAGTCCGAAGACCGGATTTACTGCCAACATATCCAGGGATCTCTTGGGTCACTTCCCGAAGATTCACCGATGACGTATGATTCGAGCTAAATTAATCTGGGAGTAATTACGGAGAGACTTTATCTTTGATAAAGTACTATTTGAAGAGAGAGAAAGATTAATTTGGAATTAATCATTAAAATAATATATTCGATATATTATTCGGAATTATATTTCGACGCGGAATTAAAATTAGATTTTAATTCTGGCAAACGAGTTAATTTAGAATTAATTCTTTAGCGACGCGAATAGTTATTTTGCTAGGCATAATTATTTATTTAAATTCGATTTAAATTACGTCGCGACGGAAGTTCGTTAATTCGAAATTAGCGAACCCGAGCTCGGGAGTGTTTGCGGGCCCACTTGCATTCGGAATCGAGTGGGGCCCACATGTCACATCAACCATCACATCACTTGTCACTTAATTCACTTTAGTGTGATGGGTTTATGTGAGTTGGTGAAGAGTGATAGACACTCCAAATCTTGAAAAGGTGAAAGACATGTTAACTTACACATTTACCAACTTTTGGTATATGTTTAATTAATTGTTTTTGAAACAAATACGTTGATTTTGGAAATCAAATTGACTTCTTCATATTTTCTCTCCTTGGCCGAAACCAGTACACTGGTTTTCCTCTCCATTTTTCTTCATTTCTTTGTCAAAATTTGTGAAGAAAATATGTGAAATTTTATTGTAAAAATTCACCAAGGGCTAGCACTCTTCAAGGATCATCAAGAGGTGATAGGGAAACCTATCCAAGGGCTTGGAAAAATTGAAACAAAGCTTGGAGCTTCTAGTCTCTCTTGGCCGAATCTTGGACAACTTGGAGGAGGAATTTTTGTTCATCAACACATTCTTAAACGATCGATGTAAGTGTGTTTCCGCCATACTTCTTCGTTATTCATTCATGTTTCATTGTTCATTATGATCTTGGGACTAATCATAGAAACCAACAATGGTATCATTGAGCCTATAATGAGCATGAAATTTATTAGGGTAAAATTTAGGGAAAATCCATGTAAGTATGATTTGATTAAATTGAATGGTTGAGTATGCTTATATGTTGATAAAATGAGATGTGATTGGATCAATTTCAACAAATTGTGATTGGATCAAAATTTGACCCACCATTAGGCTTGGCCGAATACTATGGTTACCCTAGGCTCTTGGAATTTTTTGTTTTGATGATCATTGGATGACTTGAAATGAATAGGAAATGTTGATTTGTAATTCGATCGGATTGAAAACGAAATCGGACTAAATTCATTACCTTGGCCGAGAGCTCCTTGGGCATGTATGGACTTGATTTTGATTCAAAAGTTGTTGGACAATAATTGAATTATTAGATACATAATTAATTGGTTAAATTGTATTTTGGAAATATTGATTTAGTTAATTAATTGATATATTACACTTTAATTAAGTAAGTTATAAAATTTGGAATTTTAAAATTTGGTTAATGGGTTTAATTTTGAATTGGGCTTGAAATTATTATATTTGGGCATAATGGGCTTGGTTGGGCCAAGTTGGTTTAGGCTAATTGGATTGGATCCAAATTGGGCGTAAATCATTCCATTAAGTCCAAAATGTAATAAATGGGCTTTAAAGTTTAATTGGGCCTTATGGGCTTGAAATTGATTTTATAGCAAATGAGAGTGATTCCTTACTTGGGCTTGGTGATTGGGTTTGACCCACATTGACCAAAGCCCATGCCTTATGAAATCAATTGAAAGCCCATCAGACTTTAATTAAACGAACATTGGATGTTAGTTGGGCTTTGAGACCCGATAAGATTAGATTTGGAATATAAGTCATTAAAGCACATTAAAAGTGTAAATATTTAATTTGGAATTAAATAATAGAATTAGTATTGAATACGACTTAAATTAGATTTAACGAGTAGTTCGATATAATTCAAGAATTCGTACTTTGAGTGATTATTCACAAACGAGTTGGACTCGTGCAAAATCAAATCGTTGTTTGAACATTGGATGGTCACATAATTAAAGACTAATTATTTGGATTAGATTGGTTGTAATGCATGTTATGAATTAATATATGGATGTGATGAATGAATAGTGTATATCGGATGGATATTAGAAGGGAATGGGTAATTTTGGAATTTATAAATTGGACCTGTGTGTCCAGCATTGTCTCTTATTATCTCTTTGTATTCTCTTCTCACCTAATTCCCCTCATTGCAATGAGGTTTCTATTATTGTATTATGTAATTGGGTAGAAGTAGAATAGTGCTAGCCGGGGAGAGGAAATGGAGCGATTTGTTCTAGGAACAATCTGTTTAAATATCCATCCGTATATTGTTATTAATTTACTTTCCACGCCTTATTATGTTTTAGAAGCATGCTTAAGGCTGAATGATGAGACCTTAACAAAGATAATAAATTGGTTGCCAATTTACTCGAAAAACCCTTAAAATAATATTAAGCGATTTTTCCTTCCGTTGAGTGATTCTTACTCAAGATCAAAATTGGCATTGGTTTGTTGGCCAAAGTTAAGGCCTTTTTCAATTGCGATGTGTTTGAATCATTAGAGTTTTGTTCCATATCGGTGTCCTGTCCAAGTCGTGATTTGTTGCCCAAAGTCAAGATCACTTCTTGTCCATCGACATTGATTACGAAACTTTCCATGTCAATGGGTTCCGCTTAACTGGAATCATTAAGCTTGTTGTGCCAAAGCCAAGGCTTAGTTGATTCAGAGGAAAAAAGGTTAGGAAAATGTATTGGATACATTGGCATATGTATTGTATATATGTTTCGGACTTGGATGTCCACCTACCGGATCTAGGAATTGGATGAGATCCAATTGATCTTCGAGATCTACCAAGTTAAATATCATACAGCTTGTTGGCCAAAGTCAAGGTTGTGTGTTATTTAACGGGATCCTAGCCCACTAGGAAACTGGGTTTCCCGAGTACTCGACAGAGGGTTAGAGGCTCTCCGAAAAACAGTGGGAGGCTAGTATTGAATTTGCAATTTCATTCAGATACTTAGCTTTACGCGCTTTCAAATTATTTCGTCAAAATTATTTTATTAGTTGGACTAATACAATGTTATTTTTCTTGTAACAGTTAGACTGTACCCAAAACATCGTTGACTAGGTAGTTGGACTATCGTAGTCAAGATGACTGGAAAGGGAAATGTCCGAGACATTACAATGGGCGAGAATATCTTTAAGTGCATCAACTTTGTCGATTGGGAAATGAATCTAAGAATAGTCCTTGGAGCCGAGAGGCTGTTGTACACCATACAAACACCTCTTGGGCCTAAACCCACACCTGATCAGACACTTGAGCTGGAGCTTTAGAAGACTCACAGTGATGATTGTGATACTACTCAGTCTATTATGCTTGCTTCCATGACTCAGCGTTTCCATCGACAAAATAGGGACTTGGATCCTTAAAACATGTTGGTGAGGTTACAAGATCTTCACCGATCGAACAAGAGGTCGCAAAGATATGAGTTAGTTAAGAAGCTCTTCTGTTCATGCATGTCAGAAGGCATGTCTGTTGAGTCCCATGTGGCACAGATAATTGCTGACATAGATGAGCTAGCTGCTATGGGGATAGTCTTTGAGGCTGAGATTACCATAGACATGGTCTTGCAATCTCTCTCCGACTCCTAAAGATAGTTCATCATAAACTATAATTTGATGAACACTGATGATACTATTGGAGAGTTATTGTCTACTCTCAAGGAAGCTGAGAAGGAGCTTCTCAAGGGCAACAAGCGCGAGGCGTAATTTGCTTCGACATCTCAGACACCGAGGGCTGGGCCCAAGGCAAATGGAGGTGTGAAGAAGAAGAAGCATAAAAGAAAGGGTAAGGCCAAATCGTCAAAGGCTTCCGGGAAGCCTAAGGATAAATCTCAGGATGTTTGCCTCCAGTGCGGCAAGCAGGGTCACTAGAAGCGTGACTGTCGTAAGTACAAGGCGCTCCAGAAGGAGATAAAGGCGGGCAGGCAAGGCACCGGCCTCATGTATGTTTGTTATTGAAATAAACATGGCTACTTCTAGTTTTAAAAATTGGATTTTTGATTCTGGTTGTGGTACTCATATATGTACTGATGTGCAGGATCTGCAGATTAGCAGGAAACTAGCTTCAGGGGAGATTGATATGAGTGTTGGAAACGGGACACCTGTTGCTGTTTTGGCCGTGGGAACTTTTGTTTTGGAACTGCCCTCGGGGTATGTACTTGAACTTAATGACTGTTATTATGTACCTAGTTTGACTAGGAATATTATATCTGTATCTATGTTAACCCAATGTGGGTATACTTTTGTATTAGAAACACTGGGTGTTACTTATATAAAAATGATGTAGAAATTTGCACTGCTGTTGTAAATAATGGTCTTTATATTTTGAATATAAATTTATCTCCAACATATAATATAACAAACAAAAGGCTCAAAATGAGAAACAAACATGAAACCTATATGTGGCACTGTCGTCTGGGACATATAAACAAGACTCACATATCCACACTTTCGAAGAGTGGGTACTTGGACGGATTTGATCCAAATTCATATGACGTCTGCGAATCTTGCTTATTAGGTAAAATACCTAAATCACCTTCTAGCGGTAAAGGTGAGCGCGCCACCGAACTGTTAGCCCTCGTTCATAGTGACGTATGTGGGCCCATGTCTAGCCAGGCTAGAGGTGGATATGAATACTTCATAACCTTTACGGATGATGCATCACGTTATGGTTATTTGTTTCTTATGAGACACAAGTCGGAAACTTTTGAGAAATTCAAAGATTTTCGACACGAAGTTGAAAAACAGACAGGTAAGAGTATTAAGACATTACGGTCAGACCGTGGTGGCGAATACTTGAGCATGAGTTTCTAGATTACTTGAAAGAATATGATATTCTTTCACCGTGGACTCCTACTGGAACACCGCAATTAAACAGTGTGTCCGAACGGAGAAATTGTACTTTGTTGGACATGGTAAGGTCTATGATGAGTCGCACATTAAACAGTGCAATTCTTATTTTGAATAAGGTTCCGTCAAAGTCTGTACAACAGACTCCGTATGAGCTATGGACAAGAAAGAAACCGGGTTTCTCATTCCTGAAGATTTGGGGATGCTGGGCATACGTCAAGCGTTTGGAAGGTACCAAACTTGAACCCAAATCGGATAAATGCCTTTTCGTAGGATATCCTAGGGAAACCAAAGGATATTACTTCTATCACCCACGAGAGAACAAAGTATTTGTTGCTCTACATGCGGTTTTCCTTGAGAAGAAATTCCTAAATGCAGTGGTTAGTAGGAGGAAAGTAGAACTTGATGAAAATCGTAGTGATACTTTTCCTGGCATAGAATCCTCAACAGAACAAGAACAGTCCATCCGGGATGAGACTGTACCACAATCTTCTTTTACACAAGGACCACATAGGTTGGAGAGAGTCAGGAAACAACCTAAGAGGTATGGGTTCCTGATCTCACCTCGTGTAGATATTAATCTCATAGAGGATAACGAAACGGCTACGTATGAGGAAGTGATACAAGATATCGATTCCGCTTTATGGCAAGAGGCCGTGAAGTCCGAAATGGATTCCATGTACACCAACCAAGTTTGGACACTGGTTGATGCACCAGAAGGCGTAAAGCCTATTGGATGCAAATGGGTCTTCAAGAAGAAGACTGACATGGATGGCAACGTACAAACATACAAAGCTAGGCTTATAACGAAGGGGTATCGTCAACGACATGGTGTCGACTACGACGAAACTTTCTCACCCATTCCCATGATTAAATCCATTCGGATAATGCTTGCAATTGCTGCATATTTCGATTATGAGATATGGCAGATGGACGTTAAAACCGCTTTCCTTAATGGAAACCTTTTGGAGGATGTTTATATGCAACCGCCTGAAGGTTTTATCATGCCTAGACTTGCAAACAAGGTTTGTAAGGTAAATCGGTCCATCTATGGACTGAAGCAAGCATCGCAGTCATGGAACCAACATTTTGATGAGATCATAAAATAATATGATTTCATTCAAAACGAAGATGATCCTTGTGTATACAAGAAGGTTAGTGGGAGAGCACTGACTTTTATTGTCCTTTATGTTGACGATGTATTGCTTATAGGCAATGACATTCCCATGCTAACGTCGGTGAAAGCTTGGCTTTCATTGAAATTCTCCATGAAAGATCTAGGAGAAGCATCCTTCATTACGGGAATAAAAATCTACCGGGATAGATCTAGAAAGCTGTTTGGACTCTCCCAGAGCACGTACATTGACAAAGTGTTGAAGATATTCAATATGGATCAGTCCAAGAGGGGACTATTGTCAGTGTCACATGGTGTCTATCTATCTAAGGACATGTGTCCTAAAACTCAAGATGAGAGAGACAACATGAATCGGATACCGTTCGCCTCGGTAGTCGGATCGATCATGTATGCCATGATATGTACGCGACCTGATGTCTCCTATGCTTTAAGCATGTGTAGTCGCTATCAGGCCGATCCAAGTGAAGGTCACTGGATGGCGGTTAAGAATATCCTAAAGTATTGTAGGCGAACTAAGGATGCTATCCTAATCTATGGAGATGGAGAACTTGAGGTAACTGGGTATACCGATGCAAGTTTCCAAACCGACAAAGACGACTGTAAGTCACAATTCGGGTATATATTTTGTTTGAATAACGAAACAGTGAGCTGGAAATCTTCCAAGCAAGAGACTGTTGCCGATTCAACAACTGAAGTGGAGTACATTGCTGCAGCTAAAGCAGCAAAGGAAGCATTTGGATCCGAAAATTCCTAATTGGATTAAGAGTAGTTCCGTTAGCAGCTGAGCCCGTTCCATTGTATTGTGACAATAACGGGGCTATAGCGCAGGCTAAGGAACCACGGTCACATCAACGATCCAAGCATGTTCTTCGATATTTCCATATGATACGTGAGATCATACATCGTGGCGATGTAAAGGTCGCATCAGATTGCAACATGGCAGTTCCGCTGACGAAAGCGATTCCTCAGTAAAAGTTTGAGCGCATGTACATAGTTCAAGTATTAGATGCTTGAGTGACTGGCTATAGGTCAAATGGGAGATTGTTGGATAGTTATGACCCATAGCGTCACTATTTGTAAAAGACATTGTGTTTTTGTACAAAATTAACTATGTAGTAATGAAATTGCCTTTTACCGATTTGTGATTAATTTACTTTGATATATATAAATGGTAAAAGTCCATATGATTAGTTCCGGATTGAGATGATATGAGACAGTATCAATCCATAAAGGTTTAATCATTAAATATCCCTAGTCGTAGTATTATCGAGACTGGACATCGATTATGCGGAATAGACTAGTATTGCACTTGTGCGTGTTGTGAGGGCATAACAGTATAGTTCTCATATGTTTAAGTATAGGATACTTATACAAGTGCGGTAGGAGGTTGTGTTTTACCGATGGTACGGAAAATAACTTCGCTCTGGATAGACCCCGTAGAATCCCATTGGTAGTATGTATAAGTGTCTATGGGAGTCCGCTTCAGGGTAGGTGTATTTGGTCTTAATCTGAGACTTGCATCGCTAGTACTTACGATAATCGGTAAACTTTTGTTTTGGTCGTCTAGGGCTTTAACAGGTTCTGTGTACGCCTCTGCTGGGTTTATTGGGAATCGTAGTGTATTGGATGTGATGTCAAGACGGAAGTATCACTTCAGACATATGGAGATGATGATCACGCAGGGATTCAGAACTGGTTCTCTATAGTGTTGCAACCATCGGGATAATATGACAAGGTCATGATTATCCGATTCAAATAGACTAGTTGCTAGATATCCGATATGTGCTTCGTACGGGGCAGGCACAATTCCACTCTCAGGCCTTGCACGTGACATCAGATACTGGATCGCAATACGCAATACTACGGTATACTACGCCTGATAAAGATCGTATATTCCAGTAAGAATATTTCTAGAGAATTGGGTAGGTATGGCGCTTTGCTAGAAGCCAACCTTGTCTCGTAAATCGGTAAAAACGTAGTACGAGGTACGTAAGTGTTCAGATAGTCCAACGACCGTATTTACTGCCAACATATCCAGGGATCTCTTGGGTCGCTTCCCGAAGATTCACCGATGATGTATGATTTGAGCTAAATAAATCTGGGATTAATTACGGAGAGACTTTATCTTGGATAAAGTACTATTTGAAGAGAGAGAAAGATTAATTTGGAATTAATCATTAAAATAATATATTCGATATATTATTCGGAATTAGATTTCGACGCAGAATTAAAATTAGATTTTAATTCGGGCAAACGAGTTAATTTAGAATTAATTCCTTAGCGACGTGAATAGTTATTTTGCTAGGCATAATTATTTATTTAAATTCGATTTAAATTACGTCACGACGGAAGTTTGTTAATTCGAAATTAGCGAACCCGAGCCCGGGAGTGTTTGTGGGCCTACTCGCATTCGGATCGAGTGGGGCCCACATGTCACATCAACCATCACATCACTTGTCACTTAATTCACTTTAGTGTGATGGGTTTAGGTGAGTTGGTGAAAGAGTGATATACACTCCAAATCTTGAAAAGGTGAAAGACATGTTGACTTACACACATTTACCAACTTTTGGTATATGTTTAATTAATTGTTTTTGAAAGAAATATATTGATTTTGGAAATCAAATTGACTTCTTCATATTTTCTCTCCTTGGCCGAAACCAGTACACTGGTTTTCCTCTCCATTTTTCTTCATTTCTTTGCCAAAATTTGTGAAGAAAATATGTGAAATTTTATTGTAAAAATTCACCAAGGGCTAGCACTCTTCAATGATCATCAAGAGGTGATAGGGAAACCTATCTAAGGGTTTGGAAAAATTGAAACAAAGCTTGGAGCTTCTAGTCTCTCTTGGCCGAATCTTGGACAACTTGGAGGAGGAATTTTTGTTCATCAACACATTCTTAACCGATCGATGTAAGTGTGTTTCCGCCATACTTCTTCGTTATTCATTCATGTTTCATTGTTCATTATGATCTTGGGACTAATCATAGAAACCAACAATCCATATATGCATACTGATGCAAACATATCATCATATATCTATTAAAGCTAACTATATACTTCCAAATGATAAATAGAATATATAATCCATATGCATAACTGGTAATCTATTTCAACTTTAACATGCCATAAGGTTTAGAATATACTTTTTGAAAACCTTTTCTGAAAAACCATTTTTCGAAACTCTTTCTGAAAATCTCTATTAAAATCAAACTTGCTGGAAACATCCTTCAAATCTCTTGTTTCTGGAAACCATCTCAAAAATCTGTCTTTTGAAAACTGTATACTAAAATCTGGCTTTTGAAAAGTATGTTCTGAAAATCTAAAAGCTGTATAAAATCTAAAATCTGAAAGCTGAAAATTTGAAAACTGCTCTACGTCCAGGAAACCGACTCAACTGGACGTCTCTCTACACCCAGGAAAACGACTCAACTGGGTGCCTCTGAAACTGGTCGTGCCCTACGCCCAGGAAAACGAATCGACTGAACGTAGAACTCTATGTCTAAGAAAACGACTTAACTGAACATAGCCACCGCTAGAGTTCAGGTACACGAACCTAAGCCGTCGTCCTGACTCTCTACATATGGACATGTCTCTGAATCCGTCAATTCCAACTTTATCTCAAGTTACATACCCCGAAAATCATATAACGAAAACTGCTGATATACTTTTGAAACTTAATTCAACTCTTAAATTTGTAAGAAATATATTCTAAAATGCATTTCTTCTGGAAACATTTGAACTATGCTTTGTAACACTTTGAATCTGAAAAAATTCTTAACTCACACACACACGTATATGCATATATACATTTTTCATGCTTCTCTCTACTCTAGTCATGAATCCATCTATAATGATCTTACAAACTATATACTCAAATATCAACAGAATACTTGCTCAAACTAAAACGTCTTAATTTTGTCTTACATTCATACCTGTCTATACATATTTATGCATGCTCATATCCTTTATGATTCTTCTACTTTCTCATGTCATAAACTTACGTATGTCCTCATACAGTACATATACTACTCATCCATACTCTCTATCATCTTTTATACCTATCTCAATACTTATATTACTAACACACACACACACACACACACACATATATATATAAGCTCAATCTGGTATGATATTCAACATTTACATTCATACTATTCTTATACACACATATATGTTTAATCACGCCAACTCATATACTTGTTCCTTCATACTATAGTTCTTATGCTATTACACATATTACATATACTAGGTTAGTTATACACTTACATGCTCATTTCAATTATGCACTTACATAAGTTTTCTAGCTCTTTCTAACATTCTTGATTTTACACATAACTTATTTTATCACTAATATGTCTATGCTTATCTCATTTATAACTTTAATCTCACTCCCTAGGGTGTAGTTTTCTACAACCCCTAAACCCAAGTCTCATTTAATTATAGTCATAAACATGACCTCACTTATACGCTCTATCCATATATAATATACATACATACTTGTTTATACCTACGTATGAATCTCTTTACTTCTACATGCTCATACTTATCTCTTACTCATACCTCTACTTGTAATTGCTTGTTCTTATCTATATATGCATATAAAATACACCTGCTTCTGTCTTCTACATTCATCTGTATGTATAACTGTATACAAGTTTCATACATATGCTATATTCTACTTTACTATATAACTAATTTCGAACAGTGAAAATTCTTTTAAGTATTCGTAGCATGAGTTACTTACCTGGTTAGGCGAACGCCAGTGATCCGGGTTCTATCTGTCAAACAATAACAACACAGGGTCAGAACCGCTATTTGCGGGACTTTCAACTCATCTGTACTAAACTACGGAATTTCTCGGAATACACGAGATCTTTCTGATTCTACTATTTAAACTTCATTGCTCTATTACATGCTCATAAACTATCCTAAACTAGATAGATAGCTCAGATTCTCACTTTATGTGTTTGAGGTAAAACTTACGGAAAAGTTTCCGCAAACGCTACGGAAGGGTCTTGAACCCTCCGAACTAATCCAAAATTACCTAATTACCCTCGCAATACCCTATTTACATCATAACTATGTTTACGATCATTTACGCTCAAACGCGCGAGAAACTCCGTTTTATCGGAATCACGCTAATTCTACTGGATCGATCATATCTCATCTGATTCTCCCCGGATTCTACCACTTTTATCATTTTAACATAATATAATATATCCAAATCAATTCATGTCCAATTATTACATTACGAATCTACTGGAAACATCCGAATCTAAATCGATACACTTTGAAAGGGAGAGTCGTACCAAAATTCCGAGGCCATATTCGAACTCCCAACGGTCATACGAACGCGCTGGCATGATCGGAATTTATATCAGAGCTACTGTTCAACATTGGTTTTCTATTCACCAATGCTTTTCTCCTCGTTTTGCATGAATCCGGCCGCTATTCGGTGAATTTGACTCCGTATACTCGTAGTACTCGTCGAGAGCTTCGATTTGGTGGGTGGCACGGCTCTCGAAATGAACCGACGAGCTGGAACCAACTCACCCATGTCACCGTCATTTCTCACTGTCGCCGGTGCTATTCAGCCGATCACCGGCCACCAAGTCACTCCCCATCGTCGGACGATCAAGACGCCACCGGTGCATCGGCCTGACGCCGGATAGAGGCTCACCGGCGATATGCACCATGATGGGGGCGATGGGGGGTCAGGAGGATGATTTGTTTTGGGTTTACCATTTTTGCAAATTTGAGAAACCTTGAGGCTTTAAATACTGCCCTGGAAAATATCGAATAAGCCCCTGTGAAATTACTGTCAGCCCCTATCATAGAACCTTCTGGAATATTGCATTTTCGGAGCCTTTCTGACCCGATTCTCAAAAAGTGTTCAACACGAAAGTTGTTCATCTCGGAAAAACGAGTCTGATGGTTTAAGAATCAACTCGATCGGAGTTCATTTGCTCTCTTCATTACCAAAACTACAAACTTTATGCGTTTTACAAAAATCGCATATCTGACTTTTGATCCCACGCATTTTCTGACGCGACGAAAATTCAAAATCAATTATTCCAACTCATATAACATCACTTAAACTCTTATTCTTCATCATCATCATGCTCCGAGACTAAAACATCCGTCCGGGAATCTTCTAGAACGGTCCCGAAAATCTGGGATGTTACAGTACACCAACGTCAATAGGAATCTTTACGAGTCAAATAGCATATTAGCTCATTTGACTTGTGATACCACTGTGGAAATGTGAGATATCCTCCATACTTTGATGACAATCACGTCAGCGATCTTTTTAGATCAGACCTCAGCATGTTCATTGGGTATGGACTGATACTCACGATATCCTATGATGTATCCAGAGAGGATCTGTCAGTCCCGTGTACGGGATTTAGGTGTCCAATTTGTGATTCTTTGAAATCTTTGGCCAATGTATGATTCGGAAATAAGTTCCGAATATTTGTTAAGAATCATAATTATGTCATGACACATGAATTGTTCATAGCGGAGATTTGATATTTAATCTACATATCCGGAATAATTTGGATAACCTATGACAAATGGATTATATATATGCAATCACTTCGACTTGGATGGTTCAACTCGATTATCTGTATATATATATATATATATATTGAAATCAAAACTTGGTGTTGAATGTTTAATTAAACTTAACAATTTTTCTTTATAAGCACGTGTTGTTGGATTAATTAGGGAATTAATTTTAAAATTAAAATTTTCATTCTAAAGTGATATTATCACTCTAATATTTCCTAGAATTGTTCTTGAGGCTTTGTATTGTGGTGACTAGATTTGGTGTAAATTAATTGGATTAATTGAGTGAATAAATTGAATTTTGGCTTGAAAAATTGACAAAATTTGATTCTGGATCAGATCTGAATATTTTTCATGTAAAAATATGTTATTTGGATGATTTTAGATGTGTATTTGGTGGTGGATAAATTCCGGAAATTATTCCGTGGTGAAACACGAAAAAATGATGAAATTCATGTCAAAATGGGTTCGTTGCGTGCCGGCTATGATCCCAGTGAACTGGGCACTGTTGGGGCAGCCCAAAGGCTGACTGAACACTACCCAAATATCCGGGATGATCTGGCTCGGTGGTTGGTTTACCAGTTTGACTGTTTGCTAGTTATGCGTAGAAATATTTTCGTAAAATAATTCATCGTGTAACCAAATATATTTTGTTATTAAATGTTAATAAATAATATATTTAAACTTATTTGAGTGAATTATAAATATTTCATCAAGTAAAAAAATAAACTTAAATAGAATTCAAATATGTGTAAGAACACAAACTTATAAATTACATCCTTACCCGATGGTCGTTTACTTATGTTATACCTGGATAATTTACTCACTGTACTGAATACAACACTGTAGTAAACTTATTTTCTCGATTCCACACTATATTTCATACCTACGAAAATTCTGATATCTCTCATACACCAATCTGGAAGCATTCATCCACATATGTACATACTCTTTTTCCACACTGTAGCTATACTTTATATATTAACAACATCATATTTTATCCTAACTGGGACTAACTTATTATCTACCAGACCACCGAAACCCGTGGCTAAAGTCAACTCAAACCCGTGGCTAAAGCCAACCCAAACCCGTGGTTGTTTAGTGAGCATATACTATGGCTGGTTACTTTATATAGATTAGATAAGCTAAACGTAAGCAGTAAATAACTATAAGCTGTAAAAATTTTACTGAAACACTGAGCTAAACCCTCATACCTCCATATAATATAAGATACTGACTCTTGATTCCATCCATTGGAATCCTCACAACTGTATTTTAAATATTGTAAACCCCAAACACTCAACCTTTACAATAATATCACATATTGACCATACATCTCAATATACAATTCATACAAAGTGTACTAATAGCATACTACTATACTACTCATCGGATAGAACCAAATATCATTGAACTTTCATATCAAAGAAAATGTCTTAAGAAAGCCAATCACTCTGAAAATTATTTCCTTGTCTGAAAATAAATCTATTTCTTTGAAACTTTTCTGAAATTCCTTTTCTGTCTGTAAAACTCTGAGAATCTCTTAAAATAATTTCTCTTGAAAACTCATTTATGAAACATCATTTTCTATAAATTTGTCTCTGAAAATCTATTTCTGAAAATATGTTTCTGAAAATCTATTTCTGAAAATATGTTTCTGAAAAATCTGTATCCGAAAGATCTGTTCTGAAAACTTTCTCTGAAACTGATCTCTGAAAACTATTTTTGAAAAACAGGTCTCTGTCTCTGAAAACCTGATGTATGGGGGTGTTACGTGTCGCCCTCCCCCCATACGCCTAACTAGAGCCAAAAGTGCAAATTCATGACATTGGGGCGTTACGTATCACTGACCCCAAAGCATGCCACTCCTGTCCCTAAACTAATGGTTTTGGGGCTTTACATATCACCGTCCCCCAAGCCACTGAACTAGAACTGGGGGTGCGGACCTCTGCTACCCTCCAAGCTCTGAAACCAGAATTTCGGGGCATCTGTCATCCCTGGTCCTGAACTAGGATTTGGGGGCGTTACGTATCGGCGTCCCCCCTATCCCTACATGTGCATATGTGATCTCCGTCAATTCCATTTATGAATCAAGTTACAAACAGAGGTGGATTTCCCTCATGCATCGAAAACATAAAACTCAAGTTCTAAAAATACATGTAATAAAACTATCTTTTAGAAACATGCTTTTCTTTAAAACAACTGAGACTATATCTGGCTAACGCGCTAAAGTGCTTTAAAAAATATTTACATAAAATAATATAAAAGAAAGGAAAAATCAACTAGAAAGAAAACCTCCTCTTACTATAACTAGGATCTTGGGGCTTTACGCATCACCTCCCCCTGGTCCTGGGTCTGTGTCTGTCAATGTGCATAGTATCTCCCTCTAGGTATGCAAAATTCTTATGCATTGTTTTATGTCGATCATGTAGCTCAAATATACAAATTACACATTTCCGATAAATCTTCCGAAAAGTTTCTGAAAACTTTACGGAAGGAACCTAAGCCCATTGAACCTCTCTGGTATTACTCAAATAATATTGTATCATCATAATTAATCTATATTCTTAATTACGTTCCTTAAATCACAAATGCGTGTGAAATCTGTTCTAACTAAAAACTCGCTTTACTTATTGGATCATCAAATTAGCTCTGATTTCTCTCGGATTCTACCAAAAGCATATATTCAATATTCTAATTTTCAGACAACTTAATTTATATCATTACATTATTATACGAAGCTACTAGATACATCAGAACATTTAACTATAAACTTGAAATTTGTGAATTTTTATCGGGAGGTCTTACCGAGATCTGAGGCTATATACAGACTCCAAATGATCCCACGAACGCGCTGGAATCGAAAAAATTTCGATCAAAGTTACTATTCATCATGGTTCACTATTCATCTGAATCTTCATTCCTCATTTTGTGTGTAACCGAGCACGGATCCGAAAAATCATCACCGTCATCTTATAGTACTCTTCGAGGGCTTCGATATGGAGGGTGGCTCAGGCTGTGAAACAAAACGACAGGCCGGGATCGCGAAACCCATTGCCACACATGTCACTTTCATTTTCCCCCTGTTTAACTGTGTTCTGGGCTACCACCGGCAACCACAAGGCGATGGGGTTGCCGGCACACCCTTCTATATAGTCTCGCCGGTCTGCATTGGTTGGCAGGCCGCCTGCCCGACCAGGTGCACCCAAGTTGTGGTTTTAGGGATGAGAGGGTCAAGTGGAGGGATTGAGAAGCTTATTTCCTTTTTGCAATTTCTGAAAACTTCATGGTATTTATAGAAATATTTTTGGAAATAATGTTTTGACCCTGCGAAATTGTATCTGCTTAAATTTTGGAAAAGTGCTCAACATAAAAGTTGTTCGTCTCGGAAAAACGAGTTCGATGGTTTTAAATTCAGCTCAAATAGAGTTCGTTTGCTATCTCTATAGCCGAAACAAGAAATTTTCCCCTTATAGAATATTCTGCATAAATCGCATAAGCGTTTCTTTCTTGTCACGCGATTTCCAATACATCAAATCTGTTTTTTAAAATATTCCGAGCTATCATTCAACACTGAAACTCTTTTTCTCAGATATAGTCTCATTTGAGACTCGTTCTGCAATACAAAATCCTTCCGGAAGAGTTTTCAAATTTCTGGATGTTACAGACCATGGTCGCCATCTTGTAAGTATATAAATTGCAAGAAATAAATATTTTTTGAATTATTTATAATTTCATAAGTTAATTATTATTACATTGTTTGCAAATGGGGAGGAGAAACAACTAGGCCTTCAGCCCAGTTCCTTTGAGTCATTCGTGCATGCACAAATGAAGAAGAACGAAGAACACACGTTCGTTGATCAGCGATCTTTAGACATGCATGTAAGGTTTTATATATGTTTATTTTCAGTTGTATTTTCTTACTTAGGTAACTTTTAATAAAAAAATTATTATGGTCTAATATGAATTATATTCTCAGAAGATTGCTGTATAGCTCTCCATGACCAGCTAGTGTAGACTAAGAAGTTGAAAGATTAGGACAGACTGTTTATTAAGATTGCTGGAGGGGAGATGAAGAAGCTTATCTATGATTTAGTCTCTCAGTATGTACATAAGGGTAGTTCCTCATCTTCTGCTGCATCGACTGTTGGGGTTTTATAAGGAATTACCGGGTTAACGCAACGGAACACGAAAAATCAAAATTTTTTGATTTCAAAAATTTTTCTTGGTCCTTAGATTGTCAAATACATATTTAAATGATTTCAAAGCAATCCCAAAATGATTTATACATGTCCAACACATCAAAATACAAATTGCAACAAAAGTTCCAAATTTTTTATAATTTTCGAAACAGCCTAGTATATTCCAGGATTTGTAATTTGGTCCTTTTTTGTTCAAAACATGTCATGATCAAATCCAATCAATCTCAATTTTAATATATATATATATATATATATATAATTACATCACATATATGAAAATCTCCAAATTTAGAATGGTTATGAACCCTAATTTTATAAATTATCTAAATGACCATATTTCACCAAATTAATAAAATCCAACACTTTAATTCAATCTTTACTGCACCAAACAAGTCTCACCACCATGAAACAACTCAAGAATAATTCTAGGTCATCAATGAATGGCTTAGCAACTCTAAAATGACAACATCATCATCAAATGACTAAAAGAAACCTAATAATCTAATTTCATGCTTTCTTTGTTAGCATACATGCTCAAATCTTTCAAACACATTCTCAACCATTTAATCACAAACTAAAGGAGTATAGACAACCTCCTATCAACACATGTTGAAGCTAATCATGATAGAAATAATTTCTAAGTTGAAGAATTTAAAGAAATACATACAAATCCTTTGATTTTACTTAAGTTTTTACCTTTATCTTTCAACTTTGCTCTTAACCCTCTTTTGTAATTGTTTTGGTTACTTGTTATTATGTGTCAAATGAAAAAAAAAAACCTTTTTCTTCAACACCAACTTGTTATTATGTGTCAAATGAAAAAAACCTTTTCTTCAACACCCCACTTGGCTGAAACTTGAAGAAAGAAATATCGTGATATTTTTCAATTTTTTTGTTTCAAAACATTAAATGGAAAATGTTTTATTAGTTTACTTGTTTCAAATGATAACCTTTATCATAAAGAAACTTAACAAGTGAACCAATAGAATCATGCCATTTCCTAATCATAATCATAGCAATAGATATTTATTTTTTAATTAATTTAATTATTTTATAATTAAACCATTAAATACAAATATCTTAAATACATGTATTATATTTACATTAAATATCTCAAATACACATATTAATGATATATGTCAAATATCATAATTTGATAATTAATTAATGTGTATTTAATAATATCAAATATTAGATACAAATACACATTAATTAGGAAATGACCATTATGTCCCTTAACATTATTTTTCATTTAACCATTAAACGACTTATAAATAATCAGTATTATTCATAAAAGCTACCCTAGTACTCTACAAGTATATTTCACGAGTGAGACTCTCTAGGTTCAGGTATATCTATCACGAAATCCAAATTTGTGTTCATAATCTACCCACCCGTAAATTAGTACAAACACGGATAAACTCTCTGAACCATACAGGTCGAGGTCATTGCATACGTATAATCATTCCATCACATGTATCCGAATTATTCCAGAGATATAGATATAAACGTCAAATCTCTATAGTTATAATCATATCGACGTTTCTATTAGCAACCTTTTAATAACACTTAGAACTAATTTCTACAGTGTACCACATGCCCATGGATTTAACAGATTGGTAATTCCATATTGAATACCTATACTCTATACACAGAACTGACGGATCATTTCTTGATACACACAGGATATCCTGAGCATCAGTCCACACCCAACGAATATGTGGAGGTCTGATCTAAATAGAACGGTGACGTGACTGCCATATAAGTGTGGAGGATAACTCATATATCCACAGTGATATCTCAAGTCAAAGAATCACTATGTTCAATCAATCCGAGAAGATTCTTATTGACATTGGTGTACCATCCATTAAGAATCTTTGGTAAGTCATTTAGTGTTTATTCGTTATAAATACCTACATGTCTATACAAGTCTCCAAGACTCATGGTTCATTGAGAAACCATTGGAATCCAAGATTCCAATATATGACATGTAGCAGTCTCAATGGGTTTACTTTACTGACCAATAGTGTAAACCTTGACCAGGAACAGTCTAATAATGACAACGTCATGATACAACTCAATGTCAGTTGCGATGCTTTTGCAACAGTATCATAACTAATCATTCTAAGGTTTGTTACGTCTTTACCATATAAAAGAGGATGTTGTATAATAGAAACTATTTATTTTATTCATAATAAAATGTTACATTAGTATTTACAGGGAAATACAAAATAAAATTGGCGATCAGAGCACCAACCCTAACAAAATCTCCCACTTGCTCTAGTGCCAATATCGATTGTATCTAATACCCATCGACTCCACATATTTATCAAATAACTTCGGCTTTCTGGTCTTGGTAAGCGGGTCCGCTAAATTGTCTTCACTGGTACCTTGCACATGATAATGTCCCTTCGCGACGTAATCTCTCGAATGATGTGGTACTTTCATTCCATATACTTCAACTTCTGATGCGCCCTTGGTTCTTTTGCTTGCACAATGGCTCCAGTAGTATCATAATATAATGGAATCGGCTTCTCGATACTTAGGACTACTCCCAATTATGTGATAAAGTTCTTAAATACAGCTTCCTATGCAGCTTCAGAAGCTATAATATATTCTGCCTCTGTGGTGGAATCACCTGTCAACCTCTGTTTGGAACTCTTCCAACAAACTGCACCTCCGTTAAGTGTAAACAAGAATCCTGATGTAGACTTTCTATCATCAGGATCCGATTGGAAATCGGAATCCTTATACCCATTAACTTACAGTTTGTTTCCTCCATATATAATAAACTTATCCTTAGTACCTTTAAGATACTTGATGATATGTTTAATGGTCATCCAATGGTCATTTCTTAGATTGGACTGATATCTGTTAGTCAAACCAACTACAAAGCTGATATCAGGCCTAGTATATAACATAGCATACATGATGCTGCCCAAACATGAAGCATAAAGCTGAACAGACATTCTAATCTTCTCATCTTCTGTTTGTGGACATATCTTCTTTGAAAGATGTAAGCCATGTCTAAACGTTATGTTTTCTGTCTTACAGTTACCAAAATTATACCGTTATAAGATCTTATCTATGTACGTTGTTTGGGATAACCCAATACACTT
Organism: Zanthoxylum bungeanum; assembly: GCA_019454045.1. Classification (NCBI taxonomy): domain Eukaryota; kingdom Viridiplantae; phylum Streptophyta; class Magnoliopsida; order Sapindales; family Rutaceae; genus Zanthoxylum; species Zanthoxylum bungeanum. The sequence continues at coordinate 54,555 of SKCR01023794.1, forward strand.
CCTTTCTCTATCTCTATAGAGTTTTATGCCTAAGACATAAGAAGCTTCACTTAGATCCTTTAATAGCCATAAGCTTTGATGCCTTGCATCATCCCGATATCATTCCCAATGATAAGGATGTCCTCAACATAGAGAATTAAAAATACCACCATACTACCACTGACCTTCTTATAAATACAGGATTCTTCCGAATTCTTGAGAAAACAAGACAATTTGATTATCTTATCGAATCGAAGATTCCAACTTTGGGAAGCCTATTTAAGTCCATAAATGGACTTCTTCAGCCTGCATGCCATGCCCGAGTTCTCGCGGGATGAAAAACCCTCAGGCTGCTCCATATAGATTTCTTCATCAATAAACTCATTTAAAAAAGTTGTTTTGACATCCATTTTCCAAATCTCGTAATCATGGTACGCGTCCATAGACAATAAAATCCTTATAGACTTTAGCATTGCTACTAGCGAAAACATTTCATCGTAGTCGCCACCAGGTCTCTGCGAGTAACCTTTAGCTACAAGTCGGGCCTTAAAGAATTTAACCTTTCTATCAGGACCATGCTTCCTTTTGTAAATCCATTTACAACAGATAGGAATAATTTCTTCAGGAAACGGAACCAAGTTCCAAACTTGATTCTCATGCATTGAGTCTATCTCAGATTTCATAGGGTCTTTCCACTTCACGGAGTTGATGTCTAACATCGATTCTCTATAGGTAAAAAAGTCAGTCTCTTCGATTAAGAGAACATCGAGACTCTTTTCTTGTATCAAATACAAGCGTTCAGGAGTTCTAGATACCATTTACGACCTACGGAGTGTGTGTGTTGAAGGTTCTTTATCTCATTGAATTTCAGGTTCCTCCGTTGGTTCATTGTTTTCGGGTTGTACTTTATCAAGTCCAACCTGTCTATGATCACCACCTTCAGACAATAATTCTATCTCTAGAAATTTTATGAATCGAGCTATGAACACATTTTGATGCTCGGTATCATAGAACAAATATCATTTCATATTTGAAGGATATCCAACAAACCTAAACTTCTTCCATCAAGGCAAAATGTTATTCTGCTGAGGCATCCTGACGTATGCAGGACACCTCCAAATCTTAACATAACTAAGATTAGGTTTCTTACTGGTCCATGTCTCATACGGAGTCGTTGGAACAACTTTAAAAGGAATCTTATTCAGGAGATGAGCAATAATTAAAAGAGCATAACTCTATAAGTAATAGGGCAAATCTGTATAACTCAATATCGATCGGACTATATCCAATAATGTTCGATTTCTCCTTTGTGACACTCTATTATGCCGCGGAGTGCCCGGAGGAGTATATTAAGCGAGAATTCCATTCTCCTTTAAATAATTAGTGAACTCTCCACTCATATTTTCACCGCCTCGATCAGATTGAAGGCATTTAATATATTGACTAGTCTATTTTTCCACTTAATTTCGGAATTCTTTGAACTTTTCAAATATTTCCAATTTATGTTTCATCAAATAAATATAACTGTACCGTGACACATCATCGGTTAAGGTAATGAATTAAGAAAAACCACTGTAAGCAGTTTGACTCATGGGACCACATACATCAGAATGAATGAGTTCCAATAGGCCAGTGGCTCGGTGTCCCACACCCAAAAATGGGATTTTGGTCATTTTACCCGGAATACAAGATTCGCAAGTTGGATAAGGTCCAATGGTGAGATCATATATAAAACCATTCCTAACCAAATGGGTTAAGCGTTTCACGCCTATATGACCTAACCTCATATGCCACAATTTAGTATTATTTATATCAGATTGTTTACGTTTATTAATTCCAAAATTAAAGATATCTTGTGAGGTACGCAATAGGTAATGACCATGCTCATTTGGACAACAAAGGATCTGAATATTATTTCTATCATATAAATACAAAGAACGATTCTTAATATTTACATTATATCCTTCAATATCTAATACAAAAAGTCACATAATATTCGCCACACATCCAGGCACAAAAAAAAAGTCATGCAATAAAAGTCTCCCACTAGGTAAGGGAATTTAGCATAAGCCCACTGCAACCACATCAAGAAAGTTGTCACTCCCGAATCACAAATGCATCTCCCCAGATTTCAACTGTCTACTTTCCATCAGTACCTGCAACGTATTGCAAATGTGAATAGGAAAGCAGAATCTAAAATCCAATTAGATGTTATAGTTTCACAAGCCAATGAGATATCAATAATAGGAAAATAAAAGTATCTGATGTCGATGCTCTTTCCTTCCTAATCTGGGCAAGGTAGTCTGGACAGTTCCTCTTCCAGTGCCCGACCTTCTGGCAATGATGGTATTTATCTTCAGAAGCTTTTTTGGGGTTCGCTACCTTAGCCTGTTGAGGAACATTGAAACCTTTCTTCTTCTTTCCTTTTGTCTTCTTCCCCTTCGACTTGGATTGGGAAAAATCGAAAAGTGAAGTAGGTTTCAGAAGGTGAGTCGGAACTCTCTTCTTTAAATCTTCCTCTACTGTGAGAAGCATCCTATACAACGCACGGTAAGCGTAGTGAATCTTATTCATGGTGAAGTACATGACAAACTGACGACATGACGTCGGGAGAGACCCAAATATGACACTTCGTCCAAGAGTATCATTGAGAGGGAAGTCACTGTGCCTCAATTGCTAGATCAAATCGATCAAATAAAGCACATGCAGGCTCACAGGCTGCCCCTCATCAAGTTTAGAATGGAATAGTTCCATTTCAAACTCTATTAACCACGATCAGTTCTTGGCTAATGAATGATTCACGAATTTGTGTCATCACGCTATATGAATCGTGCATCTCAAAGTATTGTCTCTTCAATTCAGAAGAAAGAGAACTGAGAATGAATGATTTAACTCTTAAAACATCATCTTAAAGTTTAATACTATATGAATCGTGCATCTCAAAGTATTGTCTCTTCAATTCAGAAGAAAGAGAACTTAGAATGAATGATTTAACTCTTAAAACATCATCTAACCATTTACGAAAAGTCTCCATCTCTTCAACCGATGACTCCTCTAATATAGCAAGTGGTAGTGGACCTTCCAAAATGTATCCCAGCTTTTCGGATCCGAGGACAATCCTCAAATCCATATCCCAATCCATAAAGTTCTCCCGCCCTTAAGCTTATTCGTATCAAGCATACGAGCAAAAGGATTGGTCGAAGGTACCGCCATCACAAATCTATCAAATAGATAGTTAATCAACGATTAGCAGATAAAACAGTTTCATATCATTAAATAGATCATGGATTTTTAACCTATAAATGCCTCTCCCACTATTTCATGCAAAACTGTAATCCCCGGACAAAATACAAAACATTCGATAATCAAATCATAATATAATAATGAAAGGTATACCCCATGAATATATTTTAGCTTACAGCTTTGGCACGTTCTAGCCTACGTATTTTCATTAGGTAGACAACTCATTGTCGATCACTCACCAGTGACTCCTGGATTTTCAGTCCTAATCGTTTCTTGTTATGACAGCTTTGATACGTTCACAAGGAGGCGTACTAAGGTTATGTTGGGTTTTTGGGTAAAATACTCGGGTTACGTAACAGAACATGGAAAATCAAAATTTTTAAATTTCTTTAATTTTCCTTGGGTAATTAAAATAAATATATTTATTTTAATCACTCAATACTCAAAAACAAAAATCATTAACCAGGAAATCATAATTTTAGTAAATTACCATAAAGCCCCAAAGCTTTCCATTTCAATCATTTTGGTCCTAACTTGTTCAAAACAAGCTTAGCTGATTTCCAATCACATCCAAAATGATTTGTAAATCAAATATACATTAAAACTGAAATCTGAAAATTTCCAGATTTTTCAGTATTTACGGAAATGCCTCTACAACTTTGTATTTTGACCATTTTAGTCCTAATTTGTCAAATACATAATTAGGTGATTCCCAATCACTACCAAAATGATTTATACATGTCAAAATAAAAATTTCAATTGAAGAAAAATAATTTTTCAAAATTATCGAATAGGTCCCTCAACTTTCCAAGAATTATACTTTAGTCTAAATTGATTCAAAACCAATCAAGATCAAGTCCAATCATCACTAACATTTATATGCATCAAATAAACATCATTAATTAACACATATATGAAAAGCCTTAAATTTGGAGTGGCTTATAATCCCTAATTTTACAATTACCATAAATTGGTAAATTAACACCAAATTAATTAAATTCAACACTTTAATTCAACTCTTTCCACACCAAACAAGTCTCACCACCATGAAACAACTCAAGAAAAATTTTAGGTTATTTATAAGTGGCTAAGCAACTCTATAATGGCTGCCAAGTTATCAAATAACCAAAAATTAAGCTTAATAACACTTAATAAGATTTCTGAACTAAATACACATGCTGACATCTTTCTTTCATGCTTCAAATAAACTTATAAAAAACCCAAGCGAATAGAAAAAATATAACAATATCGTATGTTGAAGTCTAAAGGCATGAAAATAGTTTTCAAGTAAAGCAAAGTAAGAAATTACCTTAATTTCCATGGTTTTCTTCACAAATCTGCTTTAGCTCTTGTGTTTTTCTCTCAAATCCCTTATTTTGTAATCTATTTTTTGAAGCCAAAAGTTTAAGCAAATGAAAAATTCCAACCTTAAAAAGCTAGGCCATGACCGACTTTTATAGGGTAAAATGGTAATTTGATTTTTACAAATTTAATCAATATTAAATTAATGTTAAAATCAAGTTGTCAACTATTTTAATTAATATATGCTCAAATATACCAATTACATTTTTGCATATTAAAGTTAAAATATATTTATATTTAACTAATCTAATTATTTAACAAATTAAATAATTAAATAATTACAAATATATGTATCTAAATATATGTATAATATTTAAATTAAATATTCCATAATACATATATTTAAGACTTGTGTCAAGTACTTTATTTGACAATTAATTAATTTGGATTTAATAAAATCAAGTATTTAAATCAAATACACATTAATTAGGAAAAAGCTAGAAAAACCCTTAAAGTGAGTATTTATCGTTTAATCGTTATACGATCTACAAATAATTAATATTATTTATAAAAGTAGTCCTAGTGCTCTACGAGTATGTTTGATTAGTGAGACTCTCTAGATTCAGGCATATCCGTCACGAAATCCAATTTCGTATTTATAATCTACCCACCCGTAAATTATGACGACCATAGATAAACTCGTTGAATCATACAGATCGAGGTCATTGTATAGATATAATCCCTTCGTCACAGATATTCGAATTATCCTAGAGATATAGATAAAAATGTCAAATCTCTATAAGTATAATCTCGTCAATGATTCTATTAGCAATCTCTTAATAACACTATGAACTAACTTCTATAGTGTACCACGGGCCCATGGAATTAAAAGATTACTAATTGCACATTGAATACTTATGCTCTGTACACAAAACTGACAGATCCTATCTTGATACGCACAGAATATCATGAGGATCAATCCACACCCAATGAACAAGCAGAGGTCTGATCTAAATAGATCGGTTAAATGAATGCCATCAAAGTGTGGAGGATACCTCATATATCCACAGTAGTATCTCAAGTCAAAGGACCACTATGCTCACTTGACCCGAGAAGATTCTGATTGACTTTGGTGTACCATCTATTAGGAAATCTTAGGTGAGTCATTCAGTGTTTATCTCATATAAACACCAACATGTCTATACGAGTCTCCCCAGACTCATTGTTCATTGGGATAAACCATCAGACAAAGTCTCGATATACGACGTGTACTGGTCTCAACGGATTTTACTAACCGACCCATGTTAGTAAATCTTGACCAGAAACTTTATTTGATAATATATTTCTGGTAGTGTCACTTCCCAATGTCAATTACAAATTACTTTGTAATTGTGCACTACATTATTTATTATCATGTCTTTGTCTAACATATACATATCACTAAATCATATTTAGTTCAATCTAATCATAATTAGATATCTAATCGCCATTAAATCGAATATGTATATTAAAGACAAGAGGTGCTACCATTAAATAAGTAATATTATGGAAAATGAAATTGTTTGTATTCATGAATCTGACATAAATATGATCCGAATTGGCACTCCGAGCACCAACCCTAAAAACTTCTCCCACGTGCTCTAGTGCCAATCCACGGTATCATATACACATCTCAATGTGTATCACATACTCATGGTCCTCAAGAGCTCACCTAGCACTCAAGAGGTAGGCTACAACAAGTAAGACCACTATAACATATTAGGACTGTCTAACAAACCCAATTGTTTCCCTTAACCATCATCATTCATATTTTGTAAAACCCAAGTTCTACATCAATATGACTCAGATGCTACATCAATATTATGTTATAGCTATTAAGTTGTCTATGTATTTAGGGATCAAATCCAAAATACTTTGCAGATAACTACAAGCATAATAATAATATTAAAACTTCTAATCTATAGGGTCACTATATAACTTCATAAGTCAATAATTCATAAGTTACAACTATCAACAGTGACACCCTCACTGTATCTTTTCTGACTTATATGACGTAGATTGTCTAACGTCATAATTAAACTCAAAACTAATTTGACCATAATGGTTGTGGATTATATTCTCCATGAATAAGAAACTTGTTCTTAATATCTCAAAGATCAAAAAGAATATGTTTCAAGATCCATCCTATGGTCTATAACGTATTAAAAAAATTCATAACTTATTATGATTAAATTGATATTTTTAATCGCACATAATATAGTATTCATTATGCCATCATCCTATAATGCATAAAATCACTTAGACATTCTAATCAATTTCTCTTTCGACTAAGAAATCATCTTTTACGAAAGATAAATACTATCTACAAAAGACACACTAACTGTCAAACAGTTACACTAACTGTCATACAAATAGTTTTAATGTGTCCTTTATTAGATCATATCTAATGCACGATTGTGGGAGTATCTCACTAGTCTCTTGTTTTATATCATATATAAAATTTTATATCAAATATAACAGAGAATACTCTCACTACTTTCACGGAGAAAATAAGACTTAGGTAAACTTTTTACCTCACAAAAATTTCATTATTACATCAATAATGATAATGTTGTTAGGATATACAATACTAGAAAGAAATTTATATGCTCCCAGTGACCTTACTATCATATATGAATTCTCTATGTTTTGATAAAATCGGACAATCTGAATGTATCAAAATTAGAGAACACGAATTTCTGAAAAGCTTATCTAAGTCTACAATAGGCTCTATAAGCTAGTATATCAAACTGTGATCTTAACAGAATACAATCTCTATGGCCATTCTAGAATGAAATCTTCAAACAAAGAAACCACAACGGATCTCTCATTCGAAGAAAACATTCAGGAACTCCACTTTACATTTTTTAGCCAAAATTCATAGTTTAATATCAACATTAACCAACAGATCTTTAATTGTTCAATTAGTGTGATTGGAGACAAGTTTTCTCAGAATCTACAATAGATCAATGAGTACAACTTTTCTCATTGTCGTGCTATAAATGTCAAACCTTTATCATGCTCACTTTGTTTTTTTTTTTTTTTGCGCAAATAATTTGCATATTTTATGAACGATTCATAAAAAAAGCTTAATCAAGTTCAAAACTTGATTGTAGTAAGCTATAAATAATGTTAGATCTATGGTTTAATGGTTATTTCAGAAATCGATATCAAATATCGCTCCCACTATAAGTTATAGGATAATTTTCTTCGATAAGAAAGCAGCAGAACCATTAGGTATCAAATACTTTGTAAAGGATTCTGACATCCTATTAAACTTATACGGAAGTTGTCTAAGGGTTTTTTCATCTTATTAATTACGTAGTTCATTTATAGTTTATCACTCTCACATTTGACTTCAATAAGTCAAGTCTTTTCTATAATCATTAACATCTAATGTTACTTTCCAAGTAATAAAATAATTTTTATTACTCGAGATCGTATAAAAGATATTCTATCAAATAGAATACAATATTCTAATAAATATAATAAATGATAAACTTTACTTATACCTCCAAAACACAAGTACTTTCAATTATATAACTATTATACCAAAGAAAGATTCAAATCTCAAACTATCACGATTCAAATTTTCTACTTAAACATATCATATACGCAACTGTAGAAATTAATGGAACATTAATTAAAAGGATGAATCAGTGTTATTGGAGCATATCCCTAAGAGTATTGAAAACTAATTCGGTAACACTCAATATCAAATGAATTGTAGGCACTGTATTTTTATATAAAGCCCAATGATGAGCCTCATATGGAGGCACTACCCGATAAGTTGCGGAAGTCACGAGAAACAGACGTTGAAAGGGAAATTTCAAAATTAATACATTATGAAATTTAATTCATCTGTTTAGCGTCGGGTTCGCTTGATTGTTCTCTGTTTTAAATGTTATCCTTGGCCCAAAACCCTCGAAACCCGTAAAACCCACATACCTATACACACCCATCCAAAACCCATGCAACCCTTTTAGGCCCACACGACCAAGCCCAATCCAAGATAATTAAATCAATTGCCAAAATCCCTCCCAAATCACCTTCCAAATTAGCAAAGATTGAATCCTTTAATTTGGAAAGAAAATCAAGGCCAATAGAAGAATGGGGGCGGCCACACACACACATACGATAAAATGAAACCCTAGTATGCAAAACTAAACCCTATGAGGCTCTTATTTTCCTCACTCACAAGAACCCTAAACACTCCTCTCAGCACTTAAGCTCTCTCCTCTCTTCTCCCCGAGACTCACACGGCCAACTCAAAAAGAAAACAAAAAAAAAAACTTAAGCATTTCTCTCTCTCACATAGCTCATCTCTCTTGGCAAATCAACAAAAGAAAACCTAAAATACTTTCATCTCTCTCGACTCTCTCCCTCCTCTCTCTTCCTCACAAATAACCCTTCAACTGAACCATACACAGCAACAAACCGAAACAAACCTTACTGTCTTCTCTCTCGCCATAAACCCTAAAAGCTTCCTACTTCCTCTCTTCACTCTCTACCCTCTTGGCCTTACCAGACACACTGCTCACTTAACAATAAAATAATAAGCCATGACAGACTGCTTACAAGAAAACAAATAAATCCTCACCATAAAGACACTTCTCGGCACTACGCAAGCAATAAAGAAATTTAAAATCATCGAGCCATATTAATCCATCCCTCAACCAGTTCTTGGCGTGGACAATAATAAAAATAAACCTAGCTTCCCCTTCAACTAAAGCAAATGCAAAAAACCTAACAACCCTTAACCGACCAAGTCACAAACATAATCCATATATCCACCAACTAAGCAACAAATAAAACCAGAAGCAAACAAACACACCAAACAGCAAAACCTAAGCCCACCGACAGCCACAAGCAACCTCTTACTATCGACCAAAACATCAACAAAAAACCCTGTAAAATCGAAACCAAAACAGTCCAAAAGAGTGGAGGAAACCGACTAAGAAACGACCGAAACCAACACCAAAATAGTCCCCAAAAAACCACCCAAAAATAGCGACCGAAAACAGCAGTAAAAATAGAGAAAACAGCAGCTTAAAACAGCGAAACAGTGAACAAAATTATTAAATCAGTGAACAAGAAAAGCTGCGGAGCATTAACCCTTCTTGCGACTTCTCAACGCCCTTCCAAGAAGAAACTTAGAAGGTAAGACCTGAGTGTCATTTCTTTAATATTCATTTTGTTATCCCAGACACGACATGCTTGGTTGGACGTGGAATGCATTCAACCGAGCATGCGAGATACCACACTAATGGCCAAGTCCCTTGGTCACATTTGATTTCTTTAATATTTTTGCTATTTATTTTTTATATTAATTTACTGTCTGTGTTTATTATTCTGTTATTTACTTTCAATTTTTTATTCCATTATTTATTTATTTATCGCTGATTGTTAGTGCGCATGGCTATTTACATTGGATTGAAGGTCCCTCCATTTGTGGGAAATGCTTAAGGGTAGCCTTTACCTTGATATTTCACTGCGCCGGACAATGTATTCTTGGTTGGATGTGAAATACGTCCAACCATGCAACGAGGTCCCATATAGATGTCGGCCAAGTCACTTGGTCGCATCTTTTTTCTTTTATTCATTTATTCATTTCTTGTTATTCCTTTATTTATTTATTCATCGTTATTTAGTGAGCATAAGCTACTTACATCAGGTTAAAGGTCACTATATTTAAGGGAAATGCCTAAAGGCGGCCTTTACCATGATTTTTGCCGCGTCGGACGAGGTATGTTTGGTTGGTTGTGAAATACATCCAACCGGGCATACAAGGTCCCATATAGATGTCGGCCAAGTCTCTTGGTCACATCCTTTCTCCTATTATTCTGCCATTATTTTTCTTTGTTTTGTTATTTATTTATTTATCATATTCGCCATCACACATTTCCTTTTTGTTATTCATTTAATTATATGCATTTTATTGCCTTTCTTATTCATCGCTTCACATACATTTCATTATTTTTTATTTATTTATTTTGTCACATCACTTCACGTTTACTTCCATGTTTGCATTGTGTTAATGTTTGAGTATTGCCTTATCCGACCCAGAAATAAATTATGTAGCCGAATCTGAATGGACGGTAGTGCGGTCTGTACTTGGGATACAACTCCACGTACCACATAGATGCCACCTTTGTAATCTCATTCGTACGTGTTTTTGAACGCTACTCAAACGCATGCATTCTGTTTTACCATGCATCATATCTCACCCCATTCAAATGTGTTCTCGAACGCTACACGAATGCACACACAATGGACATACTCTTTCATCATATTTTATGCATGTTTTCCTCTTTGGTTATTTCATTTTGTATCATGTGCTTAAAAATCTCTCTTTATTATTAACGTCTTTACTGATATTATTAATTTATATTATCACGCTTCTTTGTTTAATATACTTGTGTAATTATGCATTTGCTTTCCTTTTTATTTACGTTTATGGGTGTGCAAACTTGTGTGTTATTTGAATTATCTTGCATGTGTTGCATAAGACTTGGTTACATCATTACGTAAACCTGTTCATTACAATTGGAATAAGTAAGGGACCATTCCGAACCCAATGATTTGAGGTCTTTCCTTGCGAATGGTGAGTGAGGCCTTAAATCATTTCCCAGTTCAAACTAGGTGTTGACTCCTCCGTTTAGTCCCCCGCGGGGTACTCCGTACTTCCAATGGGCCGCGAGTCCGGACAGTGTCGCCCCATCTTTTTGCTGTGTCTATAGTCTGGTAACTCCACTGGGGATAGAGAATCGGCCCCGAAATAATACCTTGTAATGTCCATGGCTTTGGCTTTGGCTAACCTAATCTCATATATTTTGCATACCCTTTTTACATCGATGGCATCATGTATCGTGAATTCGCTTTCGCTCGAGGCGGTGGATCATTATATGGCATTATCACTCGTTGGCACGTACCTTAGGGTATAAAAAAGGTACGCTCACTTGGTCGCTCGAACCATTGAGTGGGGAGGCTTAGTTATGAGCAATTCTTCACCAGCGGGAACCTTTATCCATACCCTTGTAAGCTTGCATATGAACCATAGTTACATGTCTTATAGAAGCTACCATTTATGCTTGTGTTTGGGACCATCATCATTTGGATCCATTTGGACTTCTCGTCATAAGATACGAACTTGTTGGGCATTTAAACTGGGACATGTTTATACCTTATGATGATTGGGCCGAAAGATTTCAAAATGACGATGTGCCATTTTGTGTGTGGGCCCCATATCATTTGAAGTTATTTAGCCACCTTACCGCAAAAGTGAAAACCTGTTGGGCCTTTTGCAACTGGGACAAGTTTGCACCTCGCAATAATCTGGTTGAATGCTTTAAAATAATAATGGGCCATCTAGTATAAAAACCTTGATGGGCTTAGAAAATCCAAACATGATCCAAATATGCCAGAAGCATGAGTTCAATATCCGCACTGACTTTCATCCAGGAAGGATACGCCTTGTTACGACATATTTGTATACTTTTGGATACCTCCAAGTTCATCCTCATGACCGTGAATACTGAAGGCCCAATTCGTCATTTCTAGAAAATGGCATGATCCTCATGATAGGCTTAATCAATATCGTAAATCGGTGGTCTTTGTCTTTTACCGATGGAAATGGACTGAGGTAGCCAAAGTTCACCCTTATAGTGTAGGAGAGAATGATTTTGTGTACCCCATATTAGTACATAAAACCACTCGCATCTCATGCATACACGCATCATGTTAACCCCGTGTCTTAAAAGCCATCATAGATATCCGGTGGGTTAGAGAAGAAGGGAGGCTAGTCAAGAAGAGTTTAGCAAACATGGATATCGGGGAAAAGGAAGCCGGGGAAAAAAATTATGGCAAGAATAAAAAGATCATTGGGGGGCCTCAGGAAAAAAAAAAGAGAAAAAAAAGGAAAAAAAAAAAAGAGAAAAATTTATTTTTTTAGTCCTTAATAGTTAGGCATAAGTCCGACGATAAAAATATTTACTTTAAGGTGAAACCTTAGAAACGATAAGTTCGTGATATACTCTCATCCAATATTTTGTGTAATTGATCTATATTAGACTCGTAAGCATTTCATTAAGGGTTCTTAAAAGTGAAAACCTGAGTAGTCGGCAAGGTGACTTGTTGAAGAAATTGCAGGTCGATGAATGACCGTTTGATTAGATGTCTATCCTGATTTTCTTATGTTATGATATGTGGTATGATTGAAAATAAAAGAAAAGTCTCGAAAAAAATAATAATATAAACCACATATAACCGATAAGCGTGAAGCTACCCATGAGCGAGTATTATGACTACAATGAGGAGAAATGCTACCTTTAAGGGTAGGTGTGTTGGGAAAAAAAAAGAGGAAAAAAAAAGAAAGAGAGACAAAAGATAAATAAAACCATACCATATTGAGCATGGAAAAGCAATTGCAGAGCATAATTGAGATATCTAGGTTGGTTTGACCCATCGATCCCAATTTTTGAAATAAAATCCTTGAGTTGGCTTACCTAGGGATCAAGCCGTAAAAGAACCTTTGCACACACACACTTTGAGACTAGTTTTGATCATTTATTCAAAAACTAATATTTGAGTTGCATTGAGTGCTTTGAAGGTTCTTTGGTTTCACTACTGGACATTCTTTTAGGGCAATACTATGTACAACTATTGGGACTATTTTATAGCCTGTAATATAGTATATTGATACGGAATACCACATCACATAGTCCAATTTGGCCTAGTGTAAACAACGGAGAGAAAAAATCTAAACCAAATCTAGGGGCGACCAGCTACCACCTCACGTATCAAGGACATAACGAGATATTGAGTTATGGGACCAAAGAAAACTGAGCAATCACCAGAGTATAATTGATAGAAGGAAATTGTAAGTAGACCCGGGGGGCGACCGAATATATTTGTAGGCAAAGGGCACCAAAGAGCATAAGGAAGGCCTAACCCATCGGAATAGGAAATGCATCCATGCATACATGCATATGCATCATATACTCACAATATTTTTTGTTTTATGTTCAAAGGTTTTTGAAGAAAAAAAGGAAAAAACGGCAACGACGAGCAACTCATTTCAGGAACAAAACCCTCAACTCATCTCAATTCGGGAACAAGACTCTCATCTTAATTCGGGAACAAGACCATCAACTCAGTTCGGGAATAAAGCCCATACTCAACACAGTTTAGGAACAAAGCCCAGGGAACAAAAACCACTCTCGACACAGTTCGGGAATAAAGATCACATTCACTACAGTTCGGAAATAAAGTCCACTCTCAACTCAGTTCGGGAATAAAGCCCACTCTCAGCACAGTTCGAGAATGAAGCTTAGGGAATAAAGTCCACATTCAACACAGTTCGGGAATAAAGCCCAGGGAACAAAGCCCACTCTCAACACGGTTCGGGAATGAACCACCTCTCTAGTAACGGTTCGGGAATGGACCACCACCTCTCATAAAGTAACGGTTCGGGAATAACCACCTCTCATAAAGTAACTGTTCGGGAATGAACCACCTCTCATAAAGTAACGGTTCGAGAATGAACCATCTCTCACAAAGTAACGATTCGGGAATGGACCACCTCTCATAAAGTAACTGTAGGACACAGAAATCGGTGACGCTGTTCTAGGCTCGCGGCCTAGTCGGGAGAACAAAAATTCCCATGGGAGACTAAACCGGAGAATAATGGAGTCGCCACCCAGTGTGAACTGGGAAAATGATTTAAGGCTGCACTCACCATCTCAAGGGAAGACCTCAAACCGTTGGGTTCGGAATGGCCCCTTATTTATACCACTTGTAATGAAAAGATTTGTGCAATAATCTAACCAAGTCTACGCAACCTACTCATGCGAGAATTACCTACATCTAAGTCTGCATATAACCTATATCTAAGTTTGCATGCATAAAAGTAAGTCGGAATAACGGCAAGCACACAATTCTATAAACACATTAAATAAATAAATGCAGAAAAATAAATAAACAATAATTATCTAAGCATAAAAACTAAAAAGAAATAACTAGGCATATGATAGGAAAGGAATAACTAAAGGAAACAAGCATGCATTATACATGATAAAGGAATCTCTGTAGTGTGTGCTCATTCACGTAGCATTCGTGAATGCGTTCGAATGATAAACAAAATACACGTGTTCGAGTAGCATTTGATAACACGTTCGAACGGGCTGAGGCAGAATGCATACGTTCATGTAGCGTTTGATAACGCGTTCGAACAGGATCATAAAAACAACATTTATAAGCACATAAACACAAACACGAGTGTTTTCCCAAGCGGTACGTGGATTTGTATCCTAAGTATAGACCGCACTACCATCCATTCAGATTGGCTACGGAATTTACGTCTGGGTTTCCATCAGATATACCATGAGTGATAACACAAAGTCACTCATCCAAAGGCCACAACATACATAAATTAAAGATACATATGCAAAGAAATAATAATAAATAATAAGAAAAAAATTAGAAATTGATAAAAGGGTGCCCTTAGGTCAAACCTCTTAAGTCGTCTCTTGGAAGTACTTTGCGCGATTATCGGAAGGATTGATGCTCCACAACTTTTCTGATTTACTGGTTCTTTATTTTCCTTCGTTGCTTCGCTGTTTTGGGTTGCTGTTTTCTCTATTTTGGGCTGTTGTTTTTGTTGCGATTTTTGGTGATTTTGGGACTGTTTTAAAGTACAGTTTTTTTGGTGATGAAAAGCTATTTTAAAGTGGAGTTTTTTGTGGTTTAAGAGGTGTTTTGGAGTGCAGATTTTTTATGGTTTAAGGGCGCAGTTTGGGGACTGTTTTGTGGTGAATAGGGGCTGTTCGGGGGGCTATTTTTTGCATGAATGTACTGCTGTTCCAGGGGCTGTTTGGGCGTGAATAGAGGGCTGTTTCAGGTTGTTTGTTGTGGCAATGTGAGGGCTGTATGGAGGTGGTTTGTTGCGGCAATGGGGGATGGTTTCAGGTTATTTGTTGCGACAATGGAAGAGAATTTTAGAGCTTGGTTGTTCTCGGCTGTAGGGGGATTTTGGAGGCTTGTTCACGGTAATAGAGGGAAATTTTGGAGGCTTGTTCACGACAATAGATGGAAATTTTAGGATGCTTTAGGCGTGAATGCTAGGGGTCCTAAGGTTGGTTTATGCTTCTTTTTATAGGCAAGGGTTGAGGTTTACCTTATATGGGTAGGAAAACAGAGATTGTGTAATTATGGGGGAATATTTAATTTGTGTGTCATAAGGAAATGATCTCTTCAATTAGGAAGGTGTTTTGATTTAGTTTAGAAAGATATTTATGGGATTTGATTTGATTGATTTATTTTAGGCATATGATTAAATTTAATTAGTAAGGTGATTGATGAGATTTGATTTGATTTTTTTAATTCGGGAAGGTGATTTATTTGGATTTCAACATGTGTTTAATGTGTGGATTTGTTATTTTGGAGAGGGATGAGAGTGTATTTGGTCCTTTTGGGCGTGTGGTTTGGCTCTTTTGGTGGGCTTGGTGTGTGGGCTTGCGGGGGTTTGGGTCGAGGATAAATTTTAAAAACAAAGATTTAACAAGCAAACCCGAAGCTAAGAAAACGAATTAAGTCCAACAAGATATCAATTTCTGACTTTTCCCTTCCGACGTTCGTTTCTCGCGACTTCCAAAACTTAAAGAGTAGTGCCTCCATACGAGACTCATCATCGGGACTTATATACAAAAATGCAGTGCCTACAGTCGCCCCCACTTTGATGGGACTTGTGCAGTGTGACAAAGACAATCCTATCAAAGTTATGCAATGCATTTTTGCTTACCTGGCTCACCAGCTGCCACTTGACTCACATGTTGCTTCAAATTAAGTTAATATTTTGGTGATTCGACCCCGAGGTTCATCCCTGCAAGATGCTGGAATCTCTAGAAATCACTACCGAACTAAGCTGATATGGTGGCGAGGTGCTTCGACCCTGGGCTTTGTTCCCGGACCACCAAATGTGGGCTTTTTTCTTGAACTGAACTGATGATGCAGTGGGCCTCGACCGTGGGACGTATCACGGAACTACAACTAATGTGTGGGCCTCGACCCTAGGACGCATCCAAAAACTGATGATGTAGTGGGCCTCGACCATGGGACATATCCCGGAACTACAACTGATGATGCAATAGGCCTCGACCCTGGGACGCATCCCGGAACTGCAACTGATGTGTGGGCCTCAACCCTGGGACGCATCCCAAAACTGATGATGTAGTGGGCCTCGACCCTGGGACGTATCCCGGAACTAGAACTAATGATGTGGGCCTCAACCCATGCTTCATCCTCAAAACACCATTCCCAGCATACTGAACCTCATCCCCAAGGCTTTGCTGATGTGATGGTTCATTCCCGAACTGTGCTGTATGAGAAAGGGTAGACTGGTCGCCCCCAGTCTCGGTTCATCTTTCTATTCTTTACTGCTTTCATTAAGTCAAGGTAGACCTTCTGATTTGATACCAACATACTATACTGCCTTTCACGGGATAATCCTGATAGCTAAACATATTTTCGTCCTCAAAATATGCTTCGTGTCTAAACCAGAGAACCTTCAAAGTACTTGATATATTCAAATCCGACCGTTTGAATGAGTGATCTGAACTAGACTCTAAGTGTGTGTATGCCAAGGTTCTTTCGCAGCTTAATCCTTAAGTAAGCCAACTCAATGATTTTATCTTGGAGAATTGGATCGGTGGGTCTAACTAACCGAGATGTCTTGATCATACTCTGTGATTACTTCCTCGTACTCAACAAGATATGGTTTTCTTTTTTTTTCTTTCGTCATTTTTTTTCTTTCTTTTCATTCTGAACTTCTTTTTTTCTTTTTCTTTTTTAATTTTTTTTTGACACACATACCCTTTAAGGTAGCATTTCTCCTCATGTTGTTCCTAATACTCGCCCATAGGTAGCTTCATGCTTATCGGTTATAGGTGGTCTATTTTTTTCCTTTTTTCCAGAGACTTTTTCTTCATTTCCAACCATATCATATATCGTAACATGAGTAAACCAGGATGGACATCTAGGTAAACGGTCATTCACTGATCCAACATCTCTTTAACTAGTCATCTCACCGACTACTCAGGCTTCCACTGCTAAGATCTCGTAATCAAATGCTCGCGAGTCTAGTCGAGATCAACCACGTAGAATGCCGGATGAGAGCACTTCTCGCACTTTATCATTTATAAGGTTTCACCCTACATCAAACAATGTCATCATCGGACATATGCCTAACCATCAATGACTTCTCTCTTTTTTTTTTACACTCACTCCACTGGAATTCTTCTTTTCAACCGTTGATAATGTGGGCTTCAACCCCTGGGATTCCTTCCCGAAACTGATACTGATGTGGTCCTCAACCTTGGGACTCATCCCTGAAACTGATGACACTATATTGTTGCTGCTTCTGATTGGCTTACCTTTGCCGCTTTCCCTTTTTTCATTGAAACCTGTGATTACAAAACAGAACAAACACAAAAAAATAATGAAAATATGTTACGTGTATATATGCATGCATGAATAAATTTCCTATTTCGCTGGGTTAGGTCTTCCGCCAGTCCTCCTGGTGATCGCTTGGTTTTTTCTTCCTCAGGAAAAATACTGCTTCAATCTGTCTACGTTGATCGGCTCGGTGAACTCGTTCCCTTCCAAATCTGATAGTCTCACTACCCCATTTCTCATTACTTTCTGGACTATGTAAGGTCCTTCCTAGTTGGGTCTAAACTTTCCTTTCTGGTCTATCATCGATGACTTCGACTGCTTAAGCACCAGATCACCCTTTCTGATCTTGATAGGACGCACCCTCTTGTTGAATGCTCGAACCAACCTCTTCTAGTATATCTGCATGTGATGTAAGGACTTCATTCTCTTCTCATCCAGCAGTGCTAACTGTTCAAATCTTTGCGAGGCCCATTCCTATTCAGGTAACTCTATTTCTGCTAATACCCGCATAGACTGTATCTCAATTTCCACTAGTAGTTCCGCTTCCATTCTGTAGACTAAAGAGTAAGGCGTGGCTCTCGTTACTGTTCTCATAGAAGTTCTGTATCCCTACAGGGCATACGGTAATTTGTCAGCCTAATCTTTATAGTTCTCCATCATCTTGGCTAGTATCATCTTTATTGTCTTATTGGTGACTTCGACTGCCCCATTTACCTAGGGTCTTTAAGGTGACGACTTGTGATGTCCTGTCCCGTACTTCTATAGCATTGTCTTCGTTTCTCTTTGAAACTGGACTCCGTTGTCTGTTACTATGTGATGCGGCATCCCATATCGACAAATGATGTTTCGGGCTATGAACTTTGCCATCTGTTTTGCTGTGACATTGCGAAATGACTCACCTTCCACCCATTTTGAAAAGTAGTCTACTGCCACTACTATGAAGCGATGTCCATTCGATGCGTGCGGTCGAATTTCCCCGATCATGTCAATTCCCCATGCTGAGAAAGGCCACGGCTCCGAAAGCCTATGCAACTCTGTGTGCAGTAAATGGTTCAAGTTACCGTGTGCTTGACAATCATGACAGTGCTTTACCAGCTTCGCGCAGTCAGCTTCCATGGTCGACCAGTAAAAGCCTTGTCTCACTATCTTGCAAGACAAATTCAATCCGTTCATGTGTGGTCCACATACTCCGGTGTGTACTTCTTCTATTTCTTTCTGAGCTTCTTCTTTCCTTAAACACTTCAGCTGGATTCCATTCGCTTGTCTCTTGTATAGTTCTCCCTTCAAACTCATCACATACTGAGAAGCTAACTTCTAGATGGCTATCAAGTCTTTCTTACTTTCTTCTTCTAGGAATTCCCCCCGTTCTAGATATTTCTGAATGTCATAGTACCAAGGTTTCCCATCGTCGACTTCTACTTCCAAGACCTTTTCTATCTCGTAAACAGGTCCGTTCGCCATTATCAACACCAGAGGTCTCATCACTAACTTCTCCGGATTTTCCCAAGTCGCAGCTAGTGTAGCTAATGTTGGTTTCTATTAAGGTCCCAAGATTGATTATAAGCATAAAAACATGTGTGAATAACAATCGAGAAGTCGCGGAATACTTACATCGATCGGTTGAGCGACGATAAGACGAACAAAATCAAGTTTCTACTCCATGAAGTTCACGCCACTGCAGCAGTCCACTGCTCTAAGATTTCAGTTTTTGGATCATCAAATGAAGCTCCAAGCTTCGTCAAACGATTCCAGACTCGTGGGTGGGTTTCCCTATCACCTTCGTATGTCTTCTAAGTGTGCCGGCACCTCTGATTTTACCACAAAATCAACTCCTTAACCCTCTTGCTGCTCATGGTTTGGGCAGTTTCTGCAGCCCCTTGGGCGTGGAAATGAGAGGGAGAAAGAGAGAAGAGAGAGTTGGGAGGAAAGAGAAAAAGTGTGTTAAGTGAATTTGGATTTTGGCTTTAAGTGTATCTTATACACTTTTGTGAATTTCAATTGAATTTCACTTGAATTTGGCTTTCAAAAAGTCAAATAATAAAAGCCATCACTATTCACATCAAGTCACATCTATAAAGTGTCATGTCACTTTATCAATCAAGTTGTCAAGTCACATCACTCAAAGTGACAAGTGATTTGACGCTTGAAGTGACTAGCGATTTGACGCATGATACGACTAATGATTTGACGATTGATTTGACTTACGTGCCGCACTCGAATTCGAAATGCGAATGCGCTCGCAAATAATCTCGGGCTCGGGTTCGTTAATTCCAAATTAACGTTTTCTCCGTTGAGTCGTAATTAAATCTAATTTAATTAAATAATCACGCCAAGCATAATTACTATTCACGTCGCTAACAAATTAATTCCAAATTAATTCGTTCGCCCGAATTAAAATCTAATTTTAATTCCGTGTCGAAATCCAATTTCATTTAATATATCAAATATATTAATTTACCGATTAATTCCAAATTAATCTTTATCTCTCTTTAAATGATATTTTATCCTAGATAAAATATCTCTGTAATTAATCCCAGATTAATTTTCTCTCTCTTCTAATTAATCCCAGATTAATTAAAGTCCGAGTCATACGTCATCGGTGAATCTTTGGGAAGCGACCCATGAGATCCTCAGATATGTTGGCAGTAAATACGGTCGTCGGACTATCCGAACACGTAAGTACCCCTTACTACGTTTTACCGATTTACAAGACAAGGTTGGCCTCTAGCAAAGCGCCATGCCTACCCAATTCTCCGGAAATATCCTTACAGGAATAAAGGATCTGTATCAGGCGTAGTATATGTGATATTGCGTATTTCTATCCAGTATCGGATAATCACGTGCTAGGCCTTGGGCTGGAATTATGTCTGCCCCGTACGAAGCACATGTCGGATGTCTGGTGACTAGTCTATATAATCGGATAAACCTGACCTTGTCATTTTATCCCGATAGCTGTAGCATATAAGAGCACCATTCACGTATCCTACGTGACCATCATCTCCACTATGACTGGAGTGATACTTCCGTCTTGACATCACACCCAACATACTACGATTCTAAATATACCCAGTATTGGCGTACACAGAACCTGTTAAAGCCCTGGCCGACCGCAACCAAAGTGTATTGATTGTCGCAAGCATTAACGGTGCAAGTCTCAGGTTAAGACCAAATACACATACACTGTTTTCGGACTTCCATAGACACATGGTCATACTACCAATGGAATTCCGAGGGGGTCCATCCAGAGCGAAGCTGTTTCCCGTACCATCGGTGAAACACAACCTCCTATTACACTTGCATGAGTATCTTATACCCAAATATATGAGAACTATGTCGTTGTGCCCTCACAACGCGCACAAGTGAAATACTAGTCTTTTACATATTTATCGATGTCTAATCTCGATAATACTCTGACTAGGGATATTTAATGATTTATCCTTCGTTGATTGATACTGTCTCATATCATTCTCAATCAAGGAACAAATCATAAGGACCTCTCATCATTTATACATCTAGATGATCTAATCACAAATGATAAGAGTGCAATCTCCTTTGTCACATAGTTAATTTGTACAACAATACCATAATCTGTACAAATTGTGACGCTATGGGTCATAATTGTCCAACAGCTAACGTGTCGGCCATTTGGTTTTCTTCTCGCGGCAAGTGCTGGAACTTACAATCGGGGAGGGCCTGTACTAGATTCCTGAGGTGGAACAAGTAAGGTTTCAATCGTTCTTCCATCAATTCCCATTCTCCTTGCATCTGTCGAACTACCAACATCGAGTCTCCGTAGACTTCTACATTTTTAGCTCTCAAGGCTATCAGTGTTGTCAGTCCAAAGGCGCATGCCTCATACTCAGCCATGTTGTTGGTTACACCGAATGTCAACCTCTTGGCCATAGGCATGGACACTTCTTCGGGGGTTACTATCACAATCCCTGTTACGATTTCTTTACAGTTCACCGCTTCGTTGAAGTACATCTTCCATCCTTGGACCATTATTGCTTGGATCTCCTCGTATGGGAATTGAACCTTGTATCGATCTCCTTCTATCGATTGTAATGCCAGGAACTCTGCCACAGCTCGACCTTTGATTACTTTAGAAGTGTGGTACTCGATATCAACTCTGTTAGCAAAACCAACCATCTGCCTAATTTCCCTACTAGCGAAGGCACCGAGTTAAGATACTTCAAGGGATTCTCCCTTGCTACCACCTGTATATTGTATGATTGGAAGTAATGGAGTAGTTTTATGGACGCCCACACTACTGCCAAATAGATCTTCTCTACTTCTTGATAGCGGGCCTCCTACGGAAGCATCTTCTTACTGAGATAGTAGACTGCATGCTCTGCCCCCGTCTCATCTGCTTGTACCATCATCGCCCCTAGCGCTTTAGGTTCTATGGCCAAATACAGCATCAAGGCTTTGCCCGGTCTTGGAGGTTTCAAGACAGGAGGTTTCACCAAGTATTCCCTGATCTTTTCGAAAGCTTCTTGGCATTTTTCATTCCATTTCACTGGCTGGTATTTCCTCAGTAATTTGAAGATAGGTTCGTATACTGACGTCAACTTGGCGATAAACCGACTGATGTACTGAATTTTCCCGAGGAAGGCTCTCACTTCTTTCTTTCTCTTCGGCACATGCATCTCTGTGATCGCCTTGATCTTCTCAGGGTCTACTTCTATTCCTCCCATTCCGACAGTATGTCCTAGTAACTTTCCTGACGTTACTCCGAACACGCACTTCTTGGGATTTAACCGCAGGTTGTACTTATCGACTCGTTCAAGGAATTTCTCCAAAACTTCTATATGTCTTCTTCTTACCTCCGATTTCACCATCATGTCATCCACATATACCTCAATCTCCTTATGCATCAAGTCGTGGAATAACGTGGTGGCCATTCGTTGGTAAGTGGCTCCTTCATTCTTAAGCCCAAACGGCATTACTTTGTAGCAATATGTACACCACTCCGTGACAAAAACAGTCTTATGCTTATCCTCTTCAGCCATAAGAACTTGATTATATCCAGAGAACCCATCTGCTATCGAGTACATGGCAGATAAAGCTGCACTATCAACTAGCACATCTATATGGGGTAGAGGAAAATCGTCCTTCGGGCATGGTTTGTTGAGGTGTCTGTAATCCACGTAAATTCTGACCTTCTCATCTTTCTTCGGTATCGGCACAATATTTGCCAACCACTCGGGGTACTTCACCACTTCGAGAAATCCCACATCTATCTGCTTCTTGACTTCTTCTCTAACTTTCTCGACCCACTCTGGTCTCATCCTTCGAAGCTTCTGCTTTACTAGCCTCATGTTCGGATAGGTCGGTATTGCGTGCTGGGAGATGCTTCTGTCTACTCCAAGCATGTCCTCATAAGACCAAGCGAATACTTTGGCATATTTGACTAACATCTCTTCTAATTTCTTCCGCTCTTCGGAAGTAAACTCGCTTGCGATTAAAATCTCCTTAGGGATTTCAGACGTACCAAGGTTCAAGGTGTTCGTTTTGATTGAGTTGATGTCAAATATACTCAAGTCATGTAAGTTGAAAGGAAGAGACTCAGACAAGTAAGCAAAATAAATGTCTTTATTATTAGCGAATGTATGAGTACACTCAAATAAATCAGGAAGATAAATCTCTTCGTCATCCACAGACACTTCATCATCCGTATTCGGGTTTTCCTCAGTCCCATTATTCTCCTCGAGGGTCAGGCTCTTCAGCTTCATCAGTTATTCTTCCCACTTGTCTTCCTCCTTCGCAACTTGACCACTACAGCAAAAGTATCCTCGAATCCTCATTTGCTATCATCATAAGCCTTGATAGTCATATTGAAGGGACTCAAATCTATCGTCTTAATATCCAACCTTACCAAAATCTTCAAAGGGCACACCGATCCTATAAACATCGTAGGGTTGGCATCCTCCGGTACTATTATCCTGCTCAAGGCCTCAACCATGGCGCGCCTGTGCTCCTGTGATGCACATAACAACTCCCAGATGCTCAGATGTTCTCGTGTCTTCTTCAACTGACGCAGCACTCTCCCACAGCATTATCCTCTTCTCCGTCACTTCTCTACCTTCTTTCAACACTCATTTTCCCTTTTCTACCGTATCACTGTAAAAACTCCCGCTGCGTGTCATTCCCTTCACCTTCTCTTCATCATTACTCGAGAAGTCTTGCCAGAAACTCTTCCCCTCTCTGTTTCATCCTCACTACTGCTAGCCCAAATCCCCAGGAAAAAGGCTTGGTGGTCAAAGGTTTGGCTAATAAGACTTTCAGGTAGGTTGGAGCCAATCATGTAGGTAGGCGGTAGGACGGAGTGATAGTTCGGTAGGGGGTTCCAGTGTGTGTTGGGTTGCTCCTTTTTGGGGTCGGGTATTTTGTGGGAATCTATGAGGTTCTGGATTTCATGTCTGAGGCGGGCACAGTTATCAGTGTCATGGCCTTTCTACTGGTGGTAATAATAGTAAAGGTTCAGGTTATAGTGTGGTGGTGGAGGGTATGGAAGTGGTTTTGATTCCAAGGGTTTTAGGAGTCCTTGTCTCGTCAACTTCTCAAATACCTTGGATAAAGGCCTACCCAGGTTAGAAAAATATCAGTTTCTGACGGTGGCTACCTCGGCACAAACGAGCTTGGCACCTGGTGGTCCTCCAATAGTCCTCATGTTCAGGCTATAAAACTTCTTGTTCTCAGCTTCCTCTTCCTCGATATCCATGACAGTCTCCCTCAACTTTCGAAAATCCGTAATCATGGAGGTCATCCTCCTCAACTTGCCATAGATAGAGGACTTGGTGCCCTTGATGATCACTTTGATTTGGTCCTTCTCCGAGGGCCAAGTCTGCATTTTCAGAGCTGGCTTCTCCAGTGGTCTATATAATCCTTGAAGCTCTCCTCTGGATTCTGTTTGGTATTCTCCAAGTAGCGAAGCGACAAGTCGATCTTCAAATCTGTTACATATTGAGTCAGAAAGGCCTCTGCCAATGCCTTTCAGTCATCCTTGACCTTCCTCTTAAGGCCGTGATACCATACCACGGGTGCCCCCTCAAGCGACATCCCAAACATCGTTTGGACCTGACGCTTTGACAAACCCACTGAACTCATTAATGAGACATACTGCCGGAGATTGACCTTTAGATCCCCGTTCCCATTGAATTTGGCTATAACAGGCATCTTGAACTGAGCCGGAAACTATTCCTCAAAAGTCATAGCCTCATAGTCTAGCAGATCTTCATGCTTGCCCCCCATCTTATGGGTAACTGACTCGACCTGATCCCGGAGTTTCTGCAATTCAGCCTGAGACCTGGCTATCCTTCTTGCGGCATACTCAGCCATATCATCATCGAAGATAGGGATATCATCATTCAGCCTGTTCAGAGGGTCCTCACACCCTCATTCTCAGAGCCTCCCCCAGCTTGGGGCATAGCCATACTGGCTATAGCGGTGGTCAACGCTTGTAACTATTCAGTAACCTTGGTGAGACTGGCTTCCAACTGATCCGTACAAGATCCCTCATTAACTGATTCACTCATGTTGGCTAGTGGTCTTTTGATGAGTCTTCCCTCTTCCCTAACCCAACGGGTATCTATGGTGTCTTTTAAAATCGTATGTTAGCATGTATGCGTGCGATGCATGAAATATATAAATCGGCCCATTACTATTTTAAAGCATTCAATCACACTATTGCAAGGTACAAACTTGTCCCAGTTGAAAAATGTCCAACAGGTTTAGACTTTTACGATAACATGGCTAAACAACTTCAAATAATGAGGGGCCTAACCATAAAATGGCCCGTCGACATTTTAGAAGCTTTTGGCCCAATTACCATAAGGCACGGACTCGTCCCAGTTTAAATGGCCCAACAAGCCCATACCTCATGACAAAAAGTCCAACTGAATCTAAATGACGATGGTCCTAAATGTAAGCATAAAAGAATAGTTTCTATTGGTCCTACAACTAAGGTTCACATGTAGGTTTATGGGAGTGTAGACAAAGGCTCTCATTGGTGAAGGATTGCCCATGACTAGGTCTCCCCACTTAAGGGTCCGAGCGACCAAGTGAGTGCATCTTTTTTATATGCTAAGGTACGTGCCAACAAGTTATGATGCGTGACTGACTGTCAAATGGATTTCCTATTGTAGATTCCCCAGAGGGAGGGTGGAGAGAAATCTCTTAAATACCCAAGCCTATTAGGCTCTTATCACCTTGGTGACAGGAATAAACAACAAGTCCTCCAAATTAGTTCATCACAGTAAGCTTTGAGTAAATGATTATCTAGGTGCCTTCACAGTTTTTCCCTTCAGTGATAGAAATGCAGTGAATGAAGGAAGACACCAAACCATCACCCAGCTCTAATAATGCCTTTGATTAAACCCCTTCACCCACGGTAGACATGGTTAACTAAAGCATAAATCACAAACACTACAAGACATTATTTCGGGGTCGATTCTCTATCACTAGTGGATTCGCCAGACTGTAGGACACAGAAATTGACAACGTTGTTCTAGGCTCATGGCCTAGTTGGGAGTACGGAATAGCCCAGGGAGACTAAACCGGAAAATAATGGAGTCGCCACCCAATGTGAACTGGGAAAATGATTTAAGGCTGCACTCACCCCTCGCAAGGGAAGACCTCAAACCGTTGGGTTCGGAATGGTCCCTTACTTATTCCACTTGTAATGAAAAGATTTGTGCTATAATCTAACCAAATTTACGTAACCTACTCATGCGAGAATAACCTACATCTAAGTCTGCATATAACCTATATCTAAGTTTGCATGCATAAAAGTAAGTCGGAATAACGGCAAACACACAATTTTATAAACACATTAAATAAATAAATGTAGAAAAATAAATAAATAATAATTATCTAAGCATAAAAACTAAAAAGAAATAACTAGGCATATGATAGGAAAGGAATAACTAAAGGAAACAATCATGCATTAGACATGATGAAGGAATCTGTTGTAGTAAACGTTTTGCTTACGCAGCAGAAGCGATTAGGCACACGGATCGGACATGAAAAGTTTTTCTGCTTTCCCCTTCCTTTGGCCGAATGTAACCAGTGGGTATATTGAAATTTTGCTTCTGTTTCGGACAAGATTTCAGCCCGGGAATACCCCCTAAACAATCCCCGAATAGCCCCCAAACTGCAGTAAAAAACCGGACTGTTTTGGACCCGTTACACAACGAAACTGCACACAAATCAACCCCTAATTTGTGTGAACTGCAAGGATATTTTAGGTCTGATTTATTCACTCAAAAAAAGTCTCCACTCAGCCCCAAAATATCCCCAAGGTGTTTCCCAAAAATCCGAATTAAAACAAAACAAACCGAGCCCCAAATTAACCAAGCAAGGTGCGGTAATGAGGTAATACCAAACGTCACTGCTGTGAACTATAAGAATAGATGAAGAAGAAGATTTGTTCGTCACCATAAAGTCTTCCGTGCTATGACTCGTAACCAACGGAAAGTAGTGTGGGCTACACTCACAAAATAAATCCCTAACGATTTAGAGATTCAATCACACACTTAGTGTTTTGTTTTTCTTCTTCTTGTTCTTCAATGGAGTTTCTCAACTTTTGAGAGAATGGTAGAGAAGAAGAAGAAGGTGGCGTTCCAAGAATAAGGGTTATCTCAAAAAGAAAATAAAATCTCCATTTTATACCTAGGGTTTATTGTTTCCAAAACAAACAAATCCCTCCCCATTCATATCATCAAAGAATCGGCCAAGCAAGGAAAAAGGATTTAATTTTTTAAACATCAATATTCAATTACCATTATTGAAAAAGATGTTACAGAATTAAATAAGCAATTAACCATTTGAAAATCATAATCTCCAAATTAATGCCATGGATTATTTTTATTTCCAAATCAAAACAAATCCATTCCCTTTATAATAAATATTTATAACATTAATATATCAATTACCATAATGGAATATATGTTACAAAATAAAAAGGTTAAATATTATTTAAACATGTGCAACTTCCAAATTAAGTCCAAGGGTTTCCAAAACCCATAATTTGGAAATTACTTACTTAACATTCTATTTAATCATATCTAATACAATTAAATAACTTGTGTTTAAATATCATATATTTAATAAAACTATATATTAACTTTTAATATAAAGTTTCAAGTGTGACAACCAATTATATTAAATCCGCTATAGTGAATCGAGCTAGCATGGGGACCAAATGGACCTACGGTTTCGAGCTCCAATAATCTCGAAATATTAATTAAGCTCTTAATTAAATATTTCAAATTATTAACTCCGGGTTATTCCACTAAAAACCCGAAGTTGCACTCTCGTTGCCGCATATGATATATTAAGCCGAACCAAGTTGGTGTCCACCGATATAGTCATTACATATGAATTGAACCTTTACCAATATCTCGTAATTAGAGCCGAGTCATAATATCTGTTATACCTCTCTAATTATTTTTACCTTAAGTACCATTGATTCTCTAACGAACGATTTATTCATAACTATTATGAATTTTAATCTTTCTATTCGTAATAGAGAGACTTGAGTGCTCAAATCGTTCAAGTACCGAATCAACCCTTAAGAAAGATACTTATCTACTTCTCGCAAGAAGGAGTGAACTCCATGTCTATGTAAAACATTCCCAGCTACAAAACAAAATGTGCCCCCAAAGTACGTAGCTATTGGTCGGGACTTCTACACCAACCTCACCTTTGTAAATCAAAGGACACAGCCTGCCATGCAGGAGTTCGTAATACACTCAGCCTCACCTTTGTAAATCAAAGGACACAGCCTGCCATGCAGGAGTTCGTAATACACTCAGGATTAAGATCGATTCATATATGACCATCTAGTAGATTGAAATGACTTTCTTAGCTTAACGGATATTATAAGAATGTCATTTCCATCTGGGTCCAGTCCTATATGATCGCATCATACAAGGTGCCTTCATTCTCATGTCTCTACATGGACGATCCAGATCAAGATCGCCATACAAATATAGAATGGACCGCAGCTATAGATAAACCACAAACAAAGTACCCGCTTTGTTTGCTCTCTATGGACTATTTAAGATTACTAACTTCAGACTTAAATCCTCTTGTGTAAGACACTCATACACTTATTCTGAAGATACATAAGTAATCTAGGGTATTTAAGATGATATATAATATGTGAAAATTAAACAAACAATTTGATAAATGAATAATGCATCTTTTAGTTCAAAACACATAAAACTGTTTACATCACATATAGCTCTAGGGCATACATTCCAACAATCTCCCACTTGCACTAGAGCAAATAGGACATGTCAAGTAATCCTAGACCATCTAGGTGACCTTCAAAAACTTTAGCCGGTAAAGTCTTTGTAAATAGATCAGCCAAGTTCTCTGCGGAAGCAATCTTTGTGACAGTAACGTCTCCTCTCTGCACTATCTCCCTGATGAGATGATATTTCCTCTCTATATGCTTTCCCCTCTTGTGGCTTCTTAGTTCCTTGGAATTTACCACCGCACCACTATTATCGCAATAGAGTGTGAGTGGTCTATCTATATCTGGAACAACTTCCAAATCTCCCAAGAATTTACGGAGCTAGACTGCTTCCTTAGCTGCTTCACAACATGCTACATATTCAGCCTCCATGGTGGAGTCAGCAATACAAGATTGCTTTATGCTCCGCCATACTATATCCCCACCACCTAGGGTGAACACTGATCCAGATGTAGATTTCTTAGAATCTACATCTGTCTGAAAATCATAGTCTGTATATCCTCTTAGGATCATATCCTTACCGAAATACACAAGCATATAATTTCTCGTTCTCTAAAGATACTTGACAACGTGTTTCACAGCCACATAGTGATCCAATGCTAGGTAAACCTACTGACTACTCTCACTGTAAAACAGATGTCTGGTCTCGTGCATAACATAGCATACATGAGACTACCAACTACTGAGGCGTATGGGATATATCTCATTTCCTCAACATCTTGAGGTGTCTTAGGAGACTGTTCCTTTGATAAATGAATTCCATGCCGATAAGGCATATTGCCTTTCTTGGAATTCTGTTTCCCAAATCGCACAAGGATCTTGTCGATATAGGATGCCTGAGACATAACTAACAGTCATTCCTTGCGATCCCGAAGTATCTGAATCCCAAGAACATAACTGGCCTCTCCTAAATCTTTCATTTGGAATTGGTTAGCTAGCCAGGTTTTCACGTCTGATAAAATATCATCGACGTATAAAATAAGAAAAACCACATTCCCGTCAATGACGTGTTTGTATACACAAGGCTCATCAACATTTTGCTCAAATTTATAAGACTTAGTCGTTGTATCAAATCTTATATTCCAAGATCGAGATGTCTGCTTGAGTCCATAAATTGACCTTTGCAGCTTGCAAACCTTTTGCTCTTGACCTTGAGCGATGAACCCCTATGGTTGCATCATATAAATACTTTCATCAAGATTGACATTCAAGAATGCAGTCTTGACATCCATTTGCCAAATTTCATAGTCATAATATGCGGCAATGGATAGAAGAGTGCGAATGGATTTAAGTATGGCTACTGGCGAGAAAGTTTCCTCATAGTCAACTCCCTCTTTCTAGGTATAACCATTGACCACTAGTCTAGCCTTGAAGGTCTGTACCTTCCCATCTGATCCCCTCTTCCTCTTGTAGATCCACTTACAACCTATGGATTTCACCCCATCAGGTTGGTCTACAAGTTCCCAGACCGAGTTGGAGTACATGGACTCCATCACTAAGTTCATGGCTTTAAGCTATTCCTCTTTTTCAGAATCATCCATTGCACTACTGTAGGTCAATGGATCATCTATGCCATCGCTGGATGTGACAACTTATGCCTCTTCAACCCCTAAGTAGTGATCAGGTTGTCGTACAACCCTCCCACTGCGTCTAGGCGGTAGATCATTCTGACGAGCTTGCATCTGACTATCAGATATCGAAGGTGCTATTTATTTGTCAACTTTCGTTGATGATGGCGTGCTGGTCGAACCAGCAAGTAACTCCTTGAGTAACACTTTACTTCCAGGTTTGAACTCCCTCATATAGTCCTCCTCTAGAAACGTAGTATTTGTCGATACAAACACTTTTTTATCATCAGGACTGTAGAAGAATCCACCCCTAGTCTCTTTAGGATAACCTATAAATAGGCACACCTGAGAACGTAGCTCCAACTTTGTATTCTTATTCTTCAGCACATGTGCTGGACACCCCCATATACGGAAATGTCGTAAACTAGTTTTACGACCATTCCACAACTCTAAGGGAGTTTTAAGAACAGACTTATATGAAACTACATTAAGGATATGCATTGCGGTTTGCAGTGCATATCCCCAGAATGAACTAGATAGTGAGCTATAACTAAACATAGATCAGATCATGTCTAGTAGGGTCCAATTTCTCCTCTCCGTAACATAATTTTGTTGTGGTGTTCCAGGCGCTGTGAGTTGGGATACTATCCCATGCTCAACTAAGAATTCCTTAAACTCTCTGTCGAGGTATTCCTCTCCATGTTTTGATTGTCTTACCTAATTGGTTCTCAACCTCAGCACGATACTCTTTGAACTTTTCAAAGGTATCTGATTTG
Organism: Zanthoxylum bungeanum; assembly: GCA_019454045.1. NCBI lineage: Eukaryota > Viridiplantae > Streptophyta > Magnoliopsida > Sapindales > Rutaceae > Zanthoxylum > Zanthoxylum bungeanum. The sequence continues at coordinate 86,174 of SKCR01023794.1, forward strand.
TGATGCATTAGGTAGACATACCCATATCTTGAATAATCGTCTATGAATGTGACGAAGTATTCATAGCCACCTCGGGCTTTTACATTCATCGGTCCGCAAACGTCCGAAAGTATTAGCTCAAGTGGATGACTGGCTCTTAAACCTTTTTCAGTAAAAGGTCTCTTGGTCATTTTTCCTTCTAAACGGGATTCACAAATTGGTAGAGTCCCGAGCTTTAACTGGTTTAAGGCTCCGTTCTTTATCAATCTATTTATCCGGTCAAGGTTGATGTGACCAAGTCTAAGATGTCATAGATATGTGTCATCTTGAGAAATCTTTGGCCGTTTAGTTTTAGGTTTCTCAACCTTAAACATTTCAGCGTTGAGCAGTGACCTATGTGTTAACAGTCTTAACACATACAAGTTATTTTATGAGTTTCATGTGCATATAGTTAATCCATTTCTACCAATAATAACCAAATTACTATTAAAAGAAACTGAATAACCATCATCCAAAAGTTTAGAAACAGAAATCAAATTCATGCGAAAACCAGGAATGAATAACACATCGTTCAAATTTAAATAACTATTATTAATAAAATTTAAACTAGAGAATCCCACTACTCTTGCTGAAACGGCATCCCCTGTCCCGAACCTCATGGTGTAGTCACCTTCAGCAATGTCCCTTCATGAATCAAGCAGCTGCAAAGTAGAACAAACATGGTTAGTGGCTCCAGAATCAACAATCCAAGCATATTTATCATCCTCCACTAATAGAGATTCAATAACGAGTAAATCATATTTACATGTTTCCTTTTTCTCCTTTAGCTCAGCAAGGTATTTAGGACAATTCTTTTCCAATGCCCATTATTATTGCAGTGGAAACATTTTCCTTGGGCTTGGCATCCTTGGAGCCTTTCTTGTTTTTCTTCTTCTTCATGGGCTTTCCTTTAGCCTTCCCATTGCTTTTCTTCTTCATCTTTACATATTTAGAAGACTCGGTAATATTTTCCTCTGCACTGGACTTACAAGGATCCACAAGCATGGACTCGTAATGGGTGAGCTAATTAAGCAGTTGGGTCAAAGTAAAAGTCAACTTGTTCATAACATAGTTGCTTTTAAACTGCAGGAAACTCTTCGGAAGAGTTTCCATAATCATGGTCACCTGGCTACGCTCGTCAATACGAGCTCCATGGGTTTCAGCAGTGTTGTTAGGTCATCATCCTTAAGACGTGCTCTCGGACTGATGTCTTATCCTTCATCCTAGCAGTCATCGCTGAGACCATGGCCTCATGGCATTGAAGCTTCGAAGGCTGCCCAAATATACCCTGCAATGACTCCATCATCTGAGATGCTAGAGCCATAGGTTCATGCTTTGCAGCAAGAACCTCAGACATCTCTGCTAGCAAGAGCAGTGGGCTTTCTCATTTGCTACGACGCATTTCTGGTAGGTATCACGCATATCTTGGCCAGCATTTTGGCCAGCTCGGGAGGATTCTCCTCCGTCAGGACAAACTTAAGGTCTTCACAGACTAGGATAGCGTTCATGTTACTTTCCCACTTAACATAGTTTTCTCCCGTTAATTTATCTTTTGAGAGTATGGAAATAATTGGAGAAACCATGGCTGAAAAATAAAATAAACATGCATTTAACATTCATTTACCGCATATTAAAATCATCAAATAATTTTGGCATAAAATTAAACATGATGCATAAACCATGAATAATGAATTAGAAACTTAAGAGAATTACTATGCCATGGAAATCTATCATCCCACAAGTAAGTACCGTCGTAGGGTAGGTCAAGTACTCGCATGATAGATCGAGACAATCTCAGTCAATTTAATATGTGCGGGAATAACTCTTATTCCTATATTAAACAACTACCGTTTTATTTGATCAAGGAACTTTTTTAGCAGTTAATTATTCCTTTGTGAGTGTAATCCGCCGTCTCGGGATTCTTTGACTTAACGAGTGCCGCCGTAAGGTAGGTCAGTTCACAAGATACATCTAGAATCTCTATCCGCTCGGAACCAAAACTTGATATTGACCTAAAATGGACACCATCCATAGGGGGACGAAAATAAAGTCGTCTCGAGGCGCCTTTTGAATCTCACATTTTTGGACTAATAACGGAGATCGCGGGATATACTGTCGTATATCTCTCTCCCACTCACTATTTTAAAAATAAGGTTTCTATCTATAAAATATCTTATATTTTATTTTAACTAGTGTGGATAAATATATGGTGGCTAAATCATAATTTTTTATTTACACTAGTTTGATGTAAGTGACCTAATCAATTTTAACTATTAAAATTGTGTCACTAATATTTCATTAGTCTCTAGTAATAGTTTTACTTAATTAAAATAATTTAATTAGAGTGGTATTAGTGAGCTATTATATTTTAACTCTTAAAATACTAGACACTAAAAGTTTAAAATTTATGGAATTCTAAAAGGTCAAAATTTTAATTAAATATTTTTATAAATCTTAGTGCGTTATAAAATCCAATGGTATGTGGAATTGTGTCCCGAGTGCAGACCATATTCTTGTCCATTCGGAATCGTCAATGACGTGTCTCTACATGAACGATCCGGATCAAGATCACCATAAAAATATAGAATGGACCGCAACTATAGATAAACCACAAACAAAGAACCCGCTTTGTTTGCTCTCTATGGACTATTTAAGATTACTAACTTCAGACTTAAATCCTCTTGTGTATGACACTCATACACTAAGTCTAAAGGTACATAAGTAATCTAGGGTATTTAAGATGATATATAATATGCGAAAATTAAACAAATAATTTGATAAATGAATAATGCATCTTTTATTTCAAAACACATAAAATCATTTACATCACATGTATCTCTAGGGCATACATTCCAACATATGTGCAGTGTGTGCGAGTTCACGTTGCGTTCATGAACGCGTTTGAATGATAAACAGAATGCACGCGTTCGAGTAGTATTTGATAACGCATTCAAATGGGCTGAGGTAGAATGCATACGTTCGTGTAGCGTTTGATAACACGTTCGAACAGGATCATAAAAACAACATTTATAAGCACATAAACACAAACATGAGTGTTTTCCCGAGCGGTACGTGCAGTTGTATCCCAAGTACAGACTGCACTACCATCCATTCGGATTCAGCTACAGAATTTACGTTTAGGTTTCCATCCGATATACCACGAGGGATAACACAAAATCACACATCCAAGAGCCACAAAATACATAAATTAAAGATACACATGCAAAGAAATAATAATAAGGAATAAGAATAAAAAGCGAAAATAGATAAAAGGGTGCCCTCAGGTCTAACCTCTTAAGTCGTCTCTTGGAAGTGCATTTCCGCGGTTGTCGGAAGGATTGATGCTCCGTAACTTTTCAGATTTACTGGTTCGTTGTTTTCCTTCGTTGCTTCACTGTTTTGGGCTGTTGTTTTTGTTATTTTTGTTGCGATTTTTGGTGATTTTGGGACTGTTTTAAAATGCAAATTTTTTTTTTGTGATGAAAGGCTATTTTAAAGTGCAGTTTTTTGTGGTTTAAGAGGTGTTTTGGAGTGCAATTTTTTGTGGTTGAAGGGTGCAGTTTGGGGACTGTTTTATGGTAAATAGGGGCTGTTTTGGGGGCTGTTTTTTACGTGAATATGTTGCTGTTTTATGGGTTGTTTCAGGTAGTTTGTTGCGGCAATATGAGGGCTGTAGGGAGGTGGTTTGTTGCGGCAATGGGGGCTAGTTTCAGATTGTTTGTTGCGGTAATGGAGGAGGGTTTTAGAGCTTGGTTGTTTTTGGCTGGATGGGGATTTTGGAGGCTTGTTCACGGTAATAGAGGGAAATTTTAGGATGCTTTAGGCATGAATGCTATGGGTCCTAAGGTAGAGTTTATGCTTCTTTTTGTAGGCAAGGGTTAAGGTTTACCTTATACGGGTATGAAAACAGAGATTGTGTAATTATGGGGGAATATTTAATTTGTGTGTCATAAAGAAAGGATCTCTTCAATTAGGAAGGTGTTTTGATTTAGTTTAGGAAAGGGATTTATGGGATTTGATTTGATTGATTTATTTTAGGCATGTGATTTAATTTAATTAGGAAGGTGGTTGATGAGATTTGATTTATTTTTTTAATTCGGAAAGGTGATTTATTTGGATTTCAACATATGTTTAATGTGTGGATTTGTTATTTTGGAGAGGGATGGGCATGTATTTGGTCCTTTTGGGCGTGTGGTTGGGCTCTTTTGGTGGTCTTAGTGTGTGGGCTTGTGGGGGTTTGGGTCGAGGATAAATTTTAAAACAAAGATCTAACAAGCAAACCCGAAGCTAAGCAAACGAAATAAGTCCAACAAGGTATCAATTTCTGACTTTTCCCTTCCGATGTCCGTTTCACGCGACTTCCAAAACTTAAAGAGTAGTGCCTCCGTACGAGACTCATCATCGGGATTTATATGCAAAAATATAGTGCCTACAATAACAATTTGGGAATGGACCACCTCTCATAAAGCAACTCCTCAGGAACGAGGACGAGCAAGCCAAAAATGACTCCAGGAATAGAGCACAGCCTCGGGAATGAGGACAAATGACTCATCGGAAATTAGGATGAGCAAGCCCGGAATGGCACACCGGGAATGGGGACAAGCAACTCCTCGGGAATAAGGATGAGCAAGCCGGGAATGGCACTCCAAGAATGGAGAATTATTCGAGAATGGACCACCTCTCAAGTAACGGTTCGGGAATGAACCATCTCATCAGTAACAGTTCGGGAATGGACCACCTCTTATCAATGGTTCAGGAATGATCCACCTATCAATAACGGTTCGGGAATGAACCATCTCATTAGTAACGCTCCGAGAATGGAGCATAACCTCAGGAATAAGGATGAGCAACTCCTCGGGAATGAGGATGAGCAAACCGGGAATGGTACTTCGAGAATGGAGCATAACATCGGGAATAAGGATGAGCAAGTCGGGAATGGCACTCCAAGAATGGAGAACAGTTCGGGAATGGACCACCACCACACATCATAACAGTTCAGGAATGAACCATCTTTCATCAGTAATGGTCTGGGAATGGACGACCTCTCATAAAGTAATGGTTCGGGAATAAACCAGAGATCAAAGCACCTCACCACCAAATCAACTCAGTTTGAAGCATCTCAAAACAATAGGTAAGTTCGGCGACAGCTGGCGAGCCATGTAAGTAAAATTGCATGCATGACCGTAATGGTTTTAAGATGGGGACGAGCAACTCCTCGGGAATGAGGATGAGCAAGCTGGGAATGGCACTCCAAGAATGGAGAATGATTCGGGAATGGAACAACTCTCAAGTAATGGTTCGAGAATGAACCATCTCATCAGTAACAGTTTGGGAATGGACCACCTCTCATCAAGTAACGGTTCGGGAATGAACCACCTATCAGTAACGGTTTGGGAATGAACCATCTCATTAGTAACGCTCCGAGAATGGAGCATAACCTCAGGAATGAGGATGAGCAACTCCTCGGGAATGAGGATGAGCAAGCCGGGAATGAAGCATAACATCGGGAATGAGGATAAGAAAGTCGGGAATGGCACTCCGAACGGTTCGGGAATGGACCTCCACCTCACATCAGTAACAGTTCAGGAATGAACCATCTCTCATCAGTAACGGTCTGGGAATGGCCACCTCTCACAAAGTAACGATTCAGGAATGAACCATAGGTCGAAGCACCTCACCACCAGATTAACTCAGTTTGAAGTATCTTAAAACAATAGGTAAGTTCGGTGACAGCTAGCGAGCCAGGTAAGTAAAAATACATGCATGACTTTAATAGGATTGTCACCATCGTACAGTACACAAGTCTCATCAAAGTAGGGGTGAATGTAGGCACTTCATTTTTACATAAAGCCCAATGATGAGCCTCGTATGGAGGCACTACCCAATAAGTTGCGGAAGTCGCGAAAAATGGACGTCGAAAGGGAAAATTTAAAATTAATACATTATCAAATTTAATTCATCTATTTAGCCTTGGTTTCGCTTGATTGATCTCTTTTTTAAATGTTAGCTTCGGCCCAAAACCCCCCACAACCCATAAAAGCCACATACCTATACATGCCCATCCAAAACCCATGCAACCCTTTTAGGACCACAGGCCTAAGCCCAATCCAAGATAATTAAATCACGTGCCAAAATCCCTACCAAATCATCTTCCAAATTAACTGAGATTGAATGATTTAATTTGGAAAGAAAATCAAGGAAAATTGAAGATGAGGGCGGCTACACACACATATATAATAAAATGAAACCATAGCATGCACAACTAAAAAACCTAACTTGCAACTATATAAAGAAGACTTATCCCATAGGGGCACTTTTTTCCCTCATTCACAAGAACCCTAAACACTCCTCTCGGCACTTAAGCTCTCTCATCTCTTCTCCCCGAGACTCACACGGCCAACTCAAAAAGAAAACAAAAAAAAACATAAGAACTTCTCTCTCTAACATAGCTCATCTCTCTCGGAAAATCAACTAAAGAAAACCTAAAATATTTTCACCTCTCTTGACTCTCTCGTTCCTCTTTTTTCCTCACAAATAACCCTTCAACTGACCATACACGGCAATAAACTGAAACAAACCTTAATGTCTCTCTCTCACACAAAGCCTAAAAGCTTCTCACGTCTCTCTCTTCACTCTCTCCTCTCCTGGCCTCACCACACACACTGCTCACTTAACAATAAAATAATAAGCCCTGACCAACTTCTCATAAGAAAACAAATAAATTCTCACCACAAAAACCACTCTCGGCATCACACAAGCAATAAACAAACTGACAATCACCGAGCCATATTAAGCCATCCCTCAACCAGTTCTTGGCGTGAACAATAATAAAAAAAACCTAGCTTCCCTTTCAACAAAATCAAACACAAAAAACCTGACAACCCTTAACCGACCAAGTCATAAACATAATCCACAACTCCACCGACTAAGCAACAAACAAAACCAGAAGCCAAAAAACACACCAAACATCAAAACCTAAGCCCACCAACAGCCACAAGCAATCCCTTACTACCGACCGAAATGTCAACAAATAACCTTATAAAATCGAGACAAAACCAGTCCAAAAGAGTGAAGGAAACTGACCAAGAAATAGCCGAAACCAACAGCAAAACAGTCCCAAAAAAACCCAAAATACACCCCGAAAACAGCGATCGAAAATAGCAGCAAAAATAGAGAAAACAGCAGCTCAAAACAGTGAACAAAATTGTTAAATCAGTGAACCAGAAAAGTCGCGGAGCATTAACCCTTCTGGCGAAGTCTCAACGCCCTTCCGAGAAGCGACTTAGAAAGTAAGACCTGGGGGCCCTCTCTTTAATATTCATTTTGTTATCCCGAACATGGCATGCTTGGTTGGACGTGGAATAAGTTCAACTGGGTGTGATGTGATATCCCACACTAACGGCCAACTCCCTTGGTCACATTTGATTTCTTTAATATTTTTGTTATTTATTTTTTATGTTCATTTACTGTGTGTGTTTATTATTCCGCTAATTACTTTCCATTTGTTATTCCATTATTTATTTATTTATCGTTGATTGTTAGTGCGCATGGCTATTGACATTGGATTGAAGGTCCCCCCCCCCCATTTATGGGAAATGCCTGAGGGCAGCCTTTACCATGATATTTCACTGCGCCGGACGAGGTATGCTTGGTTGGATTTGAAATACGTCTAACCGGGCATACGACGTCCCATATAGATGTCGGCCAAGTCTCTTGGTCGCATCTCTTTTCTTTTATTCCGTTATTCATTTCTTGTTGTTCCTTTATTTATTTATTCATCGTTACTTAGTGCACATGGGCTACTTACATCGGGTTTAAAGGTCACTATATTTGAGGGAATACCTGCAGGCAGCCTTTACCATGATGTTTTACCGAGCCGGACGAGGTATGCTTGGTTGGATGTGAAATACATCCAACCGGGCATACAAGGTCCCATATAGATGTCGGCCAAGTCTCTTGGTCACATCTCTTCTCATTTTATTCAGCCATTATTTTTCTTTTTTGTTATTTATTTATTTATCATATTCGTCATCGCGCATTTCCTTTGTGTTATTCATTTAATTATACGTATTTTATTATCTTTCTTATTCATCGCTTCACATAGATTTCATTAATTATTTTTATTTATTTTGCCGCATCACTTAATGTTTACTTTCATGCTTGTATTGTGTTAATGTTTGAGTGTTGCCTCTTGCGGTATTTTGGATGGAAACCTATACATAAATTTCGTAGCCAAATCTAAATGGACGGTAGTGTGGTTTGTACTTAGGATATAACTCCACGTACCGCTTGAGAAACATTCATGCACGTATTTATATCATTATAGATGCCACCTTTGTAATCTTGTTCGAACGCGTTTCCGAACGCTACTCGAACGCATGCATTCTGTTTTACCATGCATCATATGTCACCTCATTCGAACGCTACACGAATGCACACACATTGGACAAATTCTTTCATCATATTTTATGCATGTTTGCCTCTTTGGTTATTTCTTTTTGCATCATGTGCTTAAATATTTGCCTCTTTGGTTATTTCTTTTTGCATCATGTGCTTAAATATCTCTCTTTAATATTAACGCATTTACTGATATTATTAATTTACATTATCGCGCTTCTTTGTTTAATATACTTGTGGAATTATGCATTTGCTTTCATTTTTATTTACGTTTATTGGTGTGCAAACTTGTGAGTTATTTGAATTATCTTTCATGTGTTGCATAAGACTTGGTTATATCATTACATAAACCCGTTCATTATAATTGGCATAAGTAATGGACTATTCCGAACCCAATGGTTTGAGGTCTTCCCTTGCGAGAGGTGAGTGCGGCCTTAAAATATTTCCCAGTTCACACTGGGTGGTGACTCATTTATTCTCCGGTTTAGTCTCCCACGGGCTGCTCCGTACTCCCAACGGGCCTCGAGCCCGGACAGTGTCACCTCATCTCTGTTCACACATGAATCAAATCATATAAGATTCGATTTCTCCCACTAACCAATTACATCATGATGGAATCATATAAGAATCACATTGAGTAAGAATGACATTCATTAAATAACTTTAGAAAAAAATTACCACAATTCATATGCTTGATCATAGCAAACATCTTTGAAAAATTCAAAGACTCAGAATGAATTTAAATATAGTTTTCAACATTTCAAATAGAATATCTTTAAACCATTCAAAATATTCTATTCGCATTTCATCAGAAATATGTTGAAAGTTCTGGAACCATTCAAGAATTTCAATATATATTCTTTAGGAAACCCGTAACTAAGTCACGATAATTCATTAACTAAGTTACGAAGTAAAGAAAACTATCCAAGGTAATTTCTAATTTATTAAACTACATACTTCCAAAGTATTAGTTTAATAAATCTGTGGTCCAATGACGATCATTGGTTAAATGAGATTTAATCACATCCTGAATATAATATTCATTAAATGGGTAAGGATATATGGTGTGATCTCATATCATACCATCCTTTGCTATACAGAATAAGCATCTAATGCTTATATGATAAAATCTTATAAAGTACTGTCTAAGTTATTCAGTTAACCGAATATTTTTCTTAATGTTTATCTTCTTATCAATGACACTACTAGTCATATTAAAATATGTAACAACAAAATATATAGAACAAGTAACTATCCAATAGTCACAAGTTCTAATATAAAAAATTAAAACAATCATTAAACATTATTTTTAAATAACTACATGGGAGATTTGGTATCCAATACCTTCAGTTGTCGTATCGTGAGAATTGATATTCTCTATACACAACTATACACGTCTCCTTTCTTTTGCCTTTTAATTTGCCTTCAATTATTCACAATAATTGCAAACAACTGACTATCAAACTGTGTCAAACAAGTGACTTTTAAAAGTCACTAACGCCAAGAAACGTCATTATAATATAAACAAATACCCAATGAGGTTTTCTTAATGCAGTCATGAATCTCGAGACATAAGCTAATTCATGTCAATTCTTACCGCACAAGAAACTATGCTTTCTAAATAATTATATCCTAAAACAGATATCTATTTAGATTACTTATCGTGACTTAGTAACTAAATTACTAACCATCTTGATTTTCAAGAAAATCGAAATAACAGTTCCCGATGGTTTTAACTAATCTAACAATATCTAAGTCTACAGTTATTCTAGAACCTATTTTAGAAACACGCAACCATAAGTCAAGTCAGAAAACATATTCAAATAATATGCATGTAGTGGATTAGAAGTATATTTCTATCAATAATATAGATTAAAGGAAAATAAAGTAGCAATTTTCATAAAATTACCCACTACCTTAGTTATGATTTTTTAACCCAGCAGTGTCTCCCACTACCTTACGTAATACCGTAATCCCCACGCATAACTATAATTCAATAATTAAATTGAATTCCATAGTGAGAGTAGGATCACATGAATATTTTTGACTCAGAGCTTTGGCACGATCTTACCTACGTATATTCATTAGGTAGACAATTCATTGTCAATCACTCACCAGTGACTCATAATTTTGATCATGACTGTTTCTCGTTATGACAGCTTTGGCACGTTCACAAGGAGACATATTAAGTCTTCACTTGCCAATGACAAACTCAAGCTACTAATGTAGTCCTGACAGCTTTGGAACGTTTGAGATATCCACTTTCACTTGAATTTGTCTAGTATCAAAAATACATCCGGCATGGAAAAAATTCTATCAACTATACCCTCACTGCTTTGGTACTTTCTCGGATGCAACCATATAAAGATACCCATTGACCGTATTGACAAGAAGGACCAAGAAATATACATCTAATACATGTCACTTCACTGCCTTATTTAAATAGGGATATTTTGCAAAAAGATGTTATGTATTTAATTTAATCAAATTAATTAAAGACAAGCATGCATCATGGAAAGAAGTAATTAAATATTGAATTTAATGACATTTTCATAACATATGTCCAGGTTCAGACCTGCTCTGATACTATTTTTGTTGGGTATTTGGGTAAAATACCCGGGCTACGCAGCGGAACGTGGAAAATCAAAATTTTCCGATTTCTTTAATTTTTCTTGGGTAATTAAAATAAACATATTTATTTTAATCACTTAAAAACATAAATCTTTAACTCGGAAATCATACTTCCAGTAATTTACCATAAAGCCCCAAAGCTTTCCGTTTCAATCATTTTAATCCTAACTTGTTCACAACAAGCTTAGATGATTTCCAATCACAACCAAAATGATTTTTAAATCAAATATATAATAAAACTAAAAATCTGAAAAATCTGAAAAATTCCCAGATTTTTTAATATTTACAGAAATGCCCCTACAACTTTGTATTTTGATCATTTTAGTCCTGATTTGTCAAATACATAATTAGGTGACTCTCAATCACTACCAAAATGATTTATACATGTCAAAATATAAATTTTAATTCAAGAAAAAATAATTTTTCAAAATTACCGAATAGGTTCCTCAACTTTCCAAGAATTGTACTTTAGTCTAAATTGATTCAAAACCAATCAAGATCAAGTCCAATCAACACCAAATTTATATGCATCATATACACATCATTAATTAACAGATATATGAAAAGCCCCAAATTTGGAGTGGGTTATGAACCCTAATTTTACAATTTCCAATAATTGGTAAATTAACACCAATTAATTAGATTCAACACTTTAATTCAACTGTTTCCACCCCAAAAATGTTTCACCATCATGAAACAACTCAAGAACAATTCTAGGTCATTTATGAGTGGCTAAGCAACTCTAGAATGGCTACCAAGTTATCAAATAACCAAAAGGTAATTTTAATAATACTTAATATGCTTTCTTTACTAAATACACATGCTAACATCTTTCTTTCATTCTTCAAAAAAATTAATACAAACCCAATAGAATAGAAAAAAATATAACAACAACATATGTTGAAGTCTAAAGGCATGGAAATAATTTTCAAGTAAAGAAAAGTAAGAAATTACCTTAATTTCCATGATTTTCTTCACAAATCCCCTTTAGCTCTTATGTTTTTATGTCAAATCCCTAATTTTGTAATCTATTTTTTGAAGTCAAAATTTTACGCAAATGAAAAAATCCAAGCTTAAAAAGCTAGGCCATGATCGACTTTTATAATGTAAAATGGTAATTTGATTTTTACAAATTTAATCAATATTAAATTAATGCCAAAATCAAGTTGTCAACCATTTTATTTAATATATGCAAAAATGTACCAATTACATTTTTCCATATTAAAGTTAAAAGATATTTATATTTAATTAATCTAATTATTTGATAAATTAAATATTTAGATAATTTCAAATATAAATATCTAAATATATGTATAATATTTACATAAATATTTCATTATACATATATTTGAGAAAAGTGTCAAATACTTTATTTGACAATTAATTAATGTGGATTTAATAAAATCAAGTATTTAAATCAAATACACATTAATTAGAAAAAGCCGAAAAAACCCTTAAAGCATCGAAAAAAACCCTTAAAGCGTATATTTATCGTTTAACCGTTAAACGATCTATAAATAATCAATATTATTTATAAAAGTAGCTCTAGTGCTCTATGAGTGTGTTTCATTAGTAAGACTCTTTAGATTCAGGCATATCCGTCACGAAATCCAATTTTATGTCCATAATATACCCACATGTACATTATGACAACCACAGATAAACTCGCTAAACCATACTGGTCGAGGTCATCACATACGTATAATTCCTCCGTCACAGGTATTCGGATTATCCCAGAGATATAGATAAGAATGTCAAATCACTATAGGTATAATCTCGTCGACGATTCTATTAGCAATCTCTTAATAACACTCAGAATTAAATTCTACAGTGTATCACGGGCTCATGAATTTAACAGATTGCTAATTGCACATTGAATATCTATGCCCTGTACACAGAACTGACGGATCCTACCTTGATAAGCACATGATATCACGAGGATCACTCCACACCCAACAAACAGGTAGATGTTTGATCTAAATAGATCGGTGACGTGACTGCCATCAAAGTGTGGAGGATACCTCATACATCTACAGTGGTATCTCAAGCGAAGAACCACTATGCTCACTTGACCCGAGAAGATTCATGTTGACGTTGGTGTACCATCTATTAGGAAATCTTCGGTGAGTCTTTCAGTGTTTATCCCATATAAACACCTACACATCTATATGAGTCTCCCCAGACTCATGGCTCATTGGGATAAACTATCGGATCAAGTCTCAATATACGACGTGTACTGATCTAAGCGGATTTTACTAACCGACCTGTTTTAGTAAATCTTGACCAGGAAATTTATTTGATAATATATTTATGATAGTGTCACTTCAATTATAAATTACTTTGTAACTGTGCACTACATTATATATTATTGGGTCTTTGTCTAATATATACATATCACTAAATCATATTTAGTTTCAATCCAATCATAATTAGATATCAACTCGCAATTGGGTGTGTAAAAGCTCGTTGGAAAGCTGACACCCTGAACTTAATTTTAGGCACAAGTTTCGCATGATTTGATTAAGATTTGAATTGTGAAATTGCATTTAAAGTTCACGCATCTGTAAAAAAATATGAATAGTAAATTTATTTGAATAAAATAAAATGCAATATCATAATTAAATATTAATTAAAGTTATTTAATGCCTAAAATAATTCCAACATATTAAAACTCTTATGCTTGATGATTCTATGTATGATTAGAATTTGCATGATTATTTTAGGGTGCAAGCATCTAGAGACTTTCTAAAGAAATAGAGAGTGTATTGTTTATCTCTTAGCTAAGTAATTATTCCGTGATGAACTTAGAGATTTATTACCTTTATGGCTAATAAATATAAATCACTTGTTTATAATAAAAGACATAATAAAGGATACAAGTGGGGTGGGACCAAGGCGTTAATAAAATTTTCCAAACTAAAGTTAATTTAACCAAAGGTATTACTAGAGTTAGATATAATTTGGTTTCTTCCTTCACTCTCTACCTTTTTATAGCCAAAAGGAAAAACCGTGAAGACATCTAGATAATCGTTTACTCAAAGCTTACCTTAAAGCATAGTTAAAGTGTTGGACTAATTTGGAGGATCTATTATTTATTCCTATCACCAAGGCAATAAGAGCCTAAGAGGTAAGAGTATTTAAGAGAGTTCGCTCCACCCTCCCTCTGGGGAATTTTCAATGGAGGAATCCATTTGACAATTATTCACTTAAACTTTCTAAAATCCTCAATAATAATTGAAGTCTAAAATTTGCCTCACATTGTAAAATATAGACCCAAAGGTTTAAACCGTATTGGCAGGACTAGGCTTTACCAGACTGACCAATACCAATTTGTCCCTAAATCATAATATTGACAATGGTTTGACTTTTCTAATTTATAAGACGCAGCGACCCTTTGGCGTGGTCTTATAACTTAGTGACAAAGATTGGGTATTCACAAGTACTAGCATAAGCTATGACATGTTTGACTGCCCAACTCAATGATCAAGGAATTGTGATTTATATCATAAATTAGTTGGGAACATACCTAATTATCATCTTTTATAACGACCAACCCTAGTCGGAGTTATGAAATGATGATAATGGGATCCTTGCCCACAAGAAATCCATCATATTGGGGCTGATGTGATTTGCTTAAAATTTTAAAACAATTGAGTGGAAGCAACTTCATAATATTAAAAGCCCATGTTATTATGAAACATTAATGAAAAATATCATAATTTTAACATTCTCTCTTAACAGGTGGGTTAAAATATTTCACAAACATTCAAATGGAAAACAGAGTATCATTTCGTTCCATCCTTGATGAGCATAAGCTCAAAGGGGACAACTACAATGACTGGTTTAGAAACCTTAAAATTATCTTACAAAAAGAAATTTTTTTCTATGTTCTTGAAAGACCATTTCCCTCTGAACCCGCAGAAGATGTTGACCAAAATACATTTGATTCTTGGAAGAAACACGTCGATGATAATGAGAAAGCAGTTGCATAATGCTTGGCTCTATGTCGGAGATATGGATGCTCAAACCATCATCTTTCACTTGAAGGAGTTGTATGCAACTTCTGTTCATACCGTGAGATTTCAAGTGTCATGTGCCTTATTCTAAACAAGGTATAAGGAAGGATTTGTTAGTGGACATGTGCTTAAGATGATTGGCCATATTTAAAAATTGGCCAACCTCGGGTTCATCATGGATCATGAGATAGGTCACGATCTAATTCTTCAGTCCTTACCAAAAGACTTCTCTAACTTTCTTATGCAGTTTCATCTGTCTAATAAAGAAGCTATTTTAACGTAATTGCACAATCTGATAAAGCAAGCAGAGAAAGACTTGAAACAGAAGCTTAAAATCTCCGTCATGCTTACGGGTACGGATCTGAAGTCACGAGGCCCAAAGAAAAATAAGGGCAAGGCCAAGGCTCCAGATCACCTAAAGCCCAATGGTAAGGTGGAGAAGAAAAAAGGGAAATGAGAAATATTTCTTTTGTGGAAAGAAGGGTCATTGGAAGAAAGACTGCAGATCCTTGAAAGCCAAGGAAGCTAAGCTAAGCCTAAGAGGACAAGAAGCCCAATGCTTCAGGTATGTTGTATATGATTGAACTATATTCTCAAAACTTTGAACCTTCTACTTGGGTGTTTGACACCGGTTGTGGGACTCACTTGTGTAACAATGTGCAGGGCCTGAGAAACAGTAGAAGACTCAGTTACTTATGTATGAGTAATGGAGAAAAACTGGCTGCATTATGCGTGGGGACATACTAATTAGTTTTTCCGAATGGTTTAGTTTTAGACTTAGAAGATTGTGTTTATGTACCTTCTCTAGTAAAGAACATCATTTCAATTTATTCTTTATGTATTAAACGCTTTTCATGCCTAATAAGTTGTAATGAATGTTTTATTTATTTCAATGAAATAAAATATGCAGATGGTATTTTGAATAATGGTATCTATGTCTTACAAACTAACAAAGAATGTTCAACCTCTAATATATACAACGTTAACTCGAATAATCTCAAAGAATCATTTATATGGCACAGTCGCTTAGGTCATATCAATGAAATAAGATTAACTAAGCTACGTAAGAATGAGTATTTCAGACCATTCAAATATGAACCTTATGGAACTTGTGAGTCTTATTTTACCATTCAAAGGTAAAAGAAAGCATGTAACAGAGACATTAGAACTCATACACTCTAATGTATGCGGACCAATGTCAGTCACGCTAGAGGTGGATTCTCCTACTTCATTACATTTATCGATGATCACTTGCGATATGGGTATGTGTACCTTATGCGGTACAAATCTGAAGCCTTTGAGAAATTCAAAGACATCAAAGCTGAAGTAGAAAACCAACTTAATAAAATATTAAGTCACTAAGGTCTGACCGAGGTGGTGAATACTTAAGCGATGAATTTCAAGATTACTTGAGAGAAAATCGCATTGTTTCCCAGTGGACTCCTCCGGGAACTCCACAGCATAATGAGGTCACCGAAAGGAGAAATCAGACATTATTAGATATGGTCCGTTCAATGATGCTAGGCACGAATCTACCTCTTTCATTTTGGGGTCTTGCTTTAGAAACTGCAGCACTACTACTAAACCAAGTTCCTTCCAAGACTGTTAGTCAAACACCATATGAGTTATGATCTGGGAAACGTCCTAGTCTTAGTTATCTAAGAGTTTGGGGATGTGACGCATATATTAAGCTCACACAAACTAACAAATTGGATGATAGGACAGTTAAATGTAAGTTTGTAGGATATTCTTTGAACTCAAGAGTATACATGTTCTACATCCCAAATGAACAAAAAATATTTGTCTCACGAAATGCTAAATTTCTAAAGAATGAATTCGTTCTCAAGAAATATAGTGGGAGTAGACTTGACCTCGATGAGGTACGGGAAGAGAAAACTAACATAGAACTAAATCATAGGCCCTTCAAAAGGACAGCGACGGAACAACCACAAGGTTATGAACATATAAGGTATGGTAGGGAAAAATATGAGCCCAAAAGATATGGTTTCCATATTGATAAGGAACATGATCAGGTCATTGATAATGACAATCCCACCGGTTATGAAATCCAAAATAGACTCTATGTATTAGAATCAAGTCTGGGACTTGGTGGATGCACCTGAAGGGATAAAACCCATAGGCTGCAAGTGGATTTACAAACGTAAAACTGATGCAGAAGGCAACATCCAAAACTATAAGGCTAGGTTGGTGGCGAAAGATTATAGATAAATCCAAGGAATTGACTATGACGAAACCTTCTTGCCTGTTGCAATGATAAAGTCCATTCGAATTTTACTAGCACTAGCTGCACACTTTGATTATGAGATTTGGCAGATAGATGTCAAAATAACTTTCCTTAATGGGAACCTCATAGAGGAATTCTGTATGACACAACCTAAGGGGTTTGTATCTAAGGATGATCATAATAAAATATACAAGCTTAAACAATCCATTTATGGACTCAAGCAAGCCTCCAGAAGTTGGAATATACGATTTGATGAGACAATCAAAGAATTTGACTTCATCATAAATGTAGATGAGCCTTGTGTTTACAGGAAAAATAGTGGGAGTGCTGTTGTGTTTCTTGTATTATATGTCGATGACATATTAATCATCGGGAATGATATTCCCATGATGCAAGCCAGCAAGCAATGGTTATCTCAGAATTTCTCCATGAAAGATTTGGGAGAAGCAGCCTACATCCTCGGTATTAAGATCTAACGTAATAGATTTAAGAGGTTGTTAGGACTTTCTCAATCTACATACATAGATAAAATTTTGAAAAGATTCAAAATGGAAGATTCCAAAAGAGATAATTTACCTATTTGTCATGAAATCAAATTATCTAAGGAGCAATGTCCACATACTCTTTCAGATAGAGAGCGTGTGAGTAGGATCTCTTATGCTTCAGCAATAGGATCGATCATGTACGCCATCCTATGTACAAAACCTGATGTCTCATATGCTTTTAGCATAACGAGCAGGTATTAGGCAAATCCTGGTGAGCAACACTGGACAGCTGTCAAAAAAATCCTCAAGTATCTGAGAAGAACTAAGGATGTGTTTTTGATATATGGAGATTGTTCTCAGATGAAAATCATTGGTTACTGTGATCCGAGCTTTCAGATCGATAGAGATGACAGTAGATCGCAAACAATATATCTTTTTACTTTGAATGGCGGTGCTGTCAGTTGGAAAAGCTCAAAGCAGTCAACTACAACAGACTCTACCAATGAAGCCGAGTATATTGCAGCATCTGAGGCAGCTAAAGAAACAGTCTGGATAAAGAAGTTCATCACGGAGCTGGAAGTGCTTTCCGCGATAAAGAATGGCGTCACGATGTACTGTGACAACACAGGCTCCATTGCTCAATCAAAGGAACCAAGGTCGCACCAGAAATCTAAGCATGTACTCAGGCGATTTCATCTCATTAGGGAGATTGTTGAGAGAAAAGAAGTTATTATAGAGAAAATACCCACAGAAGATAATCTTGAAGATTCTCTAACTAAATGGCTGACTCAAAAAAAGCATGATAGACACACTAAAAAGTATGGTGTCCAAATTCATACTAGTTGGCTATAGTGCAAGTGAGAGATTGTAAGAGATATGCCCTATACCCAACTTATGGAGGAGCTATATGTACATGTATTTGTAATATTTTTCATTAATTAATAAAATGGAAATATTTATTATACGTGTCTTATATAAATTATATGAATCATCAAACAATGTAATAAAGCCCTTGGAGTAATAAGATGATGACTTTCACGCCTTATGAGAATCATTACTCTCAAACGTTCATAGTCATAGTTTTGTGAATAATCTGGGCGTTCACAAAGCGGAGGGACTAGCATGATGATATGATCCATCCTTAAGTGGGGTAGCCGATCTCATAGGCTTCTAGCGGAGATCCGTCCGCTTGGTATATTACATGGATGCATGAGTTGCTCGTATCCATCGAATTGACCGCCGAAAGTTTTCATATGGAGTGTTTATCCCATGTGTCTGTGAGAAGTTTCATGTATCGATTATATGACTAGTCCTTAGACTTGAGGTCTTTACAATCTTATGTGTGGATCATATAACTTTGACATTCTCCTTCCCTGATTCAAAAGATCCGGTCATAAGGGTATGATTGGGTCATTTGTTGAAACACATGAAGTTTGAAAAGATACAACAGAGAATTGCCACTCTCTCAGATAATATTTTATTATAAGAGTAGTATTTCAGTTCGCGGATTGATATGTGTGATCAGTGCTTGAGATTGTGGCCGCAGCGGAAGAATCATGTGAGATTCTTGGGTTAGCATGATTCATGACACTATCAACATCATACATTTGACCATATGGGTAGACACTTTCCTTACCCTAGGTTAAAATATTGGGATACAATGAGGCGAGAGACCGTATCATATGTAAATCACATACAAAATGGGTATATATCTTTCATTCTTATTTGAGGGCCTTGGCATGTTGCAAGATGTCAACCTTGGTCATTGAAATCGAACGACCATCTGATCGGAGGATAATTTATGTTCGATTAAATTATCACAATTCATTTCATGTCCAACTTGAGGGGAACCCAAAAGGTCACACACAATAAAGTTGAAATCAATGGTTAACAATACATAGTACAAATTTAACAACATATATGATTGCTGTAGGAATTGTTCATAAATGGTTCAATGTGTTTAATTATTGAACAGATCATTTATGCGGTTTTATAATGGCTTAGGGATTGGTGAATGACGATAAGGGCACTTTGGGAATTGGAATAAATAAATAAATAAAAATTGGCGTTTTTTTTTATATTTGTTATTCGTTTTGAATTACAATTCGGCCCAAACTTTTATTAAGGTTTTATAATCTCATTAAACCACTAAATTAAGATCCAATGGCTAAGATTAAATTACCATTTATCCCACATCGGATTCTTAATTAATTTTATTGTCTTTGGAGCACCTATATTAACCCAAAGAATTATTTACAAATTTTTACACCAAAAAACCTTTCATATCTTGGGTTTATATAAGTGAGAAACTCTCAAGTTTAAAGAGTAAACCACTAATATTGAGGATCCTTAAGTCTAATTGACTAGAGGAATCTCAAGTTAATAGTTTTGAGATATTTGCCTAGGCTAGCACCAAGGGCAAAATACCTGTGCACTCAAGGCGTAGTCTTGCCGTTGAGTTTTTACTTTGGTGTGTGCACCTTTGGAGACCACACACTTGGGGTGGCTTTTTGGAACGTAGAAGAGCTTGCTGAGTTCGAGAAAATCTTGAAGATTGGAGAGTAGACTGGAGGAGTCTTCGGTTCAAGTTTGTCTTTTTCTTTCTTTATTTTTAATTAGAGTTCTTATGATAGTTAGCATGTTTAGGTTTATGTTCTTTGCACGTTTTATGAGTTTTTTTATGCTTAGAATATATAGTAACATGCCTAGGGTTATAGAATACTCAAAATAAATGGGTCTTGGGCAAATGGATATCGGCATCATAATTTTTAAATTTTCACTGCGCACTCGCGGCCGCTTCCCAACAGATAGATTACTCGGGAAAAAAATGAAGAAAAATTAGAGGTTATTAGGAAGAGAACCCAATGTAGCCTAGAGAATAAGATAAGTCAGCATAAGGTTTGCAGTGCTAATAAAAGTCCATAGGATAGACCAATACGGTAGAACCTAAGGATCAACCCATCAACCAGTAGAAAACCATGGAAGTATAAATAGCAGACCCGTGAGGTTAGGGATATTTAGAAATGATGAAGTTACTAGTATGGACCATAGAAAAAAAAATGCCACAATAGTAATTGGTGGCAACAGTAAAGAGCAGAAATTTAGGAAATAGCCAAAAAAGCGAACCACCACTAGCTCAGTAGCATGGTGTAGGGCCTTGGGATAGGATATGGAGACAGTAAGAAGAAAACATAAGTGGAAAGAAGACTCAATCTGTACAGTGAAGTAAGGAAAGTTAAATAGTCAGAGGCTTATGGAGTTAGTACTGTTATACTCTGCCGATAACATCTCCCAGATCGGGGATGTTACATACCCTCTCAAACCACGTATCCTCATTATCATTTTCCCATTTCTCATCAAAGAAGAAAAATTGTAATCTTAGAAATTAAAACAGTTGCTTATCCATCTGCCCTTCATTTTCTTTGCTCAAAATCCCTAATTTGCTCAGTAACTGCCCTCCACATTCATTTCTTATTTATTTTCTCTTTCATATATTTGTTGCTCCGCTGGCCTCAATGGTATCTACTGTCGCTTCACGTGACCTTACTCTGGCCACATAAAAGTGTTACAGATTGAATTGAATATTCTTTTTATTTCAATTTGAATTATATTTACAATATTAGAGCTTTTATTTAGGCCATGAGAAACTAAATAAGGAAATAAATATTAATAAGAATGTACAAGTATCATAATGATTCTAATACCATAATCTTCATGATTTGTCATAATGAAACAGAGATTACGATTGAATTTATTTCCTTAATTCCCCTCTAAACTCAAGGCAGTGGAAGAAAAGCAAGCTTGAGTTTTAAAAATAACTCACGAAATCATTTTTGGTATAAAGATCAGCAAGCTGATTTTCAAAAGAGATTTCATGAAGTCAAACAGTGTCTTGAGTGATATGTTGACATACAAAATGATTTTCGATTTTAATGTGTTTTGCGAGCTCATGATCGACATTATTATGCAAAATAAAAATGAAACTTTGATTATCGTAGTAGAGAGGTGTAATACTAGAGTGTGGAACTCTCATGTCACTGAGGAGCCACGAAGCTAAATAATTTCTTCGGTAGTATCAACAATAATACGGTATTTAGATTTAGTCTATAGTGAGAAATAATAAATTATTTCTTATTACGCCAAGAAATAAGAGAATCACCTAAAAATATACATAGACCTGTAGTAAAACACCGATCAATAGGGTTATCCGCCTAACTAGCATCGGAGTAGGTATGTAGTTCAAGAGAAAAGTGAGCTGAAAAATGAATACCATGAAATAAAGTGTATTTGAGGTAGCGTAGGAGATGAAGAACAACATCATAGTAAGAAAAATGAGGTGCTACCATAAACTAACTAACAATACGAACAAGATATGCAATATCAAGCCAGGTAACTGTCAAATGGCCCAAGTTACCAACTAACTACTTGTATAGAGTAACATTAGGAAGAAGAATATCATTTGTCACTGTAAGCTTAATATTAGGATCAAGAGGAATACATGTGATCTTATTGTTTGTCAAACCTGTCCGAGCAAGAATATTAGAAGCATACTTAGCCTGAGATAAATAATAACTAGTCTACGGGAGGCTGCAACAGCTAAGAGGCTACAGATTAAGGTAAGGCGAGCAACATGGGCAAATATCTCTTCATAATCAACCTATATTCTTGAGAAAATCCTTTTTGAAACAAGAGGTTGCTTATATCTATCAATAGACCTATTTATTGGGGGTGGTTGTGGGACATTTAGAGTCCGATCGGCGTCCCGCGCAGTGAAAATGGGTCTAACACATGGATATCAAACACATGTGTAATTTTAAATAATTTAATGAAATGTTATATTCCATTACGAGTGTATAAGAAAAAATCGGGGCTGAATTAGAGTATGGAAACTCAAAAACTAAGAAAAATAAATTTGAGTGCGCGTAGTGCGAGACGTTCGTGCTTCAATATGCGCGTTCATTTTTTTTATTTCAACATCACTTCTATGCCTTCAGTTTTTTGGAAACAGAGAGCTGAAGGAATTAGAGTTTTTAACCCTAAGTGATTCTAACCTTCCCTAGATATTTTCAAAACACCCAAAAATAATGTTAACATCAAAACCAACATCAACACATGCTATAGAACAAAAATCAAGTTTTTCAAAATATCAAATATTTCTACAAAAAATAAATTTATTCTAAAAACTGCTTGAGTATATTTTGAATCCAAAACACAAACCAAATTAGAATACCACAATGAAATGACTCATAAACAATTCTAGGTCACTCAAAGGTGGTCAGGTGATTCTAGAATAATAGCTTAGCTCCAAGCTATTATCTAGAGTTCTAAACTCTAATTTTATATCCATATTTAACATAAATATTTTGACCAAATTACAAGCATATTATGTTTATACTTATAAAGCATCATAACACAATTAATTAGCATAATTTCAACATTATATATCTAATACATAATTCATCACTATATGTCTCACTAATGAAAAACTCACTAATGAAAAATATAGCTTTTGGAGAAGATCAAACTTACCTAACAATGTTTATTCAAAGATCCAATCTACTTCTTCTTGTTGAAATATTGTGGAGAAAATCCAAAATTAGCAAGCTTGACTCCAGGATCCAATCTTTATTCCAATGCTGGCAAGCTTCACTACAAGATCCAATCTTGATTTCTCCTAATTGAAATATTGTAGAGATCTCACAAAGCTTCTCTAAACACTCCTCTAACTTAGGTTAATTTCTTTAATTCTTGCTTGTATTTATCTTTCTCAAGCTTGATTAAAATCTTTACTCAAGCTTGAAATTTATAAAAAAAAACTTAGGCAATTTTTAATTAATAAAAGTTCTAATCATTTTTTATGTGGCTTAATCTAATTTGTTTAAATATGTATAATTAGGTGTGACTAATCACCTTTATCTACCACTTTGATTTAATCTAATTAAATCAAGACAAAGTTTAATTAATGGATTAGTTACATGTCTTCCATTTTGATTTAATCCAATTAAATCAAGCCAAAAACACCTATAATTACATACTTGTAATTACCATAATATCCAAAAATGGTAGAGATAATTATGAAAGTATGACAAAGCCCTTGTGTAAATATTGAATTAATCTAATTAGGTCAAAGTAAATAATCAACGTTATCCAATAACACTTGATTATCTTAGTTGATAATTATAATATCAAATATTATCTTTTATCAAAAGTAATCAGCTACCGAAATGCTCAACGAGTACACTTAATATTGAGAGTCTCTAAGTTCAGACACGTTCATCATATAAGTCTAGCTAATATGTACGCAATTCGGCCACCTCCAAATTCGTGAAGAACACAAATGACCTTTCTAAACTATACAAGTCAAGGTCATCACATATGTTTATCAATCCCTCCGTCGTAGGCTATCCGAGTTATGTTAAGGAAATATAGAATACATCATCAAGTTTTCAAGATGCACATCTCATGTCGACATGTCCATGATTCTTTAAGATTGATACGATCCACCTTAGGTGATTGGCTTTGGCAAAAGCTTTTAAGAATCGTGACTTACTCACATGGATACCTAAACCCCTTATGGTACACATACGAGCTGACAGATCCTATCTTGATACGTATTTGATTAACGAGTGTATCGGTCTACACCCAACGAACATATAAAGGTCAGACCATGAAAAATTTCTGATATACAAGGCATCAAAGTGTAGAGGATCTTACACATAATCAATGATATCCTATAGTCAAATAATTTATTTGCCTAGTTGACCATACATAGAATAAAAATCTTTATTGAAAATAATACCTAAATGACCGTTAGGGTTGGTGCTCTGAGCGTCAATTTTATTATGTACTTCCTTGTAAATACTAATGTAACATTTTATTATGAATAAAATGAACAGTTTTTTTATATAACTTCTTCTTTTATATGGTAAAGACGTAACCGACCTTAGAATGATTAGTTATGATACTGTTGTAAAAGCGTCGCAACTGACATTAAGATGTATCATGACGTTGTCATTTTTAGAATGTTCCCGGTCAAGGTTTACACTACTTGGTCAGTAAAGTAAACCCGTTGAGACTGGTACATGTCGTATACTAGAATCTTGGATTTCTATGGTCTCTCAGTGAATCATGAGTCTTGGAGACTCTTATAGACGCGTAGGTGTTTATAGCGGATAAACACTGAACGACTCACCGAAGATTCTTAATAGATGGTACACTAACGTCAATAATAATCTTCTCGAGTTGAGTACGCATAGTGATTCTTTGACTTGAGATACCACTGTGGATATCTGAGTTATCTCCACACTTAGATGGCAGTCATGTCACCGATCTATTTAGATCAGACCTCTGCCTGTTTGTTGGGTGTGGACTAATACTCAGGATATCTTGTGTGTATTAAGATAAAATCTTTCAGCTCTGTGTACAGAGCATCGGTATTCAATATGGAATTAGCAATTTTTTAAATCCATGGGCCCGTGGTATACTATAGAAATCAGTTCTAAGTGTTATTTGAGGGATTGCTAATAGAAACATCGACATGATTACATCTATAGGGATTTGACGTTTGTATCTATATCTCTGGATTAATCCGGATACCTGTGACAGATGGATTATACGTATGCAGTGACCTCGACCTGTATGATTAAGAGAGTTTATCTGTGTTCGTCATAATTTACGGGTGGGTGAATTATGGACTCGAAATTTGATTTCGTGACGGATATGCCTGAATCTAGAGTCACTAATGAAATATACTCGTAAAGCCCTCGGGCAACTATTATGAATAATACTGATTATTTATAACTCATTTAACGATTAAAAGAAAAATACATGCTATCAGGACCTAATGGTCCTTTCCAAATTAATGTGTATTTGTATTTAATACTTGATTTTATTAAATACACATTAATAAAACATCAAATTATGATATTTGACATATATCATTAATATATATGTAATTCAATATTTAAAGTAAATATAATACATATATTAGGATATTTGTATTTAATTATTTAATTATTTAAATGTTAAATAATTAAGTTAATTAAATAACTAAATATCTTATGTAATGATTTATCTTTTATTTGGCTTAATATCATGGGCACACATTTTAGTTAACTTTATTAAAGGTAAATGTTATCTTTAATTTTGTTAAAATGTGGACAAATTATATTGTTACAAAAATAAATGAATTATTGTTTATTTTTTGTTAGTATAATCTGCCAAAGGGGAAAATCATACAAAAATAGTTTTGTTTCATTTTTCCAACACTTAGAAAATTTCAACAAATATTTTACAAAGTAAGGTTGAGAGAAAAGTTTGAAGGAAAAAAGGAAATTCATCAACAAACTCTTGGATTTGTAAGTAATTTCCAACTTTCTTCAATTAGGAAATTATTTCCATGAGTCTAGGCTTCAATTTGTGATGCTTAGAATTTTCTCTACTCCTTATGTATGTAATTTAAATGTGTTGGAAGCTTGTTTGATGATGTTATGCATGTATGATTAATTTATTTGCTTAATATTGTAATTAAGCTTAATAAATTAATTAGAAATTAAAGTTTCTATTTTAGAGTTAATTAGCCATTCATAATTAACCTAGAATTTTTCTTGATTAATTTCATGATGGTGAGACTTGATTGGTGTGGTAATTGGAAGATTAAAGTGTTGAATTTTATCAATTTAATGTAAATTGCCCAATTTGAGTAATTTATGAAATTAGGGTTCTTAACCCATTCAAATTTTTGGGCTTTTCATATATATGATATAATTTGGTGTATATTTGATGCATATAAAATTTGGGATTGATTGGATTTTATCTTGATGTGTTTTGAATAAATTGGATCAAATTACAATTAACTAAAAATATAGGCAGATTTCGTAATTCTGGAAAAATTCTAGGCAGTTTCATAAATTTGAAAAAGTTTCTGGTTTGGTTGCAAATTATGTATAAATTATTTTGGAATTGATTTGGAATCAATTAAATATGTATTTGACATTTTAATGACCAACATAATTAATTTGTAATACGTTGGGGTAATTTGGTAGTTATAAGAAATATAATTTCTTGCTTAAAATTTCAGATTTTAAGTATTGGTTAATTAAATAAATAAGTTTATTTAATTGTTTCAAGAAAAATTTTTGGAATCGGAAAAATTAAGTTTTCTGTGCTCCACTGCGCCAATCCCTAATTCCTTATAAAACCCCAACAAAAATGGTATCAGAGCGAGTCTGATTTTGAAACCCCGATATGTAATTATGCCTTTAAAATTCAATATTGTCTTTAATCTTGATTTTATGCATGCATGTGTTTGTTTAATTTGATTAAATGAAATAAAAGCATCTTTTGAGAAAAATCCCTATTTAAATTAAGGTTTTAATTTAATATGTATTTGATGTATATTAATTGGTCAGTCTTGTCAATACCGCTTATCGATAAATTTTCTGCAACTATATCCGAGAACGTGCCAAAGCTGTGAGGATATGGCTGGTAGAAATTTATCTGTCCTAGATATATTTGATATTAGGTGAATTCAAACGAAAGAGAAATCTTGAACGTGCCAAAGTTGTTAAGTATCTTGAATTCATCATTGATAAGTTTGACCTTGGTATGCCTCATTGTGAACGTGCCAAAGTTGTCACAACGAGAAACGACAAGGACCGAAAACCCATGAGTCACTATTGAGTGATCGACAATGAGTTGTCTACCTAAATGAATATACGTGGGTGAGAACGTGCCGAAGCTGTGAGTTGAAATATATTCATAGGGTTCACCTTTCACTATTATGTTATGATTTGATCACCGCATGTTTTGTATTCTGTTTGGGGATTACAGTATTGTATGAAATAGTTGGAAGGGCATATTTAGATTAAAAATCCATGATCTAATTAATGCTTTATGGTATAATTTGAAACTGTTATTATCTTTTTATCTGCTTATCTGCTTACCGTTGATTCGCTGTCTATTTGATAGATTTGTGATGACGGCACCTCCAACCAATCCTTTTGCTCATATGCTTGATACGAACAAGCTAAAAGGCGCCGAAAACTTTGCAGATTGGGATATGGACTTGAGGATTGTCCTTAATTCCGAGAAGCTGAGGTATATTTTGGAAGGTCCATTACCGCTTGCTATATCACCAGATGCATCTCCTAAGGAATATGAGACTTTCCAGTGATGGAAGGATGATGATTTAAGGGTTAAATCATTCATCATGAGTTCTCTTTCTTCTGAGCTTAAGAAGATTTATTTTGAGATGCATGATGCATATAGAATGATGACACAACTTCGTGAATCGTTCATGAACTAAGAACAGGTTGTGGTTCATAGATTTTCGATGGAACTGTTCCATTCTAAACTTGAAGAGGGGCAGGCTGTGAGCCCGCATCTGCTTCACTTGATCGATTTGATCAAGCAGTTGAGGCGACATGATTTCCCTCTCAATGAAACTCTTGGTCGTAGTGTCATTCTCGGTTCACTCCCGACATCATATCGCTAGTTCGTAATGTACTTTAACATGGATGGGTTTCACTATTCTTATTGTGAGTTGCATATGATGCTTCTCATAGTATATGAAGATTTAAGGAAGGGAGTTCTGACTCGCCTTTCGAAACCCACTTCACTTTTTGTTTCTTCCCAATCCAAGTCGAAGGGGAATAAGAAAAAAGGAAAGAAAAAAGAAGGATTTCAATATTCCTTCGCAGGGTAAGACGACGAAGCCCAAGAGAGCTTATGAAGATAATTTCCACCACTGCCAGAAAGTCGGGCGCTGGAAACAAAACTACCCGAACTATCTTGCACAACTAAGGAAGGAAAGAGCATTGACATCGAATACTTTTATTTTTCCTATTATCAATATCTCATTGGCTTGTGAAGCTATGACATCTAATTGGATTTTGGATTCTGCTTATCCTATGCACATTTGCAATACGTTTCAGGTGATGACAGGAAGTAGACGACTGAAATCTGGGGAGATGCAGTTGCGATTCGGGAGTGGCGACTCTCTAGATGCAGTTCAAATGGGCATATGTGAGTCACCCTTACCCAGTGGGAGACTTTTGTTAAATGACTTCTATTTTGTGCCTGTATGTGTGGCAGATATTATGTCCCTTTTCGTATTAGATACTGAAGGTTATAATGTAAATATTAAGAATCATTCTTTGTATTTATATGATAGTTATAATATTCAGATCATTTGTTGTCCAAACAAGCATGGTCATTACATATTACGTACTTTACAAGATATCTTTAATACTGGAATAAATAAACGGAAACAATCTAATATAAATAGTACTGAACTGTGGCACATGAGGTTGGGTCATATAGGCGTGAAATGCCTAACCCAATTGGTTAAGAATGGTTTGATATATGATCTCACCATTGAACCCTATCCAACTTGGGAATCTTGTATTCGAGGTAAAATGACCAAAGCCCCATTTTCGGGTGTTGGACACTGTGCCATTTACCTATTGGAACTCATACATTCTGATGTATGTGGTCTATTGAGTCAAACTGATCACAGTGATTTTATACTTCGTTACCTTTACCGATGATCTGTCATGGTACGGTTATGTCTATTTGATGAGACATAAATAAAAAACCTTTGAAAAGTTCAAAGAATTCCAAAATGAATTTGAAAAACAACCTGGTCAATATATTAAATGCCTTCGATCTGATCGAGGCGGTGAATATATGAGTTCAGAGTTCACTGATTATTTAAAGGAGAATGAGATCCTCACTCAATATACTCCTCTCGGTACTCTGCAGCATAATGGAGTGTCAAAGAGGAGA
The DNA here is from genome assembly GCA_019454045.1 of Zanthoxylum bungeanum. Lineage (NCBI taxonomy): Eukaryota > Viridiplantae > Streptophyta > Magnoliopsida > Sapindales > Rutaceae > Zanthoxylum > Zanthoxylum bungeanum. The sequence goes on from SKCR01023794.1 coordinate 115,753, forward strand.
AATCAGACTTAATTGGATGTGGTCCAATCAATGTTGAGTTATACAGATTTACCCTATTATTTATGGGGTTTTGCTCTTTTAACTACCACACATCCTTTGAACAAGATTCCTTGTAAGGCTGTTCCTAGGAATCTCTATGAGATATGTACCGGTAGGAAATTGAATCTTAGTTATATTATGATTTGAGGGTGTCTTGCTTATGTCAGGATGGCTCAGCAAAACAAGCCTTTGCCTCGAGGGTAAAAGTTTAGGTTTGTTGGATATCCTTTAGTTACGAAAAGATATTTTTATTTTATGACACCGAGCATCGAAATGTGTTGGTAGCTCGCTTCATAAAATTTCTAGAAATAGAATTTTTGGCTTAAGGTGGTGATCATAGACAGGTTGAACTTGATAAAATACAACTTGGAACCAACGAACTAATGGATGAACGAGTACTTTAAGAAGATGGCAAACCTTCAACACACACACTCCCTTCAACACACACACTCCATAGGTCACAAAGGGTATCTAGACCTCCTGAACGCTTGTATTTGATACAAGAAAAGAGTCTCGATATTCTCTTAGTTGAAGAGACTGACCCTTTTACCGATAGAGAATCGATGTTGGACATCGACTCTGTGAAGTGGAAAGACACCATGAAATCCGAGATGGACTCAATACATGAGAATCAAGTTTGGAAGTTGGTTTCGCTTCCCGAAGGAATTTTTCCTATCGATTGTAAATGGATTTATAAGAGGAAACGCGAAGCTAATGGAAATGTTGAAACCTTTAAGCCCTACTTGTAGCTAAAGGTTACTCGCAACGACCTGTTGTCGACTATGATGAAACTTTTTCGGCAGTTGCTATGCTAAAGTCCATCATGATTTTATTATCAATTGTCGCATATCATGATTACGAGATTTGACAAATTGATGTCAAAATAGCTTTTCTAAATGGATTTCTTGATGAAGAAATCTATATGAACAGCCGGAGGGTTTTGCATCTAGCAAGAACTCAGGCATGGTATGGAAGCTGAAGAAGTTCATTTATGGACTTAAACAGGCTTTATGAAGTTGGAATCTTTGATTCGACGAGATAATCAAATTATTTAGTTTTCTCAAGAATTCAGAAGACTTCTGTGTGTATCAGAAGGCCAGTGGGAGTATGGTGGTATTTTTAATTCTCTATGTTGACGACATTCTTATCATTGGGAATGATATTAGGATTATGCAAGTTGTCAAAGCTTACCTCTGTAAGAATTTCTCCTTGAAGGATCTGGGTAAAGCTTCTTATGTCTTAGGCATAAAACTCTATAGAGATTGATAAAGGAAGCTTATTGGGTTATCCTAATCAACGTATATACGACATGTCGTGTCAAATGAATACATGGTCTTCCATCAGTCCACACGACATGTCGAGTGAATTAACTCCTAAACCTTCATCTGGTTCAGTCGACCGGGGACATCCCCCAAAAGGACTCACGCCGAGTCAAATGAAGACATGGACTTCCCTCAGTCCATACGACATGTCGTGTCAAAAGAATACATGGACATCCTTTAGTCCATATGACATGTCGAGTGAATTAACTCTTGAACCTTCATCTGGTTCAGTCGACCGGGGACATCCCCCAAAAGGACTCACGCCGAGTCAAATGAAGACATGGACTTCCTTCAGTCCATACTACATGTTGTGTCAAAAGAATACATAGACATCCTTCAGACTATACGACATGTCGAGTGAATTAACTCATGACCTTCATCTGGTTCAGTTGATCGGGGACTTCCTCCAAAAGGACTCACGCCGAGTCAAATGAAGACATGGACTTCCCTAAGTCCATACGACATGTCGTGTCAAATGAATACATGGACTTACCTCAGTCCATACGATATGTCGAGTGAATTAACTCCTGAACCTTCATCGGGTTTAGTCGACCGGGGACATCCCCCAAAAGAACTCATGACGGGTCAAAATGAAGTTATGAACTTCCCTCAGTCCATACGACATGTCGTGTCATATGAATACATTGACATCCCTCAGTCCATACGACATGTCGTGTCAAATAAATCTTGAGCCTTCATCTGGTCTAGTCGACCGGGGACACCCCAAGGGACTCATGTCGAGTCAAACGAGGTTTGGACTTCCTTCAGTCCATACGATATGTCGAGATAAATGTAGAATCTTTCTCCCTCAATCCATACGACTATGTAGATTGAGGTTACCTCCTGAACCACCATATGTGTCAATCAACCAAGAACACCCAATGAAGGATTTAGAACAAGATAATTAAAGTCGGACTCCCCCAATCCGTACGACAGTGCATCGTGTTGATTAACTTTGAGCCTCTACCAAGATCAGTAAAACGACTACCAGTGTCTTGATTCATTCAACATGCGCAAAGGTACTCTCCAAGTCTAGGACTTCCAGACTTAGAGAGTATGGGACAAGCTGTACTGGCCAAAATTGGGCCTAAGGGTAAAATCGATATTTCACCTCTAGGCCAACCACGAAACCAGAGGTCCAAGGCCCATTATCAAAATCCAGTCCAAAGCCCATCACTACTACTAATCTACTCAGGATGACTGTTAAGCCATCAATTACCAGACTTAAACACCATCATAAAGCCATTGGTTACCAGACATAAAACCCACCATTAAGTCATCAGTTACAATGACTCCAACGAGCACAGAAGAACTACCCCACATCAAGGAGGGACTATAAAAGAGAGGAGCCATGGCATAGAGACGGCCCGGATTACACAGCTCTATAGCATACCACCCGAGAAATCACAATACCATGCCATCACGACAACAAACAGAAATTGAGGTATAACTTCGGGCCTTATTCTCCTTACTTCGGTCTTATTCATACTACTGAATTGAGAGTCAGAGTGCTTAAGGCACCCAACACACCGGTGGGTAGTGACCTCCTCATTCGTTCCACCATTATTTTGCAGGTTCGCTAGTGCCCTTAAAATCCAGATTCTCGATTGTGGATCACAAGTGAAAAATCGTATCCACATGTTTAATTTTGGTAACTGTAAGATAGAAAAAATACGTTCAAATATGGTTACTTACATCTTCGAATAAGATGATTCCACAAACAGAAGATAAGAAGATTAGAATGTCTAATCAACCTTATGCTTCATGTTTGGGTAGAATCATGTATGTCATGTTATATACTAGGCCTGATATCAGCTTCACAGTTAGTGTGACGAGCAGATATCAGTCTAATCCAGGAAATGACCATTGGATGGCCATTAAACATATCCTTAAGTATCTTAAAGGTACTAATGATAAGTTTATTATCTATGGAGGAAACGAATTGCAAGTTAATGGGTATACGAATTTTGATTTCCAATCGAATACTGATAAATAGAAAGTTACATCAGGATTCGTGTTACCTTTAATGAAGGTGTAGTTTATTGGAAGAGTCCAAACAGGGGTGGTCGACAGCTGATTCCAAATAGAGGGGATATTATGTAGCTTCTAACGCTCAAAAGAAACTGTATGGATTAGGAAATTATCAAGAATTTCCGGACTAGTCCCAAGTATCAAGAATCTGATTCCGTTATACTATGATTACTTACTGAGCCATGCGCAAGGCAAAAAAGAACCAAGGGCTCATCATAAGTTTGAAGCATGTGGAACGAAATCTAGTACCATATCATTCGCGAGATTGGTCGCTAGAGAGCATTGCTGTGTGTAAGATACCGTTGACGTGAAGATAATGTAGCGGGACCCGCTTATGAAGGCCATTCCTCCAAAGTTATTTGATAAACATGTGGAATCGATGGGTTATTAAAAATAATCGTATTGGCACTGGTGAGTGTTCCTAGAACATTATAAGGATCTAATAAGCATGCATAATATAAGAGTTGATCATTATAAGGTGCGGAATATACTTACAATGAGTGTTGGAGCTTTTAAAAAATTTGAGATCCAAGATCTCCAAGATCCAAGCTTTATGATGAATCCAAGCTTTAGGATGATTCCAAGCTATTGAGGAGTTTCCCTATCACCTTTGTTCACTTCCAAAGTGCTAGCTTTTGATGATTTGAAAATCAAATCAAAGAGAGGAGAGGGGGAGGAATTCGGCCAAGCTTGTTCCTTAGGGTTTTGTGTTTTGATTTGTTGTGTCAAGTGTTACCAAAGTTGAGAATGCCTTTTGTTATTTACCAAAAAGTGAAACCATTTCACCTTTTACCCAAAACAAGGTAGAGATGGGTAAATGGTATTCATTAAGACAAAACAAGGTGGTTGTGTGGTGGGAACACCTACCACACTTTTGGCTCCAAATATTTGAATCCGAAATTCAAATATCTCTACGGGCATTTGCCGCGGCTCGGTTCCGTTTAATCCAATTAAACGATCCTTCGTCGTTAAATAATTAAATCCAATTTAATTAAATAACGATGCCTCGCAAATATTTATCGAACGTCGTTCACGAACTAATTCTAAATTAATTCGTTCGTTCGCATTAAAGTCCGACTTTAATCTCGTAATGAAATCCAATCCATTTTAATATATCCGATATATTAATTTTAGCCCGTTTGAATAAATTAAATAGAAAAATCAAATTTAACTATTAAATTTATTTTACCGATTAATTCCAAATTAATCGCGTTCTTTCGCCACTGTACACTTTTAATCCCAGATTAAACAAAGCCCATATTAATCCCAGATTAATTTTCTCTCTCTTAATTAATCCCAGATTAATTCCAATTTAAGTCAACTGTCATCGGTGAATCCTTGGGAAGCGACCCAAGAGATCTCTGGATATGTTGGCAGTAAATCCGGTTATCGGACTATCCGATAAAGCGAGTACCTCGTACTACGTGCTTACCGATTTACAAGACATGGTTGGCTTCTAGCAAAGCACCGTGCCTACCCAATTCTCCAGAAATATTCTTACTGGAATATATAATCTATGTCAGACGTAGAATACCTAGTATCTCGTATTTCGATCCAGTATCAGATGTCACGTGCTAGGCCTGGGGCTGGAATAGTGTCTGCCCCGTACGAAGCACATATCGGATATCAAACAACTAGTCTCTTTGAATCGGATAATCATGACCTTGTCACATTATCCCGATGGTTGCAACACAATAGAGAACGAGTTATGAATCCCTGCGTGATCATCATCTCCATATGTCTGGAGTGACACTTCCGTCTTGACATCACATCCAATACACTACGATTCTCGATAAACCCAATAGAGGCGTACACAGAACCTGTTAAAGCCCTGGACGACCAAAACCAAAGTTTACCGATTGTCGCAAGTATTAGCGATGTAAGTCTCAGGTTAAGACCAAATACATCTACCCTGACGCGGACTCCCGTAGACACATATACATACTACCAATGGGATTCCGCGGGGTCTATCCAGAGCGAAGCTGTTTTCCGTACCATCGGTAAAACACAACCTCCTATCGCACTTGCATAAGTATCCTATACTTAAACATATGAGAACTGTGCCGTTATGCTCTCACAACGCGCACAAGTGCAATACTAGTCTATTCCGCATTATCGATGTCCAGTCTCGATAATACTACGACTAGGGATATTTAATGATTAAACCTTTATGGATTGATACTGTCTCATATCATCTCAATCCGGAACTAATCATATGGACTTTTACCATTTATATGTAATAGTAAATGAATTACGAAATGATAAAAGGCAATTTCAATATTACATAGTCAATTTTGTACAAAACACAATGTCTTTTACAAACGGTGACGCTATGGGTCATAATTGTCTAACAATCTCCCACTTGGCCTATAGCCAGTCACTCAAGCATCTAACACCTGAACTATGTATGTGTTTCTCAAACTTTTGCTGTGAAATAGCTTTCGTCAGCGGGTCTGCAATGTTGTCATCTGATGCGACCTTCTCGATCTTCACATCGCCACGATGTATGATCTCACGAATCAGATGGAAACGTCGAAGAACATGCTTGGATCGTTGATGAGACCGTGGTTCCTTAGCCTGCGCTATAGCCCCGTTATTGTCACACAATAATGGAACGGGCTCAGCTGCTAACGGAACTACTCCTAATCCAATTAGGAATTTACGGATCCAAACTGCCTCTTTTGCTGCTTCAGATGCAGCAATATACTCCGCTTCTGTTGTTGAATCGGCAACAGTCTCTTGCTTGGAAGATTTCCAGCTTACTGCTCCGTTGTTCAAACAAAATATGTACCCGGATTGCGACTTAGAGTCGTCTTTATCGGTTTGGAAACTTGCATCGGTATACCCAGTTACCTCAAGTTCTCCATCTCCATAAATCAAGAAAGCATCCTTAGTTCGTCTAAGATACTTAAGGATGTTCTTAACTGCCATCCAGTGACCATCACCTGGATCGGCCTGATAGCGACTACACATGCTCAAAGCATACGAGACATCAGGTCGAGTACATATCATGGCATACATGATCGATCCGACTGCCGAGGCGAACGGTATCCGACTCATGCTATTTCTCTCATCTTGAGTTTTAGGACACATGTCCTTAGATAGAGAGATGCCATGTGACACTGGCAACAGTCCCCTCTTGGACTGATCCATGTTGAATCTTTTCAACACTTTGTCAATGTACGTACTCTGAGAGAGTCCAAGCAGCTTTCTAGATCTATCCCTGTAGATCTTTATTCCTAGAATAAAGGCTGCTTCTCCCAGATCTTTCATGGAGAATTTTAATGAAAGCCAAGCTTTCACCGATGTTAACATGGGAATGTCATTGCCCATAAGCAATACATCGTCAACATAAAGGACAATGAATGTCAGTGCGCTCCCACTAACCTTCTTATATACACAAGGATCATCCTCGTTTTGAATGAAATCATATTCTTTTATGATCTCATCAAAACGTTGGTTCCATGACCGCGATGCTTGCTTCAGTCCATAAATGGACCGATTTAACTTACAAACCTTGTTTGCAAGTTTAGGCACGATAAAACCGTCAGGCTGTTGCATATAAACATCCTCCAAAAGGTTTCCGTTAAGGAAAGCGGTTTTAACGTCCATCTGCCATATCTCGTAATCGAAATATGCAGCAATAGCAAGCATTATCCGAATGGATTTAATCATGGCAACGGGTGAGAAAGTTTCGTCGTAATCGACACCATGTCGTTGACGATACCCCTTCGCTACAAGCCTAGCTTTGTACGTTTGTACGTTGCCTTCCATGTCGGTCTTCTTCTTGAAGATCCATTTGCATCCAATAGGCTTTACGCCTTCTGGTGCATCAACCAGTGTCCAAACTTGGTTGGTGTACATGGAATCCATTTCGGACTTCATGGCCTCTTGCCATAAAGTGGAATCGATATCTTGTATCGCTTCCTCATACGTAGCCGGTTCGTCTTCCTCAATGAGATTAATATCTACATGAGGTGAGATCAGAAACCCACCTCTCAGGTTGGTTCCTGACTCTCTCCGACCTACGCGGTCCTTGTGTAATAGAAGATTGTGGTACAGTCTCATCCCGGATGGACTGTTCTTGTTCCGTTGAGGATTCTATGCCAGGAACAGTATCACTCCGATTTTCATCGAGTTCTACTTTCCTCCCACTTACCACTGTATTTAGGAATTCCTTCTCAAGGAAAACCGCATGTAGAGCAACAAATACTTTGTTCTCTCGTGGGTGATAGAAGTAATATCCTTTGGTTTCCCTAGGATATCCTACGAATAGGCATTTATCCGATTTGGGTTCAAGTTTGGTACCTTCCAAACGTTTGACGTATGCCCAGCATCCCCAAATCTTTAGGAATGAGAAACCCGGTTTCTTTCCTGTCCATATCTCATATGGTGTCTGTTGTACAGACTTTGACGGAACCTTATTCAAAATAAGAACTGCACTGTTTAATGCATATCCCCAGAAGGAAGGAAATAGGTAGCTCAGTGCGACTCATCATAGACCTTACCATGTCCAACAGAGTTCGGTTTCTCCGTTCGGATACACCGTTTAATTGCGGTGTTCCAGGAGGAGTCCACTGTGAAAGAATACCATATTCTTTCAAGTAATCTAGAAACTCATTGCTCAAGTACTCGCCACCACGGTCCGACCGTAATGTCTTTATACTCTTGCCGGTCTGTTTTTCAACTTCGTGTCGAAACTCTTTGAATTTCTCAAAAGTTTCCGACTTGTGTCTCATAAGATACACATAACCATAACGCGATGCATCATCCGTAAAGGTTACGAAGTATTCAATCCACCTCTAGCCTGGCTAGACATGGGCCCACAAACGTCACTATGAACGAGGGCTAACAGTTCGGTGGCGCGTACACCTTTACCGCTAAAAGGTGATTTAGGCATTTTGCCTAATAAGCAAGATTCGCAGACGTCATATGAATTTGGATCAAATCCGTCCAAGTACCCACTCTTCGAAAGTGTGGATATGCGAGTCTTGTTAATGTGTCCCAGACGACAATGCCACATGTAAGTCTCATCTTTGTTACTTAGTTTGAGCCTTTTGTTTGTTACATTATATGTTTGAGATTGATTTATATTCAAAATATAAAGACCATTATTAGCATCAGCTGAACATATCTCAAAATCATCTTTATAAACAAAACACCCAGTGTTTCAGAATACAAAAGTGTACCCGCATTAGGTCAAACAAGATACAGAGATAATATTCCTAGTCAAACTAGGTACATAATAACAGTCTGATAGTTTAAGTACATGTCCCGAAGGCAGTTCTAAAACAAAAGTGCCCACGGCCAAAACAGCAACAGGTGTCCCGTTTCCAACACGCAGATCAATCTCCTGAAGCCAGTCTCATGCTAATCTGTAGATCCTGCGCATCAGTACATATATGAGTACCACAACCAGAATCAAAAATCCAATTTTTAAAGCTAGAAGTAGCCATGTTTATCTCAATAACAAACATACCTGAGGCCGGTGCCTTGCCCGCCTTTATCTCATTCTGAAGCGCCTTGTACTCGCGGCAGTCACGCTTCCAGTGACCCCGCTTGCCGCACTGTAGGCAAACATCTTGAGATTTGTCCTTTGGCTTCCCAGAAGCCTTTGACTTTTTGGCCTTGCCCTTTTGCATATGCTTCTTCTTTCGCACACCTCCAGTTGCCTTGGGCCCAGCCTTAGGTCCATGAGATGTCGATGCAAAGTGCGCCTCGCGCTTGTTGCCCTTTTGAAACTCCTTTTCAGCCTCCTTGAGAGTTGACAGTAACTCTCCAAGAGTATCACTGGTGTTCATCAAATTATAATTTATGATGAACTGTCTCCAAGTATCGGGGAGGGATTGCAGGACCATGTCCACAGTAATCTCTGCCTCAAAGAATCCCCATGCTGGCCAGCTCATCGATGTCGGCGACCATCTGAGCCACGTGGGACTCAACGGACATGCCATCTGTCATGCGTGAGCGAAAGAGCTTCTGACTAACTCGTACCTCTGCATCCTCTTGTTAGAGCGATGCAGATCTTGCAACCTTGCCAACATATTATAAGGATCCAAGTCCCTATTTTGTCTGCGAAAGTGCTGAGTCATCGAAGCAAGCATAATTGACTGAGTTGTGTCACAATCATCGCTGTGAGTCTTCCAAAGCTCCAGCTCAAGTGTCTCAGTCGGTCCGGGTTTTGGCCCAAGAGGTCTTTGTGTAGTATACAACAGCCTCTCTGAACCTAGGACAATCCTAAGGTTCATTTCCCAATCAGCAAAATTTGTGCCCTTGAAGACATTATCTCCCATGATAATATCACGGACATTTCCTTTGCCAGTCATCTTGATCTACGATAGTCTAACTATCTAGTCAACGATAATGGGTACAGTCTAACTGTTACATAGAAAAATAACAATATATTAGTCCAACTAATAAAGTAATATTGACGAAATTATTTGAAAGCGCGTAAAGCTAAGTATCTGAATGAAATTGCAAATTCAATACTAGCCTCCCACTATTTTTCGGCGAGCCTCTAACCCTCTGTCGAGTACTCGGGAAACCTAGTTTCCTAGTGGGCTAGGATCCCGTTAAATAACATACAACCTTGACTTTGGCCAACAAGCTGTATGAAACTTAACTAGGTAGATCTCGAAGATCAATTGGATCTCATCCAATTCCTAGATCCGGTAGGTGGACATCCAAGTCCGAAACACATATACTTTATATATGTCAATATGTCAAACATATTTTCCTAACCTTTTTCCTCTGAATCAACTAAGCCTTGGCTTTGGCACAACAAGCTTAATGATTCCAGTTAAGCGGGACCCATTGACATGGAAAGTTTCGTAATCAATGTCGATGGACAAGAAGTGATCTTGACTTTGGCCAACAAATCACAACTTGGACAAGACACCGATATGTAACAAAACCTTCATGATTCAAACACATCCTCAATTGACAAAGGCCTTGACTTTGGCCAACAAGCCAATGCCAACTTTGGATCTTGAGTAAGAATCACTCAACGGAAGGAAAAACGCTTAATATGTTTTTGAGGGTTTTTCGCGTAAATTGGCATCCAATTTATTATCTTTGATTAGGTCTCATCATACACCCTTAAGCATGCTTCTAAAACATCATAAGGCGCAAAAGTAAATTAATAACGATATGCGGATGGATATTTAAACAGATTGTTCCTAGAACAAATCACTCACTTTCCTCTCCCCGACTAGAACTATTCTAACTCCTACCCTTTTACAAAATACAATAAAGAAACCTCATATACATTGAGGGGAATAGGTGAGAAGAGAATTACAAGGAGTAATGAGATTAAAGGCTGGACACGCAGGTCCAATTTAATAAATTCTAAACTTATTACAATTTCCAAAATTGCCCTTGCCCTTCTAATATCCATCCGATATACGTTATTCATACATCACATTTATGTATTCAATCAAAACATGTTTATTACAATCAATCTAATCCAATTAATTAATCTTTGATTAATGACCATCCAATGTTCAAACAATGATTTGATTTGCGCGAGTCCAACTCGTTTGAGAATAAATACTTTTGAGTACGTATTCTTGAATTATATCGAACTACAACTTAAATCCAATTTATTTGTATTCAATACTAATTCTTATTTAATTCCAAATTAAATATTTACACTTACATAGTTGCCTTAAAGACTTGGATTCCAAATCCAATCTTGATGGGTCTCAAAGGCCCAATAACATCCAATGTCTTTTAATTAAAGTCCAATGGGCTTTTAATTGATTCTTAAGGCATGGGCTTTGGCCATAATGGATCAAACCCAAAATGCCAAGGCCCAATAGGAATCACCCTATTGCCATCAAATCAATTTAGGCCCATTAGGCCCAATCAAATACTTTAAAGGGTCAAGTGATGTATTTGGACTTCATGGAATTGGTTTTGGGCCCAATTGGATCCAATCCAAAAGTCCAAAACCAAACTTGGTCAAACCAAGCCCATTAGGCCCAAATACACACTTTTAGCCCAATTCAATTTTAAAGGCATATTTACATAATTATAATATTCCAAATATCACAATTATTTTAATTAAAGTGTATTAGCCATAATTAATTAATTAAACTCAATATTTCCAAAATATTAATTAACTTAATTAATCATGCTTAAACTAATAATTCATGCTTAACATAAAATCAAGCCAAACACATCATTGCATGCTTGAGACATATTGAAGCCTAAGATCATCATTTCATGCTCAACATGCACTTTGATTTTAACATGAACATTATAGACATTGATTCTAATCATATTAAACCAACTATCATCATTTAAACATGCATCCAAACACATTATTTCATGTTACAAAAAAAAAAAACTGCAGTGCAAGAGGCAGTAACTTTCGGCCCCCTAAGAATTTTTTATTTTTTGTTGCTTTTGATTTATTTGAAATCTAATCATGCATAACTCTAAGTTATCATGTTGTTGTAACATACTCAAAGCATCAATTTCAAAAAATCATGCTCAAAATCAAAAAACCCCAAATTTTAGATTCAAGAACCCTAAAATTATCATGCTTAAATTAGGCTCATGATACCATTGTTTGTGTTCCTAGAACATTATAAGGATCTAATAAGCATGCATAATATAAGAGTTGATCATTATAAGGTGCGGAATATACTTACAATGAGTGTTGGAGCTTTTTAAAAATTTGAGATCCAAGATCTCCAAGATCCAAGCTTTATGATGAATCCAAGCTTTAGGATGATTCCAAGCTATTGAGGAGTTTCCCTATCACCTTTGTTCACTTCCAAAGTGCTAGCTTTTGATGATTTGAAAATCAAATCAAAGAGAGGAGGGGGGAGGAATTCGGCCAAGCTTGTTCCTTTAGGGTTTTGTGTTTTGATTTGTGTCAAGTGTTACCAAAGTTGAAATGCCTTTTGTTATTTACCAAAAAGTGAAACCATTTCACCTTTTACCCAAAACAAGGTAGAGATGGGTAAATGGTATTCATTAAGACAAAACAAGGTGGTTGTGTGGTGGGAACACCTACCACACTTTTGGCTCCAAATATTTGAATCCGAAATTCAAATATCTCTACGGGCATTTGCCGCGGCTCGGTTCCGTTTAATCCAATTAAACGATCCTTCGTCGTTAAATAATTAAATCCAATTTAATTAAATAACGATGCCTCGCAAATATTTATCGAACGTCGTTCACGAACTAATTCTAAATTAATTCGTTCGTTCGCATTAAAGTCCGACTTTAATCTCGTAATGAAATCCAATCCATTTTAATATATCCGATATATTAATTTTAGCCCGTTTGAATAAATTAAATAGAAAAATCAAATTTAACTATTAAATTTATTTTACCGATTAATTCCAAATTAATCGCGTTCTTTCGCCACTGTACACTTTTAATCCCAGATTAAACAAAGCCCATATTAATCCCAGATTAATTTTCTCTCTCTTAATTAATCCCAGATTAATTCCAATTTAAGTCAACTGTCATCGGTGAATCCTTGGGAAGCGACCCAAGAGATCTCTGGATATGTTGGCAGTAAATCCGGTTATCGGACTATCCGATAAAGCGAGTACCTCGTACTACGTGCTTACCGATTTACAAGACATGGTTGGCTTCTAGCAAAGCACCGTGCCTACCCAATTCTCCAGAAATATTCTTACTGGAATATATAATCTATGTCAGACGTAGAATACCTAGTATCTCGTATTTCGATCCAGTATCAGATGTCACGTGCTAGGCCTGGGGCTGGAATAGTGTCTGCCCCGTACGAAGCACATATCGGATATCAAACAACTAGTCTCTTTGAATCGGATAATCATGACCTTGTCACATTATCCCGATGGTTGCAACACAATAGAGAACGAGTTATGAATCCCTGCGTGATCATCATCTCCATATGTCTGGAGTGACACTTCCGTCTTGACATCACATCCAATACACTACGATTCTCGATAAACCCAATAGAGGCGTACACAGAACCTGTTAAAGCCCTGGACGACCAAAACCAAAGTTTACCGATTGTCGCAAGTATTAGCGATGTAAGTCTCAGGTTAAGACCAAATACATCTACCCTGACGCGGACTCCCGTAGACACATATACATACTACCAATGGGATTCCGCGGGGTCTATCCAGAGCGAAGCTGTTTTCCGTACCATCGGTAAAACACAACCTCCTATCGCACTTGCATAAGTATCCTATACTTAAACATATGAGAACTGTGCCGTTATGCTCTCACAACGCGCACAAGTGCAATACTAGTCTATTCCGCATTATCGATGTCCAGTCTCGATAATACTACGACTAGGGATATTTAATGATTAAACCTTTATGGATTGATACTGTCTCATATCATCTCAATCCGGAACTAATCATATGGACTTTTACCATTTATATCATAGTAAATGAATTACGAAATGATAAAAGGCAATTTCAATATTACATAGTCAATTTTGTACAAAACACAATGTCTTTTACAAACGGTGACGCTATGGGTCATAATTGTCTAACAGGACTAGAGTCGTGGGGATTTTTTAGGTTTGATGATCTGAGCACCAATTTTATTATGATTTTCCTTATAAATACTAATATAACATTTTATAATGAATAAAAAGAACAGTTTCTTTTATATAACTTCTACTTTTATATGGTAAAGATGTAACAGCCTTATAGTGATTAGTTATGAACTTGTTGCAAAAAGCGTCATAACTGGACATTGAGATGTATTCATGACGTTTCATTTTAGAATGTTACCCGGTCAAGGTTTACACTACTTGTCAATAATAAACTAAATCCGTTAAGATTGGTAATATCATATATTGGAATCTGGATTCCTATGGTTTTCTCAGTTGAATATAAGTCTTGGAGATCATATAGATGTGTAGGTGTTTATGGCGGATGAATATGAATGACCACAAAAGATTCTTAATTGATGATACATCAACGTCAAAAAGAATCTTCTCGGGTGAGTGAGCATAGTGATTCTTTGACTTGAGATACCACTGTGGATATTTGAGTTATCTCCACACTTAGATGGCAGCACGCCACCGATCTATTTAGATCAGACTCCGCCTATTGTTGGGAGTGGATTAATGCTCAGGATATCCTGTGTGTATCAAGATAGGATCTGTCAGCTCTGTGTACAGAGCATAGGTATTCAATATGGAATTAGCAATCTGTTAAATCCATGGGCCTGTGATACACTGTAGAAATAAGTTCTAAGTATTATTTGAGGGATTGCTAATAGAAACGTCGATGTGATTACATCTATAGAGATTTGACGTTTGTATCTATATCTCTAGATTAATCCAGATACATGTGACAGAGGGATTATATGTATGTAGTGGCCTCGACCTGTATGATTCAGAGAGTTTATCCTTGTTCGTCATAATTTATGGGTGGGTGAATTATGGACACAAAATTTGATTTCGTGACAGATTTGTCTGAATCTAGAGAGTCTCACTAATGAAATATACTCGTAGAGCACTAGAACAACTGTTATGAATAATACTGATTATTTATAACTCGTTAAATGGTAAACGAAAAATACATGCTATCGGGACGTAACGGTCCTTTCTGAATTAATGTGTATTTGTATTTAATACTTGATTTTATTAAATACACATTAATAAAATATCAAATTATGATATTTGACATATATCATTAATATATATGTATTTAAATATTTAAAGTAAATATAATACATATATTAGGATATTTGTATTTAATTATTTAAATGTTAGATAATTAAGTTAATTAAATAAAATAATATCTTATGTAATGATTTATATTTTATTTGGTTTAATATCATTGGCACACATTTTAGTTAACTTTAAATGTTATCTTTAATTTTGTTAAAATTTAGACCAATTATATTGTTAAAAAAATAAATGAATTATTGTTTATTTTTGGTTAGTATAATCGACCAAAGGGGAAAATTATACAAAAATGGTTTTGTTTCATTTTTCCAACATTTAGACAATTTCAAAAAATATTTTACAAAGTAAGGTTGAGAGAAAAGTTTGAAGGAAAAAAAAGGAAATTCATCAACAAACTATTGGATTTGTAAGTAATTCCAACTTTCTACAATTAGGAAATTATTTCCATGAGTCTAGACTTCAATTTGTGATGCTTAAAATTTTTTCTACTCCTTAAATATGTAATTTAAATGTATTGGAAGCTTGTTTGATGATGTTATGCATATATGATTAATTTATTTGCTTATTATTGTTATTAAGCTTAATAAATTAATTAGAAAATTAAAATTGTCATTTTAGAGTTAATTAGCCATTCATAATTAACCTAGAATTATTCTTGATTAATTTCATGATGGTGAGACTTGTTTGATGTGGTAATTGGAAGATTAAAATGTTGAATTTTGTCAATTTAATGTAAATTGCCCAATTTGAGTAATTTATGAAATGAGGGTTCTTAACCTATTCAAATTTTGGGGCTTTTGATATATATGATATAATTTGATGTATATTTGATGCATAACAAATTTGGGATTGATTGGATTTGATCTTGATGTATTTTGAACAAATTGGGTCAAATTATAATTAATAAAAATCTGGGCAGATTCGTAATTCTAGACAATTCTGGGCAATTTCGTAAATCCGGAAACGTTTCTAGTTTGTTTGAAAATTATGTATAAATTATTTTGGGATTAATTTGGAATCAATTAAATATGTATTTGATATTTCAATGACCAAAATAATTAATTTATAAAATTTTAGGGTAATTTGGTAATTATAAGAAATATAATTTCTTGGGTTAAAATTTCAAAATTTGAGTATTGGTTAATTAAATAAATAAGTTTATTTAATTGTTTCAAGAAAAAATTTTGAAATCGGAAAAATTAAGTTTTCTGCGCTCCACTACGCCAATCCGTAATTCCTTATAAAACCCTAACAATGACTACTAATCTCTAAAAAGTGTAAATGATTAAGAGAATGATGTCCCAATCGAAAGTGTCATAGGCTGAGATATGAAACTGGTGAGAGGACTGGTTAGGTGGATGCTGTGGAGTGGGGGTGGGGGGGGGGGAGGTATTGAGGACGATGAAGATTGATGAGTGATGACCACCAAAAAATATACATTTATTAAAAAATTAATTATTTTATATTTTTAGTTTCATTAATACACTTAAATTAGCATGTTTGCAAAGTAAAAATTAAATTTATATTATATATTTTTTATTATGATTTTATTTATTTATTGTGTAGGCAAAATACTCATTTGGATGCTTAACAAGAAAATTAATATGAAATTCATGACCTAAAAAACTAAAAGAATGTGATAACTAGATTTAAATCGAATTTACAAAATATTTACCATGTTTATATTGTTAACAAAAATAAGCTTATAATTTGATTTCATATCAGGGGAGTCTATTATTTTTCAAGTACTTGGGTGTTGACATGATAGAGGCATGATCCAAGGATATTGGAGTATCGACGTTATAAAGTGTAATATAGATTTCAGAAATTTTGAAAAATTTACTCAAAATATTCCAAAAATTTAGAAACTTGCAAAAAAAACCCGAAGTTTTTTAAAATTTGTGAAATTAGCCTAAAATTTATAGGAATTATAAAAATGACTTGAATATAGAAAATAATATATAGGTCCCTATGGTTGCCAAAAAATATAAAATAAATTTTTGGGAAATTATAAAGTGATAAAAATTTCTAAATTCTAGGAAAATACACCATGAGCAGATTGAGATTGGTGATGCAGATATGAAAATAGTGTTTTGAGGGTAGTTGAAGGAAGAGCAGCCTATGAGGAGTGTTTTGGTAGCGGTGGTAGTGTCTAACTCGCCGGTAATAGGGAGATCCCAAAAGTTAGGTTTCGTGATTTCGGTTTTGATGTGTTTGATGGTAAGGGAAAGGATAATCGATGATAAAAAGGGTGGAAATGGATTGGATGTTGTTGTCTGAGTCAGATGACATTGAAATTTTCACCGAAAGTTATCAAATTTGACGACAGTCGTGGAATAGATGTATTGCAGGTGGAGGGACAGTGTTGAGGTGGCCGGTGATAGAAATTTTAATATAATTTAGGGAAGAACCATCTGACACTATGTTATAGACATAATTGAATATTCTTTGTATTTTAATACGAATTGTATTTATAATATGTAATAATCTTAAAAAAAAAAAGATACACCATATCATGGCCATGAGGCCCATTTCTATTTAGGAATCCAGAGTTTTCTCTTTTTCCCTCTTTTGTTTCTCTCTCACTTTTCTTCTTTCAACGCACACCCACTACCACGTTCTTTTTCATTTTTTTTTTTAAATGAAAGTAATACTTATCATTTAATCACCATCATGGAGGAGATACATAATTTCTGCTGGAAAAGAATCCAGCCACACAACAGTTTCAATCTTTTCTAAAGCTATCTTTACTAAAACATGAGCAATGATATTACAGTTTCTAGAGATGAAAATGCATTTGCAGTCTTGAAAAAATTTGTTGGCTTCTTTAATATCCGAGATTATCCAGTCCACTTCTGTAATGCTACTGCACCTACCATTTATCAATTTCAAAACTCCCTTAGCATCCGATTCCATAACAATTGAACTCACTCCTACTAACTTTGCTAACTGTAATCCCCAACTTGCTGCTTCAGCTTCAACATATACCACATCCCCAAAGAATCTTGAAGTTTTAATTGCTGCTGCTATGAGATTGCCATTCCAGTCTCTAATGACAGCACCCAACCCAGATAACTTACTCTCTATCCTAGTCGCTGCATCCACATTTATCTTGTAACTTCCAAGTGGAGGAGGTTTCCATGGAATTTTCATCACTGGTTCTTTACACAAATTATGATTTATATCCACCCCTTTAATTCTTCTAAAAGAATCAAGTAAAGCTTCAGCTCTTACTACTACCCCCATAGGTTCGTCCACATTTCCTTAAAAAATCTTCTTATTTCTGCCCTGCCAAATCCCCCAAAGATTTCTACAATCACTTCCAAAATAGGTTTGCAATGATTCCTAGATAATTGCTCCAAAACAGTAAGCATGTCATCACAGACAACTCCCTGGATGTTCTGACCATATGAGGTAGCTTTCCAGATTTTCCTTATTGACTTACATGTAATCAGGCATGCGTTATGGTCTTGACACCATTGCTACATAACAAACACAACGGGTCTTGCAATACTCTCTTCTGACAAAGGTTTGCCACCAAAGCTAACAGATTTTTGGCCGCTCTCCACATAAATATCTTAATCTTGCTTAGGATATTGGAGACCAAATGATATTTCAGTGATTTTTTACTTCTGCAGGTTCAGACAGGCTGTCGGATTGTTTCATCCTGAATGCTATCTGATATCCACTTTTGACTATATATTGACCCTTCTTGTCATAATGCCAGATAAGATGATCTGGTCGTGGCTGCTTAGGGAGGGGAATCACCATTATTGCTTCTGCATCTTCGTCACTGAACTTGTCCTTTATAAGCTTTTCATTTCAGATGTTTCCTGCCTCAATAAGCTCTGCAACTGTGGCCTCTTGATGTAGAGTTGGTTTTATTATTGGTTTAAAAGTTGACAGCCTAGGAATCCAGTTGTCCTTATTTATTCCCACTCTACTGCCATTACCAATTCTCCATCGCCCCTCGGATTCCAGAACTTGTCTTCCTCACACAATGCTTCTCCAGAAAAATGAAGGGTTTGAACTAATTTTTGCTTGCACAAAAAATCCGAATGCTTGAAGTATTTTGCTTTTAAAACTCGAGCAACCAGAGATTCTGGGGTCCGCAGTACTCTCCATCCCTGTTTTGCAACTAGTGCCTGGTTAAAAGACGATGGTTCCCTAAAGCCGAGCCCTCCCCTACTATTTTCTTGACATAGTTTCTCCCAACTTGCCCAATGAATGCCATTCTTCTCTTCTTTAGATCCCCACTAAAACCTCACACTAGCTCTCTGTATGTCTTCACAAATCCCGACTGGTATTCTGAAAACACTCATTGCAAAGGCTGGTACTGCTTGTGCTATAGCCTTTATCAAGATCTCCTTACCACCACTGGAAAAGAACTTGTGTTGCCAGCTAGAGATTTTGCCTATAACTTTCATCTTGACATCGTTGAAGAAAATATTCTTCTGCCTCCCAATCATAGATGGTAATCCAAGGTATTTCTCATGTTTTGACAGTACCTTCAACTTGAATATGTTTTTAATTTCATCATTATGCATTCTCTGAGTGCTTTCACTGAAAAACATAGAAGATTTTTTTATAGTTGAATATCTACCTTGATACTTCTGCATACCTGTCAAAAATGAGCTTTAATTGCCTACACTCATCAATTGAGGCCCTCGCAAAAATCAGACTGTCGTCCGCAAACAGGAGGTGGGAAATTTTGATGTTCTTGCCGAAGCTCATCCCATGGATTAACCTCTATTGTTCTGCATGCCACAACATGTTATAAAACACTTCTGCACATATGATAACAAGTATGGAGACAAAAGACACCCTTGTCTCAGCCCCCGTTCTGGACTAATGTAGCCTTTGGCTACCCCGTTGATAACAATCGAGAGAGAAGTTATGGAGATGCACCTCATAACTAATTCCACCCAAGCTTGCGAGAAGCCCATCTGAATCATGGCTTGTCTTAAGAAATCCCATTCTACTCGATCGTAAGCTTTGCTAATATCTAGCTTTAGGACCATCAAACCGTGCTTCTTCCTCTTGCTCATTCTTATCTTGTGCAATACTTCGTACCCAATGATAATGTTGTCAGTAATGAGTCTCCCAGGTATAAAAGCACTTTATGTTGGGAAAATAACCCGATGAAGGATGAGTTTGAGTCTATTCGCTAAGGTTTTAGCGACTATTCGATAGATCACATTACATAGACTAATCGGTTTGAAATCTCCAACCCTCTCTGGCTTTTGCACTTTGGGTATTAAAACAATGTGAGTGTGGTTAAGATGGGCAATGTTACCTCTATTGTTCATAATATTTAGACATATGGCAGTGACAGGTTTACTCATATTTTCCCAATTCTTCTGAAAGAAACACACTGGTAATCCGTCTGGCCCTAGAGCTTTTGTAGGACCCATTTGTAAAAGAGCCCCCCCTGTTATCTTCCTCTGTGAAGGGTTGCATTAATTTATCATTCATCTCCTCTGAAATCTTTTGAGGCATACTCGAAAGCACTGCACTAATTTTATTTTGGTTTGGATTCGACGATCAGAACAGCTTTTCAAAATAGCCACAAAATTCCTCTTCTATTTCCCCATCAGTATCCTTCCATATATCATCCTTATTCAGCACTCCCCAAATCCTATTTTTCCTTCTTCTCTCTGTAGCTCTAGAGTGGAAATATTTGGTATTTTTATTTCCCTCTTTCAGCCAGTCTACTCGAGATCGCTGCTTCCAGTACACCTCTTCATCCATCAAAAGGTTATCAATTCCTCTTTCAAATTTCCTGATCTCATCTTATTTCCCATCTTCCTGATCCCATCTCCTTTCCTATCTCTCTGATTAATCTGCTTTGCCCTTTGAAGTTGTCTCACAAGATTATCAAATTTTTCCCTTCTTCCCCCAAACTCTGTCTTGCTCATATTCTGAGCATTGTAACCCAAATCACGTTAATATCTCAATTATTTAACTCAATTAAAAAATATAAAAAATATTATATTTATATGTGAATATTTTATACATTACAACTGTACACAGCGTAATTTAGTAAAAAAATCACTACAAATATATTCATAAATTAGAAGTTCAATAATCAAACCTAAGCATAACAATGATTTTTTTTTTTATTTAAATATGATGAAATCTCTATTCATTTTTTTTTTAATTTTAATTTAGACATGTTTAAGAATAAGATTGATGTAAAAGTGTGTATGGATTTCTTTTAACTAATTTGGACTTGAGTTTATATATTTTGTTAAAAAAATACAACTTAAAAAAATAAAAAAATAAAAAAATTTATGAGTGTTATTTAATTATTGCTATTTTTCTGATATATATTTAAATTTATAAATTTATAAAATATAAAATATAAAATATAAAATTATTTTTTTATGGGGCGAGTGGGGGCAACTGCCCCCACTGGACCCTTCATAGATCTGCTGGTGATGCCGTGAGCAGGGGAGAAAATTTTTGGCCATGACAATTGTGTAAGGGCTGTTTGGTGAGGATAAATTAAGTTGTATTGGTGTTTATTTGCAGTTGGAAGTTAATGTTGTAAATGATAGATTAATGTATTGGAAATGTCTTTACGAGCAATAATTAACAATTGGGGAAATAATTTTAATTCGGATAAATGAGGTAAAAATAGGATGTGACACGTTTGAGAAATAAATGATAGCATGCTTGATTTACATTTTATTCGCGTTAAATTTTCCTTACTCTAAGGAATTAAGCTAAAAATCTTACATATCCTTATTTTATTGTAGATCAACGGCTTGATCAACCGCCTACCTCTCAGTAATTTTCGTAACTCGTCACTGTGAGTAGATGCTTTACTTTATCTTTTCTTGGATTAAGTTTCACAGATTTTAATGTTTTAAGTTATGACTCGAATCGAATTTGATTTGTTAATGAATATTCATTGTGATTACATGTTTCTGTCTCAGTGCTTGTTAAATATTTTCATGATATATTTCCGCTGAGATGATTGATTGATGTCATGTTTCTGCCCCGACGCTTGTTGTATGTTTTTATTTTTTTACGACTCATCATATGTTTTCACCAGAGTGCTTGTTTAGGGACTCGTTCATCAGAAATGGATTGACCGACTACCTTGTAGACAAAGGATCATTCGTTCCTCACTCAGTCTTTGTGCGCGACTTGGGCGTTGAACGCTTGATATGTTTTTGACGACGCATGCATGAAAATAATTTTATAAATGTATTTTAGATTTTTCTTATAATTTGATTTCTTTGGTATCTACTCACTAAATCCACAAGACACATCCCTTCAGTTTGTTCGTGATTGTAGGTTTCCACTCTTTTGTTACAATCTATACTTTTGACGAAGATGAATGACATATATTATTTTGTCAAGTCACCATGGGTTATTGTAGGCACTGTATTTTTACATAAAAGTCCCGATGATGAGTCTCGTATGGAGGCACTACCTTTTTAGTTTTGGAAGTCACGGGAAACGGATGTCGGAAGGAAAAAGTTAGAAATCAGTACTTTGTTGGATTTAATTCGTTTGCCTAGCTCTGGTTTTGCTTGTTGGACCTCTGTTTTAAAACACATCCTTAGCCCAAACCCCCGCAAGTCACACACCAAGCCCACACACCACCAAACCACATACCAAGCCCACCGAAATGAGCCAAGCCCACAGGCCCATCACCTTCCAAATTAACAAAATCACACATTAAACACATGCATAAATCAAGCCAAATCACCTTCCTAAATTAAAGAAATCCCCATTTCCTAATCAAAACCAATCACATCCCTAAATTAAAGAGATTTTTTCCTTGTGAGACACTAATTAGGAGATAGTCCTTATCATTAAGATATTCTTTCCTATTCAAACAAGGTTAGCTCTCATCTCTTTGCCTATAAAAAGAAGCCTTCACCTCACCTTTCAAGACCTAGCACATTCACGCAAATCACAAGGAATTCTGCCTTCATCCATCACCCACTGTCCAGCCCCTGCAATGCACGTATATTCCCCCTGAAATAGCCCCTACATTGCACGGATATTCCCCCGGAAACAACCCCTGCACTGCACGCATATTCCCCCTGAAACAGGCCTCTCACTGCACTTATAAAACCCCCCGCAAAACTGCCCAGTTTTTACCACCGAAATAGCCTATATTTTAGCCCCTGAACTGATCCAAAAATAGTCCAAAACTGTGAAGAAACTGAGACAAAACAGCGAGGCAACGAAGGAATACAATGAACCAGTGAACCGAAGGAGTTGCGGAGCATCAACCCTTCCGACGACCGCGTAATGCACTTCCGTAAGACGACTTAAAAGGTTAGACCTGAGGGCACCCTTTTTATTTATTTATCCTTTATTTTTATTTCTTTTCCTACTTTATTTCGCATGAGTATTGTGGATTGGTGCATGATGTGATTTCCGGATGAACTGAATATGTGTTCTCTCTTGTGGTATATCGGATGGAAACCCGAACGTAAATTCCGTAGCCGAATCCAAATAGACGGTAGTGCGGTCTGCACTCAGGATACAATATCACGTACCGCTTGAGAGACACACATATTTCATTTCATCCAACTTTGTGTTTGAGCATGATTTAGTCGTTAGTATGTTATTTATTTTTTTAAGCATGATTTAGTCATTAGTATGTTATTTTTTAAGCATGATTTAGTCATTTGCTTTCGCATTAGGAATTTAATTTGCGTTTATGTTTAAGTTGTTATTTATTTATATTGTCGTGTTTATTGGTTTGATACGTTTATGTACTTGCGTGTTTGCCGTTATGATAACTTACTTTTAAAGCATGCAAACTTAGATATAGGATTTCTTTTTATTAATGCGAACTAGATGTAGGTTATTCTTGGATATATGTTGCGTAGATGTGGTTAAATTATTGCATAAATCCATTCATTACAAGTGGCATAAGTAAGGGATCATTCCGAAACCAACGGTTTGAGGTATTCCCTTGCGAGGGGTGAGTGCGACCTTAAATCTTTGTCCCAGTTCACACTGGGTGGTGACTCTATTTTACTTCAGTTTAGTCTCTCGTAGGCTATTCCATACTCCCAACTAGGCCGCGAGCCTAGAACAGCGTCGCCGATTTCTGTGTTCTACAGTCTGGCGACTCCACTGGGGATAGAGAATCGGCCACGAAATAATATCCTGTAATGATTGTGATTTATGCTTTAGTTAACTATATCTACCGCGGGTTGAATGAGGTTTAATTAAAGGCATCGTCAAAGTTCGGTAATGGTTTGGTGTCTTCCTTCATTCACTACCTTTCTATAAGGAAAAGCCGTGAAGGCACCTAGATAACCACGTACCCGTAGCTTACTGTGATGGAGTAATTTGGAGGACTCATTGTTTATTCCTGTCACCAAGCGATAAGAGCCTAAGAGGCTTTGGTATTTAAGAGAATTCGCTCCACCCTCCCTCTGGGGAATCTACAACGGGAAATCTATTTGACAGTCAGTCACGCACCATAACTCGTTGGCATGTATCTTAGTGTATAAAAAAGGTACGCCCACTTGGTCGCTTGGACCCTTGAGTGGGGAGACCTAGTTGTGGGTAATCATTCGTCAGCGAGAGCCTTTGTCCACACTTCCGTAAACCCACATGTGAACCTTAGTAGTAGAACTAGTAGAAATTATTTCTTTATATTTATGTTTTGGACCATCGTCATTGGATTCAGTTGGACTTCTTGTCAAAAGATGTGAACTTGTTCGGCCATTTAAATTGGGACGAGTTCGTGTCCTTTGACAATTGGGCCAAAAGCTTCTAAAATATTGATGGGCCATTTTATGTTTGGGCCTCTTATCATTTGAAGTTGTTTAGCCATGTTATCGCAAACTATAAACCCGTTGGGCCTTTTCAATTGCGACAAATTTGCACCGCGCAATAGTATGATTGAATACTTTAAAATGATAATGGGCCAACTAGTATAAATTTTTTTTATGGGCTTATATATTACATGTATTGCACGCATACACACTAACACACAGTCTTAAAAGACACCATAGATACCCGTTGGGTTAGGGAAGAGGGGAGACTCATCAAAAGGCCGTCAGTAAATATGAGTGAATCACTTAATAATGGGTCTTGTATGGAGCAGCTTGAAGCCAATCTCACCAAGGTTACTGAGTAACTGCAAGCTTTGACTGCCACTGTGTCTAATATAGCTGTGCCCCTTACTGCGGGAGGCTCTGAGAATGAGAGGCGTGAGGGCCCTCCGAGCGGATTGAATGATAATGTCCCGATATTTGATAATGATATGACTGAGTATGCCACAGGGAATATAGCTGGGTCAGGCTGAGATATAGAAACTCCGTGATCAAGTGGAGTCAGTTACCCGTAAACTGAAGAGTAAGCATGCAGACTTATTGGACTATGAGGCGATGACCTTTGAGAAGCAGCCACCGGCTCAGTTTAAGATGTTTGACGTAGCCAAATTCAATGGGAATGAGGACTCGAGGGTCCATCTCCTGCAATATGTCTCGGTAATTAGTTCAGTGGGCCTGTCACAACGCCAAGTTCAGAAGATGTTTGGGATGTCGCTTGAGTGGGCACCCGTAGTGTGGTACCATAGCCTTGAGAGAAAGGTTAAAGAAGACTGGAGGGAACTGGCAGAAGCCTTTCTAAAGCAATATGTCACAGATTTAGAGATCGACTTATCGCTCTACAACTTGGAGAATACCAAGCAGAAGCCGGAGGAAAGCTTCGAGAAATATGTAGACCGCTGGAGAAGCCGACTTCTGAAAATGCAGACTCGGCCCTCAGAAAATGACTAGATTAAGATGATTATCAAGGGCACCAAACCCTCTATCTATGGCAAGCTGAGGAGGATGACTTCGATGATCACAGATTTTCGACAGTTGAGGGAGACTGTCATGGACATTGAGGAAGAAGAAGCGGAGAACATGAAGTTCTATGGCATGAATTTGAGGACTGTCGGAGGACCATGAGGTGCTAAGCTTGTTACTGCTGAGGTTGTGTTGAGTTTTATCTAGGTCCCAAGATCAAATCAAGACATGAAATAATGAGTGAATACATCAACGGAGGTAGCGGAATACTCACATTGATCGGTTGAGTCGATTTGGAGACGGATCAAGGCCAAAAAGCCACTGCCAAGGACGCCAATCTGCTGCAGTGAACTGCCTCCAATTTCAGAATTTTGAGATGGCAAACGGAGCTCCAAGCCTCGTCCGACGGATCCCGGCTCATGGGTGAACCTCCCTACCACCTTCGCAAGACTCGTAGTGTGCTAGCACTTGCGGTTTTCACCATGAAAACCCAACCCTTACTTCCCTATGTTCACGCCAAAAGGCTTCAAAAACCAGTAATTTTTGGGTTTGGGCGTGAGGAGAGGAGAGAGTTTGAGAGAGATGAAAGATGTGTGTTGATTAAATGAAATGCATTTAAGTATATCTTATATACTTTGTGTGAAATTCACTATAATTTCACTTGCATTTCACTTCAATTTGTATTTCATTTGCTTTTAAAAAGTCAAACCATTAAAGCAAAACACTATGCACATCAACTATTCACATGTCACTCAAGTCATATCTACTTTATGTCATGTGTCATGTCTTTCAATTAATCAATCACATCAATCAATCACATCACTCAAAGTGACATTTGATTTGATGCTTGATGCGACTGATTGATTTGACGCTTGATGTGACTTGCGTCACCGCACTCGAATTCGAAATACGAATGCGCTCGCAATCACACTCGGGCTCGGGTTCGCTAATTCTAAATTAACGATTTTTCCGTCGCATCGTAATTAAATGATTACGCCTAGCGAATTCACTATTCACGTCGCTAACGAATTAATTCTAAATTAATTCGTTCGCCCGAATTAAAATCTAATTCTAATTCCGCGTCGAAATCTAATTTCATTTAATATTTCGAATATATTAATTTACCGATTAATTCCAAATTAATCGTTATCTCTCTCTAGATGATATTTTATCCTAGATAAAATATCTCCGTAATTAATCCTAGATTAATTTTCTCTCTCTTCTATATAATCCTAGATTATTCAAGAGTGCGAGTTGTGCGTCATCGGTGGATTATCGGGAAGCGACCCATGAGATCCCCGGATAAGTTGGCAGTAAATACGGTCGTCGGAGTATCCGAATCACGTACGTACCAAGTACTACGTTCTACCGATTTACGAGACAAGGTCGACTCCTAGCAAAGTACCAAGTCTACCCAATTCTCCGGACATATCCATTTATGAATATTTAGATCTATATCAAGCGTAGTATACAATCGTATTGTGCGTATCGGCCCAGTATCGGATAGTCACGTGCTAGGGCTGGGGCTGGATAAGTGTCTGCCCCGTCCGAAGCACATATCGGATGTCTGGTAACTAGTCTCTATAATCGGATATTCATGACCTGGTCATAATATCACGATTGGATGCGCATCACTTAAGAGCACTAATACCGTATCCTGCGTGACATCATCTCCACTATGACCGGAGTGATACTTCCGTCTCGACATCACACCCAATACACTACGACTCTCTGATAAACCCAGAAGTGGTGTACACAGAACCGGTCAAAGCCCCCAACCACCAAAACCAAAGTTTATCGATTATCGTAAGTATTAGCGATGCAAGTCTCAGGTTAAGACTATACACACCTACCTTGATTTCGGCCTCCCATAGACACCTAGTCATAATACCAATGGGATTCCGAGGGGTCTATCCAGAGCGAAGCTGTTTCCCGTACCATCGGTGAAACACGACCTCCTATCGCACTTGCATAAGTCTCCAACACTTATATATATGAGAACTATGTCGTTGTGCCCTCACAACGCACACAAGTGCAATACTAGCCTATTCCGCATTATCGATGTCCAGTCTCGATAATACTACGGCTAGGGATATTTAATGATTAATCATTCGTGGACTGATACTGTCTCATATCATCTCAATCCAGGAACTAATCATAGGGACCTCTCTTCATTTATATATCTATGGTGATCTAATCACAAATGATGAGAGCGCAATTTCCTTATTACATAGTTAATTTGCTACAACAACACAATGATCTGTGCAAATAGTGACGCTATGGGTCATATTATCCAACAGGTTGATGCTATCAAGAACCGACGCTTCTCCAACCTGGGTAGACCTTTGTCCAAGGTGCTTGAGAAGTTGGCAAGGCAAGGACTCTTAAAACCCTTGGAGGCTAAACCGCTTCCAAATCCTCCCCTACCACACCTCAACATGAAACGTTATTGTCACTTCCACTAACAGCACGGTCATGACACCGACAGATGTGCCCGTCTCCGAAATGAAATCCAGGACCTAATAGATTCCCATAAGATACCCGACCCTAAAAAAGAACAGCCCAATATACACCGGAACCCCCTACCAAACTATCACTCCGTAGCACCACCTACCTATATGATTGGCTCCGGCTTACCAGAAAGCTTTGTCCTCCAAACCTTTGACCACCAAGCCTTTTGCCTGGGAATATGAGATAGTAGCAGTGAGGATGAAATAGAGCGAGGAAAGCATTTCTGGGAGGACTTCTCAGGCAGTGATGAAGAGGAAGTGAAAGGAATGACCCGCAGCGGGCGTTTCTACGGTGATGCCACAGAAAAGGGTAAGGAAGTATTGGCAGTTGGCCGAGAAATAGTAGAAAACAGGGAAAATACTGAAGGTGATGTAGTACTACATCAACTAAAGAATACACGAGCACATCTAAGTATTTGGGAGCTGCTGTCTGCATTGCAGGAGCATAGGCGGGCCATAGTTGAGGCCTTGAGCAAGATAAGGGTGCCGGAGGATGCAAACCTCACGATGTTTGTAGGGTCAGTACAGAAAAAAGTTGCGCAAGTGATTACTTTTTTCCGAGGAAGAACTCCCAGCTGAGGGGAGGAACCATAACAAACCTCTATTCATCAGAGCTGAAGTGAGGGGAAAGAAGATATCTTGTGTGATGGTGGACGATGGGTCATCCATCAATGTGTGCCCATTGAAGATTCTGGCAAGGTTGGGTATGAAGACAACGGAGCTGAGTCCCTTCAACAATACTATCAAGGCTTATGATGATAGCAAATGAGGAGTTGAGGGTACTTTCGCTGCAATAGTCAAAGTAGGCCCGATTGAGGATGAGGTTGAGTTCACAGTGCTGGATATCCCGACCACTTTTGCTTTGTTATTGGGAAGGCCATGGTTTCACAATCTTGGAGGTGTGCCCTCCACTTGCATCAGGCCATTAAGTTTCCGTACGGGGAAGAGATTGTCACCATCCGAGCTGAGGCAGACAACGCTGTAGCCGCTTTGGAAATAAACCTTTCACAAGGTTCCAAGTGTCGGCAACCTTTGAAGAGTTGGTGGATCCTAAAGTGGCTAGGATCATGGAGAAAATGAAATTCGAGTCAGGCACAGGCTCAGGTGTTGGAGGAACATTGCCCGACTTTAAGGGGCAGACAACCCGAAGAGGCTGGGGATATAAGTCTGACAAGGATAAGCCGAAGGCTAAGAAGAAAGGACTGAAGCTGATGGAATGCTTTGTGAAGGCTACGGGGTATCAAGGAGAACCCGAACCAGTAGAAGTTAATGGGGTCATAGTATCGGGGTTTGATATCTTCCAAGACATGCGAGGTGAAACACTGGTGACGGAAGAAATTACGATGGAAGAAGATAAATGGGAAGAAGAGCTGATGAAGCTAGAGAAAATCCCAGTTGCGGAAGATGAAGTGTCTGTAGATGATGGAGACATTTATCTTCCTGATTTATTTGAGTGTACTCCCGCATTTGTTAGTAATAAAAATAATCATTTTGCTTACTTGCCTGAGTCTCTCCTTTCAACTTGCATGATCTGAGAATATTTGATATCAACTCAACCAAAATGAATGCGTTTAACCTTTGCACGCCTAAGAGCCCCAAGGAGATTCTAATTGGAAGTGAGGTTACTTCTGATGAGCGGAGGAAATTAGAAGAGATATTAGTCAAATATGCTAAGGTATTTGCTTGGTCCTACAAGGACATGCCTGGAGTAGATAGCAGCATCACCCAGTATGTGATACCGACTTATCCAAATATGAGACCGGTAAAGCAGAAGCTTCGGAGAATGAGACCCGAGTGGGCTGAGAAGGTCAGAGACGAAGTCAAGAAGTAAATAGATGTGGCATTCCTGGAAGTGGTGAAATACCCTAAGTGGTTGGCAAACATTGGGCCAGTGCCGAAGAAAGACGGATATGTTAGAATGTGCGTGTACTATAGAGACATCAACAAACCTTGTCCGAAGGACGATTTTCCTTTACCTCATATAGACATATTGGTTGATAGTGCGGCTTTATCTGCCATATACTTATTTACGGATGGGTTCTCGGGATACAATCAAGTTCTTATGGCTGAAGAAGATAAGCATAAGACTGTCTTTGTCACGAAGTGGGGTATGTATTGCTATAAGGTGATGCTGTTTGGGCTCAAGAATGCAGGAGCCACTTATCAGCGGATGGCCACTACATTATTCCATGACTTGATGCATAAGGAGATTAAGGTATATGTCGATGACATGATGGTGAAATCAGAAATAAGAAGCGGGCATATAGAAGCACTGGAGAAATTCCTTGAATGGGTCGACAAGTACAACCTGCGATTGAATCCCAAGAAGTGCATGTTCGGAGTAACGTCGGGAAAGTTACTAGGACACACTGACGAAATGGGCAGAATAGAAGTAGACCCTGAGAAGATAAAAGTGATTAGCGAGATGCCTACACCAAAGACAGAGAAAGAAGTGAGAGCATTCCTTGGGAAGATTTAGTATATTAGTCGGTTCATCGCAAAGTTGTCATCAGTATGCGAACCCATCTTCAAACTACTGAGAAAAGACCAGCCGGTAAAATTGAATGAGCAATGTCGAGAGGCCTTTGACAAGATCAGAGAATATTTGGTGAAGCCTCCCGTCTTGGCCATAGAACCCGAAGCGCTGGGGGCGATGATGGTACAAGCAGATGAAACAGAGGTATAACATGTCTTCTATTATCTCAGTAAGAAGATGCTTCCGTACGAAGCGTGCTATCAAGAGGTAGAGAAGATCTGTTTGGCAGTAGTATGGGCATCTAGAAAGTTGCATAATTACTTCCAGTCATACAAGATCCAAGTGGTAGCCAAGGAGAATCCTTTGAAGTATCTGCATTCGGTACCTTCACTGGTAGAGAAGTTAGACCGATGGTTGGTATTACTGACGGAGTTTGACATTGAGTATCTCACTTCTAAAGTGATCAAAGGACGAGTCGTGGTAGAGTTCCTGACATTACAACCGATAGAGGGAGATCAGTACAAGTTTGAATTCCCTGACGAGGGGATCCAGGCAATAACATTCCAAGGATGGAAGATGTACTTTGATGGAGCAGTGAACTGTAAAGGAGTCGGAATCGGGATTGTGATAGTAACCCCTGAAGGAGAAACCTTGCCGATGGCCAAGAGATTAACGTTCAGTGTAACCAACAACATAGCTGAGTATGAGGCATGCGCCTTTCGACTGACGGCACTGATAGCATTGAAGGCTAAGAACATGGAAATCTTCGGAGACTCGATATTGGTAATCCGACAGATGCAAGGAGAATGGGAATTGAAGGAAGACCGGTTGAAACCGTACTTATTCCACCTCAGGAGTCTGGCACAGGCCCTCCCCGATTGTAAGTTCCAGTAGTTTCCACGAGAAGAGAATCAGATGGTAGACGCATTAGCTACACTGGCCACGACTTGGGAAAATCTAGAGAAGTTGGTGATGAGACCTCTAGTGCTGACAACGACAAGCAGACCCGTCTACGAGATAGAAAGAATATTATAAGTAGAGGTCGACAATGGGAAACCTTAGTATTACGATATACAGAGATATCTAGAGCAGGGAGTATTCCCGGAAGAAGCAAGCAGAAAGGACAGGATAGCCATCCAGAAATTGGCCGCTCAATATGTGAGTCTGAAGGGAGAACTCTACAAGAGACAAGTAAACGGTATCCAGTTGAAATTTCTGAAGAAAGAAGAGGCTCTAAAAACAATGGAAGAAGTACATGCCGGAGTATATGGACCACACATGAATGGGTTGAATCTGTCTCGCAAGATAGTGAGACAAGGCTTTAATTGGTCGACTATGGAAGCTAACTGCGCGAAGCTGGTAAAGAACTGCCATGATTTTCAAGCAAACGGTAACTTGAATCACTTGCCGCACATAGAGTTGCATGGGCTGTCAGAGCCGTAGACTTTCTCAGTATGGGCAATTGATATGATTGGGGAAATCCGACCGCACGCATCAAACGGACATCGCTTCATAGAAGTGGCAATAGACTACTTCTCGAAATGGGTGGAAGTCGAGTCATTTCTCAACGTCACAGTAAAGAAGATGGCAACGGACAACAGAGTACAGTTTCAATGAGAAATGAAGGTGATGCTACAGAGGTATGGGATAGGCCATCACAATTTATCACTGTACAGACCGCAGGCAAATGGGGCTGTCGAGGCAGCCAATAAGACGATAAAGAGGATGTTAGCCAAAATGACGGAGAATTACAGAGATTGGGTTGATAATCTACCGTGTACCCTATGAGGGTACAGAACTTCAATGAGAACAGCAACATGAGTCACGCCTTATTCTTTGGTCTATGGAATGGAAGCGATAC
Organism: Zanthoxylum bungeanum; assembly: GCA_019454045.1. Classification (NCBI taxonomy): domain Eukaryota; kingdom Viridiplantae; phylum Streptophyta; class Magnoliopsida; order Sapindales; family Rutaceae; genus Zanthoxylum; species Zanthoxylum bungeanum. The sequence goes on from SKCR01023794.1 coordinate 148,429, forward strand.
TGCCAGTGGAAGTCGAGATACAGTCTATGCGGGTACTAGCAGAAGCAGAGTTATCTCAGCAAGAATGGGCCTCGCAGAGGTTTGAACAGTTGGCATTACTCGATGAGAAGAGAATGAAGTCCTCATGTCATATGCAGCTATACCAGAAGAGGTTGGCTCGAGCGCTCAATAAGAAGGTGCGTCCTACCAAGATCAGAAAAGGTGATCTAGTGCTTAAGAATCGAAGCCATCGACGACAGACCCGAGGAGAAAATTCAGACCAAATTGGAAAGGACCCTACATAGTCCAGAAAGTAATGGGAAATAGGGCAGTGAGGCTGTCAGACTTGGAAGGGAACGAGTTCACCGAGCCGATCAACGTAGATAGATTGAAGCTGTATTTTGCCTGAAGAAGAGAAAACCTAACCCAGCGGGATAGAAAATTCATTCATGCATGCATGCATACACGTAATTCCTCTTTGTGTTTGCTCTGTTTTGTATTCACATGTATCAAAGAAAAAAAAGAGAAAGCGGCAAAGGCAAGCCAACCGAAAACAGCAACAGTATAGTGACATCAGTTCTAAGAATGAATCAGTGTCAATTTCTGGGATGAGTCCCTGGGTTGAGGCCCATATTAGTATCATATTCGGGAAGGAATACTATGGGGTGAAGCCCACATTATCAGCAGTGGAAAGAAAGAATTACGTGGAGTGAGTGAAAAAAAAAGAGAAGAGAGAGAGAGAGAGGTCCTTGACGGTTAAGCATATGTCCGATGATGACATTGTTTGCTGTAGGGAGAAACTTTAGAAACGATAAGTGCGAGATGCGCTCTCGTCCGTATTCTGAGTGGTTGATCTTAGCTAAACTCACGAGCACTTGATTACGGGATCTTAGTAGTAGAAGCCTGAGTGGTCGGTGAGATGACTAGTTGAAGAGATGGCGGATCAGTGAATGACCGTTTGCCTAGATGTCCATCCTGGTTTACTAATGCTACGATATATGATATGGTTGGAAACAAAGAAAAAGTATCTGAAAAGAAAAGAAAAAAATAGACCATCTATAACCGATAAGGGTGAAGCTACCCATGGGTGAGTATTAGGACCACCATGAGGAGAAATGCTATCTTAAAGGGTAGGTGTGTCAAAAAAAAGAAAAAAAAGAAAAAAGAAGAGGAAAATTCAAAATGAAAAGAAAAAAAAAGAAAGAGACGAAAGAAAAGAAGAAGAAAACCATATCATGTTCAGTACGATAAAGTAATTACAGAGTATGATCAAGAAATCTCGGTTGGTTAGACCCACTAAACCAATTCTCCGAGACAAAATCATCGAGTTGGCTTACTTAAGGATTAAACTGCGAAAGAGCCTTGGCACACACACACTAGGAGTCTAGTTCAGATCACTCATGCAGATGATCAGATTCGAGTATATTAAGTACTTTGAAGGTTCTTGGTTTCGACGCGAAACATCCATTGAGGACAAAAATAGTTTAGCTATCAGGACTATCTCATGAGAGACAATATAGCACAGTTTGGGAATGAACTATCACATAAGTATCGGTATGGGGGCGAGGCCTACATCAGTATCAGTTGGGGATGAGGCCGACAACGTCAGTATCAATTTTGGGATGAGTCTCAGGGTTGAGGCTCACACATCATCAGAATGTCGGGTATGGCACTTCGGGTATGGAGACAGACATTGCCAGCACGCCGGATATGGCACTCCGGGTATGGAGACAGACATTATCAAAATGCAGGGTATGGAGAAAGATATTATCAGCTCGCCGGGTATGGAGATAGACATTATCAGCACGCCGGGTATGGCTCTCCGGGTATGGAGGCAGGCATTATCAGCATATCGGGTATGGCACTCCGGGTATGGAGACAGACATTATCAACACGCCGGGTATGGTACTCCGGGCATGGAGACAGACATTATCAACACTCCGGGTATGGAGACACTACAACGACGCCTCAGCTATGGGGTTTAACATGCCGGGTATGGCACTCCGGGTATGGAGACACTATAGCGACGCCTCGTGTATGGGGTTTAGCATGCCGGGTATGGCACTCCGGGTATAGAGACATTACTGTGACACTCTGGGTATGGAGACGTAATCGTGACACCTCAGGTATGGGGTTTAGCACGCCGAGTATGGAACTCCGGGTATGAAGACACTACTGCGACACTCTAGGTATGGAGACGCAACCGCGACACCTCGAGTATGGGTTTAGCATACCGGATATGGCACTTTGGGTATGGAGACACTACTACGACACTCTGGGTATGGAGGAGCAACCGCGACACATTGGGTATGGGGTTTAGCACGCCGGGTATGGCACTCTGGGTATGGAGACACTACTGCGATACTCCGGGTATGGAGACGCAACCGCGACATCTCAGGTATGGGGTTTAGCATGTCAGGTATGGCACAACCAGATCAAATCAATTCAAAACAACCGCGACACCTTGGGTATAGGGTTTAGCACGCCGGGTATAGAGACACTACCGCGATACCTCGGGTATGGGGTTTAGCACACCGGGTATGGCACCATCAAATCATTCAGTTCGAAGCAGCAGACAAGTCAGATGGCAGCTGGTGAGCCAGGTAGGTAAAAAGACATTGCATAACTTTGATAGGATTGTTATTGTCACACACTGCCCAAGTCCCATCAAAGTGGGGGTGACTGTAGGCACTGTATTTTTTCATATAAGTCCCGATGATGAGTCTCGTACGGAGGCACTACCTTTTTAGTTGTGGAAGTCACGGGAAACGGACGTCGGAAGGAAAAAGTCAGAAATCAGTACTTTGTTGGATTTAGTTCGTTTGCCTAGTTCTGGTTTTGTTTGTTGGACCTCTGTTTTAAAACACATCCTTAGCCCAAACCCCCGCAAGCCACACACAAGCCCACACACCACCAAACCACACACCAAGCCCACCAAAATGAGCCAAGCCCACTGTAGGACACATATGTGGACGACGCTGTTCTAGGCTCGCGGCCTAGTGGGAGTATGGAATAGCCCGCGGGGGAACTAAACCGGAGAAATAACATGGAGTCGCCACCCGGTGTGAACCGGGAAAAATATGATTTAAGGTCGTACTCACCCCTCACAAGGGAAGACCTCAAACCGTTGGGTTCGGAATGGTCCAGTACTTATGCCATTTGTAATGATATGATTTGTGCAATGAATTAACCGAATCTATGCAACATATATGTTCAAAAGTATTCTATTCCTAAGTTCACCTGCATAAAAATAAAACTCATATCTAAACTTACATATAACCTATATCTAAGTTTGCATGCTTTAAAAGTAAGTCATTATAACGGCAAACATACAATTTTATAAGCACATTATATTCATGGATACAGAAACGTAAATAAATAACAATTACAAGCATGCATAAAAGTAAATTGGAATAACGGCAAACACGTAATTTCATAAACATATTGTACTTACGCATACAGAAACACAAGTAAATAATAATTACACAAGCATACGTAATAGTAAAACAGAATAAAGGCAAACTTATAATATCATAAAAATATTGTACTTACGCATATAGAAACACACGTAATTTCATAAACATATTGTACTTACGCATACGGAAACACAAGTAAATAATAATTACACAAGCATGCATAATGAAGAGAAGTAATTGGATGCATAATGCAAAGAGATGATTAAAGAGGTAATTATACATTGAAATAAACGTACAATGATGCGATACAGAAATGCAAATAACGGAATAATAAATGGCATGGCAAAACGTCATGGTAAAGGTAGCCCTTAGGCTTTTGATCCCTCGAAATGGAGGACCTTTAATCCAACTTGATAAGCCTATGCGCGTCACATCACAATGCATATAAAATAAATAAGACAAAGATATGGGACTTCGCATGCCCGATTAAACGTATCTCGCAATCAATAGAACATACTTCGTCTGGCGCGGTAGAGTACTGTCGTAAAGATAGTCTTTTAGACTTTTCTTCTATCAAATAGAGGACCTTTAGACCAACATACTAAGCCCATGTGCACTATATCATCAACACATAAACAGATAACTTGCAGAAAATAAATAGCGGAATATTAAAAGGCGTGGTAAAGTATTATCGTAAAGGTAGTCTTTTAGACTTTTCTTCTCTGCCCATGCGCATCACATCACAATGCATATAAAATAAATAAGACAAAGATATGGGACTTCCTATGCCCGATTAAACGTATCTCACATTCAATCGAACATACTTCGTCCGACGCGGCAAAGTATTGTCATAAAGGTAGTCTTTTAGACTCTTCTTCTCTCAATAGAAGATCATTAGACCAACATACTAAGCCATGTGCACTATACCATCATTACACAAGCAAATAACATACGAAAATTAAATGGCAGAATATAAAATGCGGATAATAAACAAACAAGATATAATAAAGTGAAATATGTGTCGTTTGCTCAAGGGGTACGTGGAGTTGTCTCCCAAGTACAGACCGCACTACCATCCATTCGGATTCGGCTACGGAATTTACGTATGGGTTTCCATCCTATATACCACAAGAGACGACACATTTTTCGATCCATTCAACGCCACAACATGCATCCACAAATGATTCTTATGCGAAAAAGATAAAAAAAACAATTAAAAGATTAATGAAAATAAATACAAAAGTGCCCTCAGGTCTAACCTTTTAAATCATCTCTCGGAAGCACGGTACACAGTCGTCGGAAGGGTGGATGCTCCGTAACTCATTCGGTTCACTGGTTCAACATTTTCCCTCGCTGTTTCACTGTTTGGGCTGCTATTTTAGCTCCGTTTCACTGCTGTTTTGCTGCTATTTTTCGGTCACTATTTTACGATAAAAGGCTACTATTTTTGCGGTTAAAGGGCTGCTGTTTTACGGTTAAAGGATTGCTGTTTTAGGTAGTTTTTTAGGTGAATTTCGGTGTGCAAGAGGTGTTTTCAGGGCGTGAATTGAAGGCAGTTTGGGGCAATTTCTGGTTGACGTTTGGGCGTGATAAGAAACTGTTTCACTGGCAGTTTTCACGGTAATGATAGGGGGCTGTTTGAGGGGTTATTCTCGGTGAGATATGGGCGATTTGAAGGCTTGAATGGAGGGCAGTGAGCTGTTGAATGAAATATGCGTGAGTGGTTGCTGAATAGGCGTGAGGCAGTGAGCTGTTTGAGGGGCACGTGCGTGCAGGGCTGGCTGTTGTGGTGACTTGTTTAACGTGAATTAAGTGGGGGTATATATGAGGTTTATGAGAGTGGCTAGGCGTGAAGGGGACAAATGTGATGACTATGTGAGTGGCTATGAAGGTGAGTTCTTAGGGATCTTCTTGGACGGCAATGAGGGCTATTATTTATGTTTTAGGCGTGAATTGAGCTAGGGGGTCTCAAGGGTTGATTTTTGGTTTCTTTTATAGACAAATGCTAGGGTTTATCTTGTTTGAATAGGAAATGAATTTGTGTAATAAAAAGATTTCATTTAATTAGTGTCACACAAGGAAAAAATATATTTAATTGGGGACAAGATTTGTTTAAATTAGGAATATATTATTTGATTTATTTTAATTTGGTATATGATTTGTTTTATTTTGGTAGGTGATTATTTAGATTTTATTTATTTTATTTTAATTTCCCATGTGTTAAATATGTATTTTATTATTTGGATGTGTTTTAATGGGCTTGGGCGTGTGTGGGCTTATGGTGGGCGTTGTGGTTGGCTTTTGGTGGTCGGCTTGGTGTGTTTCAAGGGTTTGGCTAAAGGTGTTTTAAAGCAGAAATCCAACAAGCGAACCCGAGACTAAACAAGCGAATAAAATCCACAAATATCCATTCTTGAATTTTCCCCTTCCGATATCATTTTCCCGCGACTTCCGCGACTTAAAAGGTAGTGCCTCCAAATGAGACTCATCATTGGGACTTTTATGCCAAAAAATGCAGTGCCTACAGTCGCCCCCACTTTGATGGGACTTGTGTAGTGTGTGACAATTACAATCCTATCAAAGTTTATGCAAAGTATTTTTACTTACCTGGCTCGCCAGCTGCCACCTGACTTATCTGCTTCCTCGAACTGAGTTGATGATGCAGTGGACCTCGATCATGGGACGCATCCCAATAACTGCAACTGACAACGGTGGCCTCGACCCTGGGACGCATCCCAATATCGCTGACAATGTGGGTCACAACTAGGGATGGGAAAATCTGGATCCGGACCCGAGTCCGGCCAGACCCGGGTCCGGATCCGAAAGAGGTTCACAACCCCGGGTCCGGACCCGAGTCTACCCGGTCCGGACCTGATTACCCGGATTCATTTTTTATTTTTTTTTAAATTTTAATTGTATTTTTTTATATTTATATTTGTATTTTGTCAATTTATTAGTTTTATTTCAATTCTTTTAATTTTTTTATTAAATTCTATTATATATATATATGCATAATATTTTATATTTTTTTATTGAAATCTAATTTATTTTTTAATTTTTTTTTTAAATTTTTTGCGGACCGAGTGATCCCGAGTCCGAATTTTTTTTATTCCGGACCCAGGTCTTCCCGAACCCGAGTCGTCTGGGTCCATGCGGACTCGGGCCGGGTCCAGGTCTTGTTGCCATCCCTAGTCACGAACTTGGGACGCATCCCAAAACTAAATATGAAGGGGGCCACGACCCTGTGACGCATCCCGATAGCTGCAACCGACAATGAGGGCCTCGACCGTAGGACGCATCCCGATAACATTGGCAATGTGGGTCACGACCCTGGGACGCATCCCAAAACTAATGATGTTGGGGGCCAACAATCCTAGGACGTATCCCGATAACTACAACCGACAACGGGGGCCTCGACCCTGGGACGCATCCCGATAACATTGATAATGTAAGTCACGGCCCTGGGACGCATCCCCAAAACTACTGATAATGTGGGTCACGACCTTGGGACGCATCCCAAAACTGCTGATACTGATGCTGATGTGGATATAGGCCTCAATCCTGAATCCACTGTGGATACTGATGCGGGCCTCGCCCCCTGAATCTGATATCAATGCTGATACGGGCCTCGCCCCCGTGGACTCATCCCCAAAACTGATAATGTGCTATCGCTGCTTCTTATTAGCTCATCTTTGCCACTTTCTCTTTTCTTCTTCGAATCCTGTGAATACAAAAAACAAGCACAAAAAGAGTGCAAAATATATTACGTGTATGCATGTATGAATGAGTTTCCTATCCTGTCGGGTTAGGTCTTCTACCAATTCCCTTGGTGACTGCTCGGTCCTCTCTCCCTCAGGCAAAGTACTGCTTCAATCTATCCATGTTGATCGGCTCGGTGAACTCATTTCCTTCCAAGTCTGACAGTCTCACTGCTCAATTTCCCATTACTTTCTACACTATGTAAGGTCCTTCCCAGTTGGGTCTGAACTTTCCTCTCAGATCTGTGGTCGACGGCTTGGTCTGCTTAAGTACCAAATCACCCTTTCTGATCTTAGTAGGGCGCACCTTCTTGTTGAATGCTCGGGCCAGCTTTTCTGATAAATCTGCATGTGATGCAAAGACTTCATTCTCTTCTAATCAATTAATGCCAACTGCTCAAATCTCTGCGAGGCCTATTCTTATTCCGGTAATTCTGTCTCTGCTAACACCCTCGTAGACTGTATCTCAACTTTCACTGGCAATACGACTTCCATTCCATAGACCAAAGAGTAAGGTGTGGCTTCTGTTGCTGTTCTCACTGATGTTCTGTACCCCCACAAAGCATACAATAATTTTTCGGCCCAATCCCTGTAGTTCTCTGTCATCTTGGCCAAGATTGTCTTGTTGGCTGCCTCGACTGCCCCATTTACCTGCGGCATGTAAGGTGATGACTTGTGATGTCTAATCTCGTACTTATGTAGAATTACCTTTGTCTCTCCCTGAAACTGAACTTCGTTATCTGTAACCACATGGTGCGGCATACCATACCAACAAATGAGATTTCGAGCTATAAACTTCGCCATCTGCTTTGCTGTAACATTGCGGAACAAGTCGGCTTCCACCTACTTTGAGAATTAGTTTACTGCCACTATTATAAAGCGATGCACATTCGATGAATTCGGTCGAATCTCTCCGATCATATCAATTTCCCATGTTGAGAAAAGCCACGGCTCTGACAGCCCATACAACTCTGTGTTTGGCAAATGATTCAAGTTACCGTGCGCTAGACAATCATGACAGTGCTTTACCATCTTCGCGCAGTCTGTCTCCATGATCGACCAGTAAAAACCTTATTTAAAACCTTACGGGACAGATTCAACCCGTTCATGTGCGGACCACATACCCCGACATGTATTTCTTCCATTATCTTCTGAGCCTATTCTTTTCTCAAACACTTTGTCTGAATACCATTTGTTTGCCTCTTGTACAATTCCCCTTTCAAAATCACATACTGAGAAGCTAACTTCTGAATAGCTATCTTGTCTTTTCTGCCTACTCCCTCCGGGAATTCCCCGTGTTCCAGATACCTCTGAATGCCATGATACCAAGGTTTACCATCGTCGATCTCCACTTCCAGAACTCTTTCTATCTCATAAACGGGTCTGTTTGTTGTTGTCAGTACCAACGGTCTCATCACTAACTTCTATGGATTTTCCCAAGTTGCTGCAAGTGTAGCCAATGCATCTGCCATCTGATTCTCTTCTCGCGACAAGTGCTGAAACTTACAATCGGGGATGGCTTGTGCCAACTTTCTGAGGTGAAAAGGGTAAGGTTTCAACCATTCTTCCTTCAGTTCCCATTCTCCCTCCATCTGTCGGATTACCAACATCGAATCTCTGTAGACCTCCACGCTCTCAGCCTTCAAGGCTATCAGTGCAGTTAACCCAAAAGCACATGCTTCATACTCAGCCATGTTGTTAGTCACTCCGAACGTCAACCTCTTGGACAAAGGTAATGTTCTCCTTCGGGGGTCACTATCACGATCCCGATCCCGGCCCCTTTATAATTTACTGCTTCGTCGAAATACATCTTCCATCCTTGAACTGTTATTGCTTGGATCTCTTCATCTGGGAATTCAAACTTATACTGGTCCCCTTCAATAGGTTGCCATGCCAGAAACTCTGCTACGGCTCGCCCTTTGATTACTTTGGAGGTGAGATACTCAATGTCGAACGCTGTCAACAATACTAACCATCTGCCCAACTTCCTCACAAGCGAAGGCACTGAATGCAGATACTTCAAAGGATTTTCTTTGGCTACCACCTGGATCTTGTAAGACTGGAAGTAATGCCGCAGTTTTCTAGACGCCCATACCACTGCCAAACAGATCTTATCTACCTCTTGATACTGGGCTACATACGGAAGCATCTTCTTGCTGAGATAGTAAACTGCATGCTCTACCCCTGTCTCATCTTCATGTACCATCATCGCCCCCAGTGCTTCTGATTCTATGGCCAAATACAATATCAAGGGTCTGCCCGGTCTCGGAGGTTTCAATACATGAGGCTTTACCAAGTATTCTCTGATCTTATCGAAGGCTGCTTGACATTGCTCATTCTACCTCACTGGCTGATCTTTTCTCAACAGTTTGAAGATAGGCTCACATATTGATGTCAACTTGGCGATGAACCGGTGATATAGTGAATTTTCCCGAGGAATGCTCTGACTTCCTTCTCAGTCTTCAGTGCTGACGTCTCTATAATCGCTTTGATCTTCTCGAAGTCCATCTCTATTCCTCCCATTCCCACTGTATGTCCCAGCAGTTTTCCTGATGTTACCCCAAACACACATTTCTTGGGATTCAGCCGCAAGTTGTACTTGTCAACCCTCTGAAGGAATTTCTCCAGTGCTTCTACATGCCCAATTCTTGTCTCTGATTTCACCATCATATCATCCACATACACTTCAATCTCTTTGTGCATCAAGTCATGGAATAGTGTGGTGGCCATCCACTGATAAGTAGCTCCCGCATTCTTGAGCCCAAATGGCATTACCTTGTAACAGTAAGTGCCCCACTCAGTGAAAAAGGCAGTCTTGTGTTTGTATTCTTCAGCTATGAGAACCGGATTGTATCCTGAAAACCTGTCTGTAAATAAATACATAGCAGATAAAGCCGCACTATCAACCAGTACGTCTATATGTGGTAGAGGAAAATCATCTTTCGGGCAAGCCTTGTTAAGATCTTTGTAATCCACACATATTCTGACCTTCCCGTCTTTCTTCGGCACCGGCACAATATTTGCCAACCACTCAGGATACTTCACTACTTCCAGGAACCCCACATCTATCTGTTTCTTAACTTCCTCTCTGACTTTCTCGGCCCACTCAGGTCTCATCCGTCGGAGTTTCTGTTTCATTGGCCTCATGTTCAGATAAGTTGATATTGTATGCTGGGCTATGCTTCTTTCTACTCCAGGCATGTCCTCGTATGACCAAGCAAATACTTTGGCATATCTAACCAATACTTCTTCTAGTTTCTCCCGCTCTTCAGCGGTAACCTCACTTGCAATCAGAATTTCCTTAGGACTCTCAGGTGTGCCAAGGTTAAATGCATTCGTTTTGGTGAAGCTGATATCAAATATACTCGAGTCATGCAAATTAAAAGGAAAAGACTCAGACAAGTAAGAAAAATGATTGTCTTTATTACTAGCAAATGCGGGAGTACACTCAAATAAATCAGGAAGATAAATGTCTTCATCTACAGACACTTCATCCTCCGCAACCAGGTTTTTCTCAGGCTTCTCACCCTCCTCAAGAGTCAGGCTCTCCAACTTCAGCAGTTCCTCTTCCCAATTCTCTTATTTCTTCTTCACAACTTCTCCCATCAGCGGCTTCTCACTCAGCATATCTTGGAAGATCTCAAATACGGGTATCACAATCCCGTTAACTTCTACTGGTTCTGGCTCTCCTTGATACCCTGAAGCCTTTACAAAGAAATCCATCAACTTCTGCCATTTCTTTTTAACCTTTGGCTTTTTCCCATCAAACTTGTATCCCAAACCCCTCCGAGTAGTCTGTCCTCTGAAGTTTGGTAATTTTGAACCTTCATCCGGCTCGAACTTCTTTTTCTCCATGATCCTAGCCACCTTAAGATCCACTCATTCCTCAAAAGTTGCTGACACTTGGAACCTCGTGAAAGGTTGTATTTCCAAAGCGGCCACAGCATTGTCCACCTCAGCTCGGATGGTGACAAACTCTCCTCCATACGGGAGCTTAATCATCCGATACAGAGTAGAGGGCATGCCCCCAAGCTTATGAAACCACGGCCTTCCCAGTAATAAAGTAAAAGTGGCCGGGATGTCCAGCACTGTAAACTCAACTTCATCTTCAATCGGCCCCACCTTAACTATTGCCGCAAAAGTATCATCGACTCCTCGCTTCTTATCATCATAAGCCTTGATAGTCATACCGGAGGGATCCAAATTCATTGCCTTTATACCCAGCCTTGCCAGAATCTTCAAATAGATGAGCCATCATCCACCATCACACAAGATGTCTTCCTTCCTCTTACTTCAGCTCGAATGAATAATGGCTTGTTGTGATTTCTTCCCTCTGTCAGGAGTTATTCCTCAGAAAAAGTGATTGCTTGTAAAACTTCCTTCTGTACTGATTCCACAAATATTGCCGGATTAGCATCCTCCAGCACTACTATCTTGCTTAAGGCCTCAACCATGGCCCGCCTGTGTTCCTGTGATGAACACAATAATTCCCAGATGCTGACTTGTGCTCGGGTTTTCTTCAACTGCCGCAGTACTACATCTCCCTCGGTATTTTTTGTGTTCTCAGCCACTTCTCTACCCTCTGATAACACTTCTTTACCCTTCTCAGTCGTATCATTGTAGAAACACCCGCTGCGTATCATTGTAGAAACACCCGCTGCGTATCATTCCTCTTACCACCTCTTCATCACTACTGGAGAAGTCTTCCCATAAATTATTCCCCTTTTCTTTTTCATCTTCGCTGTTGCTATCCTAAATCCCCAGGCAAAAGGCTTGGTGGTCAAAGGATTTGAGGACAAGGCTTTTGGGTAGGCCAGAGTTTATCATATAGGTTGGTGGCGGGACATAGTGGTAATTTGGTAAGGGGTTTTGGTGTGTGTTGGGACGTTCTGTTTCAAGGTCGGGTATCTTCTTGGAGTCTATAAGGTCTTGGATTTCATGGCGGAGGCGGATACAGCTATCGGTGTCATGGCCTTTCTGTTGGTGGAAGTGGCAATATTGGTTCAGGTCAAAATATGGTGGTGGAAGGTGTGGAAGTGGTTTGGTTTCTAAGGGTTTTAGCAGTCCCTGTCTCTTCAATCTCTCCAGCACCTTAGACAAGGGTCTACCCAAGTTGGAGAAATGCTGGTTCTGGATAGCAGTAATCTCAGCAACAACGGGCTTGGTACCTGAAGTTCCCCCAATGGGCCTCCTGTTCAGGCTATAAAACTTTCTATTCTCTGCCTCTTCTTCCTCAATATCCATGACGGTTTCCCTCAGCTGTCGAAAGTCATTAATCATGGAGGTCATTCTCCTTAGTTTGCCATAGATGGAGGGCTTGGTGCCCTTGATTATCATCTTGATTTGGTCCTTCTCCGAGGGCCGAGTTTGCATCTTCAGGAGCTGGCTCCTCCAGTGGTCTACATACTCCTTGAAGCTCTCCTCCAGCTTCTACTTAGTATTTTCCAAATCACGGAGTGATAAATCAATCTCCAAGTCTATAACATACTGTTTCAGAAATGCATCTGCCAATTCTCTCCAATCTTCCTTGACCTTCCTCTCAAGGCTCTGATACCATATTACCAGCGCCCCCTCAAGTGACATCCCGAACATTTTCTGGACTTGACGCTTTGATAAACCCACTGAACTCATCACTGAGACATACTGATATAGATGGACCATCGGATCCCCATTCTTATTGAACTTGGTCATATCTGGCATCTTGAACTGAGCTGACAACTGTTCTTCAAATGTCATTGCCTCGTAATCTAGCAAGTCCTCATGTTTACCCCTCACCTTACGGGTAACCGATTCTACCTGATCCCGAAGCTTCTGTAATTCGGCCTGAGACCCAACCATTCTGCCTGCCGCATATTCAGCCATATCATCATCTAAAGTGGGGATGCTATCCCCCAACCCATTCGGAGACACCTCACGCCTCACATTCTCATAATTTCTCCCAGCACGAGGCACAGCCATATTCGCCATAGCAGTAGTCAGGGCTTGCAACTGTTTAGTAATCTTGTTAAGACTATTTTCCAACTGATCCATACGGGATACCTCATATCTGATTCACTCATAGCTGTTATCGGCCTTTTAGTGAGTTTTCCCTCACGAAAAAGGCCCAACATGTTTACACTCTGCAATAACGTGGCTAAACAACTCCAAATAATGAGAGGCCCACATATAAAATGGCCCATCGGTATTTCAGAAACTTTAGCCCAATTGTCATAATATACGAACTCATCCCAGTTTAAATGGCCTAACAAGTTCGCATTTCTGACAAGAAGTCCAATCGAATCCAAATGACGATGGTCCCAAACATAAACATACATAAATAATCTCTACAGAGCGGCCCATCGGTAGTTCAGAAGCTTTTGGCCCAATTGTCAGAAGATACGAACTCGTCCCAATTTAAATGGCCCAACAAGTTCATATTTCTGACAAGAAGTCTAACTGCATCCAAATGAGGATGGTCCCAAACACAAACATAAAGAAATAAATTCTACTAGTTCTACGACTAAGGTTCATAGGTAGGTTTACAGGAGTGCGGACAAAGGTTTTCGCTGACGAAGGATTGCCCACAACTAGGACTCCTCACTCAAGGGTTCAAGCGACGAAGTGAGCGCATCTTTTTTATACCTTAAGATACGTGCCAATGAGTTATGGTGTGACTAACTATCAAATAGATTTCCCGTAGTAGATTCCCCAGAGGGAGGGTAGAGCGAACTCTCTTAAATACCCAAGCCTCTTAGGCTCTTATCGCTTGGTAACAGGAATAAACAACGAGTCCTCCAAATTAGTCAATCATAACGAGCTACGGGTAATGATTATCTAGGTTCCTTCACAGCTTTTACTCATAGAAAGGTAGTGAATGAAGGAAGACACCAAACCATTACCTAGCTCAAAAAGTGCCTTTGATTAAACCCCTTTCAACCCACCATAGACATGATTAAATAAAGCACAAATCATAAACATCACAAGGCATGATTTCAGGGCCAATTCTCTAACCCAGTGGAGTCGCCAGACTGTAGGATGCAGATGTGGATGACGCTGTTCTAGGCTCGCGGTCTAGTTGGGAGTACGAAATAGCCCGCGGGGGATCTAAACCGGAGAAATAATATGGAGTCGCCACCCAGTGTGAACCGGGAAAATATGATTTAAGGCCGCACTCACCCCTCACAAGGGAAGACCTCAAACCGTTGGGTTCAGAATGGTTATTTACTTATGCCACTTGTAATGATATGATTTGTGCAATGAATTAACCGAATCTATGCAACATTTGTGTTCAAAAGTATTCTATTCCTAAGTTCACATGCATAAAAATAAAACTCATATCTAAACTTACATATAACCTATATCTAAGTTTGCATGCTTTGAAAGTAAGTCATTATAACGGAAAACATATAATTTTATAAGCACATTATATTCATGGATACGAAAAACGCAAGTAAATAACAATTACACAAGCATGCATAAAAGAAAAATGGAATAACGGTAAACACGTAATTTCATAAACATATTGTACTTACGCATACGGAATCACAAGTAAATAATAATTACACAAGAATGCGTTAAAGTAAAACAGAATAACAGAATACACATAATTTCATAAACATATTGTACTTATGCATACGGAAACACACGTAATTTCATAAATATATTGTACTTACGCATACGGAAACACAAGTAAATAATAATTACACAAGCATGCATAATAAAGAGAAGTAATTGGATGCATAATGCAAAGAGATGATTAAAGATGTAATTATATATTGAAATAAACGTGCAATAATGCGATAAAAAAATGCAAATAACGGAATAATAAATGGCGCGGCAAAACGTCATGGTAATAGCCCTTACAATGCATATAAAATAAATAAGACAAAAATATTGGACTTCGCATGCCCGATTAAACGTATCTCGCATTCAATCGAACATACTTCGTCCGGCGCGGCAAAGTACTGTCATAAAGGTAGTCTTTTAGACTTTTCTTCTCTCAAATAGAGGATCTTTAGACCAACATACTAAGCCCATACGCACTATATCATCAACACATAAACAGATAACTTGCAGAAAATAAATAACGGAATATTAAAAGGTGCGACAAAGTATTGTCGTAAATGTAGTCTTTTAGACTTTTCTTCTTTCAAATAGAGGACCTTTAGACCAACATACTAAGCCAATGTGCATCACATCATAATGCTTATAAAATAAATAAGACAAAGATATGAGACTTCCCATGCCCGATTAAACGTATCTCACATTCAATCGAACATACTTTGTCCGTCTCGGTAAAGTATTATCGTAAAGGTCGTCTTTTATACTTTTCTTCTCTCAAATAGAGGACGTTTAGACCAACATACTAAGCCCATACGCACTATACCATCCTTACACAAGCAAATAACATACAGAAATTAAATGGGAGAATGTAAAATACAGATAATAAACAAACAAGATATAATAAAGTGAAATATGTGCCGTTTGCTCAAGTGGTACGTGGAGTTGTCTCCCAAGTACAGGCCGCACTACCATCCATTCGGATTCGGCTACAGAATTTACGTATGGGTTTCCATCCTATATACCACAAGAGATGACACATTTTATGATCCAATCAACACCACAACATGCATCCACAAATGACTCTCATGCGAAAAAGATAAATAAAACAATAAAAGATGAATGAAAATAAATACGAAAAGTGCCCTCAGGTCTAACCTTTTAAATCGTCTCTCGGAAGTACGGTACATGGTCGTCTGTAGGGTGGATGCTCCGCAACTCCTCTAGTTCACTGGTTCAATGTTTTCCCTCGCTGTTTTGCTGTTTGGGCCGTTGTTTTAGCTCCGTTTCATTACTATTTTACTGTTGTTTTTCGATCACTGTTTTACTGTAAAAGGTTACTATTTTTACGGTTAAAGGGCTACTATTTTGCGGTTAAAGGGCTACTGTTTTGGGCTGTTTTTTAGGTGAATTTCGGTGTGCATGGGGGTGTTTTCAGGGCGTGAATTGAAGGCAGTTTGGGGCAGTTTCTGGTTGACGTTTGGGCGTGATAAGGAACTGTTTCACTGGAAGTTTTCAAGGCAATGATAGATGGCAGTGAGCTGTTGAATGAAATATGCGTGAGTGGTTGCTGAATAGGGTGAGGTAGTGAGCTGTGTGAGGGGCAGGTGCGTGCAGGGCTGGCTGTTGTGGTGACTTGTTTAACTTGAATTAAGTGGGGTATGTATGAGATTTATGAGAGTGGCTAGGCGTGAAGGGGACAAGTGTGAGGACTATGTGAGTGGCTAGGGAGGTGAGTTCTTAGGGATCTTCTTGGACGGTAATGAGGGCTATTATTTATGTCTTAGGAGTGAATTGAGCTAGGGGGTCTCAAGGGTTGATTTTTGGTTTCTTTTATAGACAATGCTAGGGTTTATCTTGTTTGAATAGTAAAGGAATTTGTGTAATAAAAAGATTCCATTTAATTAGTGTCACACAAGGAAAAATATATTTAATTGGGGACAAGATTTGTTTAAATTAGGAATATATTATTTGATTTATTTTAATTTGGTATATGATTTGTTTTATTTTGATAGGTGATTATTTAGATTTTATTTGTTTTATTTTAATTTCCCATGTGTTAAATACGTGTTTTATTATTTGGATGTGTTTTAAATGGGCTTAGACGTGTGTGGGCTTATGGTGGGCGTGTTGGCTTTTGGTGGTGGGCTTGGTGTGTTTCAAGGGTTTTGGGCCAATGTTAAGTGGTTTGTGGGGGGGGGGGGTTTGGGCTAAAGGTGTTTTAAAGCTGAAATCCAACTAGCAAACCCGAGATTAAACAAGAGAATAAAATCCACAAATATCCGTTCTTGACTTTTCCCCTTCCGACATCCGGTTCCCGTAACTTCTGCAACTTAAAAGGTAGTGCCTCTAAATGAGACTCATCATCGGGACTTTCATGCCAAAAAATGCACTACCTACCCCCACACGCCCATCACCTTCCAAATTAACAAAATCACACAATAAACACATGTATAAATCAAGCCAAATCACCCTCCTAAATTAAATAAATCCCATCGATCTATTTCCTAATCAAAACCAATCACATCCCTAAATTAAAGAGATTCTTTCCTTGTGAGACACTAATTAGGAGATAGTCCTCATCACTAAGATATTCATTCCTATTCAAACAAGGATAGCTCCCATCCCTTTGCTTATAAAAAGAATCATTCACCCCACCTTTCAAGACCTAGCACATTCACGCAAACCACAAGAAATTCTGCCTTCATCCATCACCCACTGTCTGTTGGACAATTATGACCCATAGCATCACTATTTGTACAGATCATGGTGTTGTTGTACAAATTAACTATGTGACAAAGGAAATTGCACGGTGCTTTGCTCGAAGCCAACCATGTCTTGTAAATCGGTAAAAATATAGTACTGGGTACGTACATATTCGGATAGTCCGATAACCGGATTTACTGCCAACATATCCGGGGATCTCATGAGTCACTTCCCGAAGATTCATCGATGACGTATGACTTACACATTATTAATCTGGGATTAATTAGATGAGAGGGAAAATTAATCTAGGATTAATTCCGGAGATATTTTATCTGGGATAAAATACTATTTAAAGAGAGAGAACGATTAATTTGAAATTAATCGATAAAATAATATATTCGATATATTAAACGAAATTGGATTTCGACGCGGAATTAAAATTAGATTTTCATTCGGGCGAATGAGTTAATTTAGAATTAATTCTTTAGCAACGTGAATACTAATTTTGGTAGGCATAATTATTTAATTAAATTTGATTTAATTACGTCGCAACAGAAAATTCGTTAATTTAGAATTAGCTAACCCGAGCCCGAAAGTGTTTATGGGGCCGCTCGCATTCCGAGTCGAGTGGGGCCCACAAGTCACATCAAGTGTCAAATCAATCTTCATTCAAGTGATGGATGTCTTGTCACTTTGAGTGATTGAAAACCAGTCACTATTCATTGAGTGATGTGAATAGTTGATGGAGGTGGTTGAAGGCTTTAAAGCCTTGTACCATTTTTTGGTAAATGTGATTTGATTTTCTTTTTGTGTATTAGATACACAACACACCAAAATTCCATCTCTCTCTCTCCCTCTTCTTATCTAAGTTTCGGCCAAGGACCAAAACTCTTCACTCTCTCCAAATTTTGGCTAGGCCGAAAATGATTAGAGTCAATAGGAAGATTTGTTGCAAATTTTATTGGTGCTAGCACACTTCATGAGTCTTACAAAGGTGATAGGGAAATCTTTCCCATGAGCTTGGAATCTCATCACATGAAGCTTGGAGCTTGGAGATCATCCATGGAGGACAAAAGTAGGCATGGCCAAATTCACAAGGAGCTTGAAGAAATTTTTGTTGCTTAAAGCTTCTCACATCCGATCTTTGTAAGTATGATTCCGCCATACTTCTTATATGTATTCACTTTATTTTCATTGCTTGAATTGATCTTGGGACTATAGTAGAAACCCAACAATGGTATCAGAGCCATTTTGAGCATGAAATTGATTTAGGGTAAAATTTGGGTAAAATTGATTTGAGTATGTTTGAATGAAATTGATTGTTTGAGTATACTTGAATGATGATAACATAGTGTTATGCATTGTCAATTTGATGAAAATTGAATTGGATGAATTTGCCCTAAAATGGAATGCTTTGTCGAATGTAATGGTACCCTAAATTCATGGTGATTTTATTTTTTGAATCATTGGATGAGTTTGAATGACTTGGGAATTGTTGATTTAGGATTTAATTAGATTGAATTCGAAATCGGACATGAAAACCCTAATTGCCGTGAGTTGAAGCATGGAAAATGATGTGTTTTTTTTATTCAAATGTGTTGGACATGTGTTGATGATAATTAGCATAATTAATTGAGTAAATTGGTATTTTGGAAATTTTAATTTGGTTAATTAATTATGGCTATACACTTTGAATTAATTAAACTGTGATATTGGAATGTTGTGATTTAATTAATTGGGCTTATTTTGGAAATGGGCTTGTAAAGTTGTATTTGGGCTTTAATGGGCTTGGTTGGGCCAAGTTTGGTTTAGGCTAATTGGTTGGATCCAATTGGGCCCAAAACCATATCCATAAAGTCGAAATATAATTTGATGGACCTTTAAAGTTTAATTGGGCCTAATGGGCCTAAACTGGTTCTTGGCAAATAAGGGTGATTCCTTAAATGGGCTTTGGTATTTGGGTTTGACCCATATTGACCAAAAGTCCATGCCTTAAGAAATTAATTGAAAGCCCATTGGACTTTAATTAAATTAACATTGGATGTTAATCGGGCTTTGAGACCCGTTAAGATTAGATTTACAATCTAAGTCGCAAAGGCTCATTATTAAAGTGTAATTATTTAATTTAGAATTAAATAAAGAATTAATATTGAATACAAATTAAATTGGATTTAATGTTATAGTTCGATATAATTCAAGAATTTGTACTTTGAGTACCTATTCTCAAACGAGTTTGACTCGAGCAAATCAAATCGTTGTTTGAACATTGGATGGTCATTAATTTCAGATTAATTAATTAGATTAGATTGATTGATAACATGCTTTGTGTGAATACATGGATGTGATGTATGAATAATGTATATCGGATGGATATTAGATGGGTGAGGGCAATTTTGGAAATTATTGTAATAATTTAGAATTTATTAAATTGGACCTGCGTGTCCAGCCTATTACCTCTTGACTCTTTGTATTTCTCTTCTCACCTATTCCCTCAATGTAAATGAGGTTTCTTTAGAAGTGTTATGTAATTGGGTAGAAGTTAGAATAGTGCTAGCCGAGAGAGAGGAAATAGAGAGATTTGTTCTAGGAATAAAATGTGTTAAGTATCCATCCGCATATCATTATTAAATTTATTTACGCGCCTTATTATGTTTTTAGAATGCATGTTTAAGGGTGTATGATGATGAGATATTAACAAAGATAATTAATTGGTTACCAATTACGTGAAAAACCCTCACAACATATTAAGCGTTTTTCCTTCCATTGAGTGATTCTTACTCAAGATCCAAGGTTGGCATTGGTTTGTTGGCCAAAGTCAAGACCTTTGTCAATCGCGGATGTGTTTGAATCATGAAGGCTTTGTTCCATATCGGTGTCTTGTCCAAGTTGTGATTTGTTGGCCAAAGTCAAGATCGCTTCTTGTCCATCAATATCGTTTATGAAGCTTTCCAAGGTCAATGGGTTCCGCTTAACTGGGATCATTAAGTTTGTTAGCCAAGGCTTAATTGATTCAGAGAAAAAATGTTAGGGAATATATTGGCATATATAGGATATATGTTTCGGACTTGGATGTCCACCTACTGGATCTAGGAATTGGATGTGATCCAATTGATCTTACAGATCTACCTAGTTAAGTATCATACAATTTGTTGGCCAAAGTCAAGATTGTGTGATATTTAACGGGATCCTAGCCCAATAGGAAATTGGGTTTCCCGAGTATTCGACAGAGGGTTAGAGGCTCGCCGAAAAATAGTGGGAGGCAAATATTAAATTTGCAATTTCGTTTAGATACTTACAACACGCGCTCATTTCATTATTCGTCAATAGATACAAATATTGTTTTAATTAAACAGTTGGACTGTATTCAAACTATTTCATTTATAATTGATTATATAATTGGATTATAGTAATCAATATATTTGAATTTAACAAGAAAAGGTATAGTTGATTATATAGTTGGATTATAGTAATCATTATATTAAATAGTACACAAATCGTTGATTAAATAGTTGGACTATTAGAATCAAGATAAAACTGAAAGATTGAGCATTTAAAACATAATCTTGGATAAAAATATCTTTAAACGGCTTTAATTTTCAAATTTGGAATAATACCTCAGGATAGTCTTGAGAACCGAGAAGTTATTTTAATTGATAAAATGACATCTCGAGCCTAAGCCCGGAGTTAAGAAAATAGTAGAGCATGATCTTTGGAAGATTCATGTGATGATAACTTTAGTGCTTAATCTTTTATGCTTACCATAATGTCTCTTTAATTTCGTCGTCATAACTAAGGATTAGATCTTTAAACCATGATGTTGAAATTGAAGGATCTTCATAGATCTATACTTAGATCTTAGAAGCATTAATTGCAATAGAAAACTCTTGGAGAGTTAATGGCTATGCTCAAGGAGATAAAGCCAGAGTTTGCAATAGGGCAAGAAGCGCAAGGTGCATCTTACTTCGATATCCCAGAAGGCTAAGGCTTGGCTGAAGGCTTCTGGGGTGTAGATATGGGCAAAGGCAAAATCATCACAGTCTTCTAGGAAGACAAATGACATATCCCAAGATGTCTGCCTAAAACTGTGGCAAACAGGGTCACTGGAAGCGTGACTGCCGTATGGACAAGGCAGACATGAAGGAAATGAAGAGAAGCCAGGCTCTGGCTTCAAGTATGTTTATCATAAACATGTTCACTTTTTAGATACTAAATGTGGTACATATATATGTACTGATGTGAAAAATCTGCTGATTAGCAGGATACTGACTTCAGATGAGATTAATCTGCGAATCAAAAACTGGACGACAGTCACTGTTTTAACCGTAGAAACCTAAGTTTAGGAACTACCATTTGGGTGTGTACTTAAATTAGGAAACTGTTATAATGTACCTAGTTTGACTAGAAATATTATCTCTATATCGAGTACAACTCGTTGCGAGTATATCTTTATATTCTAGAACACTAAAGTATTTTATTTTATAAAGATGATATTGAGATAAACATATTAGATGTGAATAACATTATTTATATTTTGAATATAAATAAATCTCAAACATATGACATGACAAACAATAGCTCAAACTGAATTAATCAGTTAAGACTTATATGTGGAAATGTTGTCTGGGACACATTGACAAGACTCGTATATCCATACTTTTGAAGAGTGGATACTAGGACGGATTTGATTCTATGCAAATAATGTCTGCGAATCTAATTTATTGGGCAAAGTGCCTAAAATACCTTTTACTCGGTAAAAGTGTAAGTGCCACCGATCTGTTAGCCCTCATTCATAGTGACATTAGTGGGCCCATATCTAGCTAGGCTAGAGGTGAATAGTGATATTTCGTAACCTTTACGGATGTGGCATCGCGTTATGGTTATGTGTTTCTTTTGAAACATAAATCGGAAACTTTTGAGTTATTCAAAGAGTTTCGACACGAACTAGTTAGACAGATCGGCTAAAGTATTAAATTGTCACGGTTAGACCGTGATGGAAAATACTTAAGCAATACGTTTCTTGACTAAATGAAAAAGTATAGTATTCTTTCATAGTTTTCATAGTGGACTCTTTCCGGAACACCCCAATCCTGATGGTGTGTCCGAACAGAAAAACCAAATTTTGTTGGACATGATAAGGTTAATCAAGGGATAAGCATTAACAGTGCAATACTTATTTTGAATAAGGTTCCATGAAAATCTGTTAGACATAATTCATATTAGATATGAACAGGAAAGAAACTGGGTTTCTCATTCCTGAATATTTGGGAATGTTAGGCATACATTTGGATGATACCAAATTAAAACCCTAATTGGATAAGTGCCTATCTGTAATTGGTTATCCTAGGGAAACCAAAGTATAGTACTTATACATCTCATAAGAGAACAATAAAATTGTTGCTCACCATGTGGTTTTCCTAAGAGGAATACCTATATGCAGTGGTAAGTGGGAGGAAAGTAAAACTCGATGAAAATCGTAGTAATACTGTTCCAGACACCGATTCCATAATGGAACACAAATAGTTCATCAGGGATGAACCTGTACCATTAATCTTCGAATACACAAGAACCGCGTAGTTGGAGAGAGTCAGAAAACAACCTGGGAAGTATGGGTTTCTGATCTCATCTCATAAAGATGTCAATCTTATTGAGAAAACTGACTACGTATGACGTAGTGATATAAGGTATCGACTACCTATTATGGCAAAGTGCCATAATGTCCGAAATGGATTCCATGTATACCAACCAAGTTTGGAGATTGGTTGTTGTACCGTAAGATATTGTGTCTGTTGGTACTATAAAGGTCTTCAAGGAAGACATACATGGATAACAACATATAAATATATTAAGCTAGGCTTGTACATAAAGGGTATCGTCAACAACATAGTGTCGATTATGACGAAACCTTTTACCCGGTGCCATGATTAAATCCATTTGGATAATGCTTGCTAAAGCTGTATATTTCATTCATGAAATATGGCACTTGTGTGTCAAAATCGCTTTCCTTAACGGAAACCTTTTGGAGGATGTTTACAACATCCTGACGGTTTTGTCATACCAAAACAAGCAAACAAGATTTGCGAGTTAATTCGATCCATTTATGGATTGAAGCAATCATTATGTTCTTGGAACAACTGTTTTGATGTAATCATAATGGTATATGATTTAATTCAAAACAAATATGATTCTTGTGTATATAATTCGGTTAGTGGGAGCGCACTGACAATGAATGTCCAATATAATGATGATATATCATTTCTTGGAAATGACATTCTCATAATACAATCGGTGAAAACTTGGCTTTCATGAAAATTCTCTGTAGAATTCTTGGGAGGGACAACCTTTATTCTAGGAATAAAGAACTACTGGGATAAATATAAAAGTTGTTGACACTCTCTAAGTACTCGTACATTGAAATAAATATACGAGACCTGGTGTCTCATACGCTTTGAGAATATGGAGTCACAATCAGGCCAATCCAAGTGATAGTCACTGGATTGATATTAATAACATCCTTTAGTATCATAGATGAACTAAGGATGCTGTCTTATACGATGGAGAAGGAGAACTTGAAGTGGCTGGGTTCACTACTGTAAGTTTTCAAACCGACAAAGACGATTATAAGTCGCAAAACGATACTATATAGTTTGAATAACGGAATAGTGAGCTGGAAATATTTCAAGCGAAATACTGTTACCGAATAAATAACAACAGTGGAATTTTACTACAACTGTCACAGCAAAAGTTGCATTTTGGATCTAAATAATTCTAATTAGATTAGATAGAATTCTGTTAGCAGCTGAGCTAGGTTACAACACAGGCTAAAGAATTAACGGTCTCATCAATGATCCGATATGTACTTCATATGGTTTCATCCGATTCGTCGGATCATACATTGTGGTGATGTGATGATCAAATAAATCGAATCAGATGATAACCTTATAAATCCGCTGACGAAAGCTGTTTCTCAGCAGAAGTTTGAGCCACCCATACATAGTTCAGGTGTAAGACACCTGAGTGATTGACTATAGGCCAAGTGGGATATTGTTGGACAATTATTACCCATAGCATCACTATTTGTACAAATCATGGTGTTGTTGTACAAATTAACTATGTGACAAAGGAAATTGCTCTTTTATCATTTGTAATTGGTTTACCAATATATATAAATGATAAAAGTCCTTATGATTAGTTCTGGATTGAGATGATATGAGACAGTATCAATCCATAAAGGTTTAATCATTAAACATCCCTAGTTATAGTATTATCGAGACTGGACATCGGTAATGCAGAATATACTAGTATTGCACTTGTGCACGTTGTGGGACCATAACGGTATAGTTCTCATATATTTAAGTATTGGATACTTATGCAAGTACGATAGGATGTTGTGTTTTACCGATGGTACGGAAAACAGCTTCGCTCTAGATAGACCCCGCGGAATCCCATTGGTAGTATGTCTGTGTGTCTATGGGAGTCCGCTTCAGGTTAGGTGTATTTGGTCTTAACTTGAGACTTACACCGCTAATACTTGCGATAATCAATATACTTTGGTTTTGGTCGTCCATGGCTTTAATCGGTTCTGTGTACGCCTCTTCTGGGTATATTGAGAATCGTAGTGTATTGGGAGTGATGTCAAGATGGAAGTATCACTTCAGACATATGGAGACGATGATCACGTAGGATACGGAATTGGTGATCTTTTATGCTGCAGCTATTGGGATAATATGACAAGGTCATAGTTATCCGATTATAGAGACTAGTTACCAGATATCCGACATGTGTTTCGTACGGAGCAGACACAATTCCAGCCCCAGGCCTAGCACGTGACCATCTGATACTGGATCAATATACACAATACTACGTATACTACGCTTGACATAGATCGTATATTCCTTTAAGAATATTTCTGGAGAATTAGGTAGGCACGGTGCTTTGCTAGAAGCCAATCATGTCTTGTAAATCGGTAAAAACGTAGTACTAGGTATGCACGTATTCGGATAGTCCGATAACCGGATTTACTGCCAACATATCCGGGGATCTCATGGGTCGCTTCCCGAAGATTCACCGATGACGTATGACTCGCACATTATTAATATAGGATTAATTAGATGAGAGAGAAAATTAATCTAGGATTAATTACGGAGATATTATATCTTGGATAAAATACTATTTAAAGAGAGAGAACGATTAATTTGGAATTAATCGATAAAATAATATATTCGATATATTAAACGAAATTGGATTTCGATGCAGAATTAAAATTACATTTTAATTCGGGCGAACGAGTTAATTTAGAATTAATTCGTTAGCAACGTGAATAGTAATTTTGCTAGGCATAATTATTTAATTAAATTTTATTTAATTACGTCGCAACGGAAAATTCGTTAATTTGGAATTAGCAAACCTGAGCCCGAGAGTGTTTGCGGGGCCACTCGCATTTCGAATCGAGTGGGGCCCACAAGTCATCAAGCGTCGAATCAATCGTCATTCAAGTGATGAATGTCTTGTCACTTTGAGTGATTGACAACTAGTCACTATTCATTGAGTGATGTGAATAGTTGATGGAGGTTGTTGAAGGCTTTAAAGTTAAAGCCTTGTACCATTTTTTGGTAAATGTGATTTGATTTTCTTTTTGTGTATTAGATACACAACACACCAAAATTCCATCTCTCTCTCTCCCTCTTCTTATCTAAGTTTCGGCCAATGACCAAAACTCTTCACTCTCTCCAAATTTTGGCTAGGCCGAAAATGATTAGAATCAATAGGAAGATTTGTTGCAAATTTTCTTGGTGCTAGCACACTTCATGAGTCTTACAAAGGTGATAGGGAAATATTTCCCATAAGCTTGGAATCTCATCACATGAAGCTTGGAGCTTGGAGATCATCCATGGAGGAAAAAAGTAGGCATGGCCAAATTCACAAGGAGCTTGAAGAAATTTTTGTTGCTCAAAGCTTCTCACTTCCGATCTTTGTAAGTATGATTCCGTCATATTTCTTATTTGTATTCACTTTATTTTCATTGCTTGAATTGATCTTGGGACTATAATAGAAACCCAACACTGTCCAGCCTCTGCATTGCACGCATATTCCCTCTGAAATAGCCTATGCATTGCACGCATATTACCCCTGAAATAGCCCTTGCACTGCACACATATTCCCCCTGAAACAGCCCCCTCACTGCACGCATAAAACCCCCGCAAAACTGCCCAGTTTTTACCACCGAAATATCCCATATTTTAGTCCATGAACCGATCTAAAAATAGTCCAAAACAGTGAAGAAACCGAGATAATACAGCAAGGCAACGAAGGAATACAACAAACCAGTGAACTAGAGGAGTTGCGGAGCATCAACCCTTCCGACGACCGCGTAACGTACTTCCGTAAGACGACTTAAAAGGTTAGACCTGAGGGCACCCTTTTTATTTATTTATCCTTTATTTATATTTATTTTCCTACATTATTTCGCATGAGTATTGTGGATTGGTGCATGATGTGATTTCCGGATGAACGAAATATGTGTTTTCTCTTGTGGTATATCGGATGGAAACCCGGACATAAATTCCATAGCCGAATCCGAATAGGCGGTAGTGCGGTCTGCACTCGGGATACAATACCACGTACTGCTTGAGAGACACACATATTTCGTTTAATCCAACTTTGTGTTTGAGCATGATTTAGTCGTTAGTATGTTATTTATTTTTTTAAGCATGATTTAGTCATTAGTATGTTATTTCTTTACGCATGATTTAGTTATTTACTTTCGCATTAGGAATTTAATTTGCGTTTATGTTTAAGTTGTTATTTATTTATATTGTCGTGTTTATTGGTTTGATACGTTTATGTACTTGCGTGCTTGCCATTATGATGACTTACTTTTAAAGCATGCAAACTTAGATTTACGATTTCTTTTTATGAATGCGAACTAGATGTAGGTTATTCTTGGATATATGTTGCGTAGACGTGGTTAAATTATTTCATAAATCCATTCATTACAAGTGGCATAAGTAAGGGACCATTCCGAACCCAACGGTTTGAGGTCTTCCCTTGCGAGGGGTGAGTGCGGCCTTAAATCTTTGTCCCAGTTCACACTGGGTGGCGACTCCATTTTACTCCGGTTTAGTCTCTCGTAGGCTATTCCGTACTCCTAACTAGGCCGTGAGCCTAGAACACCGTCGCCAATTTCTGTGTCCTACAGTTATTCTTTTGAGCTTTATAATGTTGGGATTGTTAGTCATATGGAGTATATGTAATAATAAAGTTTGTAATATTTAATTATATTATATGAGATGTGATGTTATGGGCAAGAAGTCTGATGTTATATTTGAGTTGTCTTGATGCTAGATTTTTTGTTGCAGGTTGTGTTGTTGTAATATTGGTTTTGACTAGATTTGTTTGTCTTTTTGGGTGGATAATTTTATGATTTCATGATTGCAAGGATAAAATAGTCTTTTTGTATAAAATTTCTATCATAACTTACTTATTATTATTTTTTTTAATAGTTGGAAATTGCACCGCTAAATCACCATATCCGGGTTTAAGCGCAGTAGGTAAAACCTCTGATTGTTTCAGGTTTTTATAAGAAACGCACTCTCTAAATTAGAAGTGAGATCTTAAATTCTAAACCACCAAACTACGCCATTTGAAACAGAACTTACTTTTGCTATCATCAAAGTGAAAATTGATATAATTTTAATTATATTGAGTAAACCAACTAACGTTTTTAAGTTTTCGGATAATTTTAGATTTTTGTCTTTTTGCGAATGGGAAAAATGACTTTACACTTATTAATAATTCTCAAAAATAATAATAATAATAATAATAATAATAATAATAATAATAGAGGGAGAGGATAATGGGCAACTTGGTACGACAACTTCTTGGCCATTTGCTGAATCCGTTGCAACCTTTCGGCAATTGCAAGAGGGCAAAACCCCTAAAGCAATCAAAACACGTCACGTGTTGACAAAACGATATTCAATAGGATTGAGCAATGATTCTGAATTTACAGCCGCTTGGAATCGAATAGGAATCGGTTACATTCAATAGGTTCCCAAAACAAATTTAGAATAAATTTGCGTATGTTTTGGTTTTATAGCAAACGATATTCAATAAAAAAATTTTGGATCTGTTTTGGTTTTCGTATTTAAAATCGGAATCGAATCATAGAACCGAATTTTTAAAACCGAATATGTATAATTATATTAATATTAAATTAACTCAGAATTTGTAATTTTTTTAGAGCAATTTATTTTAAAATACTATATTAGTATTGAATTAACACGCCTTAAACTTTTGATTGAGAATTGCCAACCCAAACCAAATTATAAATACAAAAGTAATGTTACACTGCTATGTTAGAAATTTCTCTGTCCATGTGAACAAGTATTGTACTGGAATGTATCAATGGTTGTGATTGTGTCCAATTTGTCATTATTTATGAGGGATTTATGTAATTAATGTAAGGGTTATGCTAACAAGTGCCCTAAGGGCACTTGTTAAGAACCCATAAAAGGAAAGTTTTGATATTATTTTTATGGGAAATATAAAAATTTGTCAAATCATTAATAACTTTTTTCTTTCTTCCATAAAAAATTTCCTTAAATGGATTATTAACAAGTGCCCTAAGGGCACTTGTTAGCATTTCCCTTAATGTAATTTGAGGCAGCGTTATAAGTCAATTTGAGCAATGAATTTAAGGTTCATTTTTTAGTATGTTTTCAAAAATTGACAAGAACGAGAGTGAAGTCTCTGTCTCTCCTTTTTAGTAAAATGGATATAAAATAATTGCGCTCAATTTTTTCATATTAATTTTAATTTATAAAATCTCTCACGAGTTAACACAATTTTTTGGAATAAAAAATTGAAAAGTTAATATATTTTCTTTTCATTATCAAAACATGAAAACCCAAAATTAAACCTAAACCAATAAATAATGTACCATATTTAATAAGGTAGGTTTCGATTCCTAATAATTAGGAATCAATTTTTTTCCAATAAATTTTGATGCCAAGTGGAATCGAAACCGAAATTAATTTTACTCACCTCTAATATTAAGTCCATAACTCCCATGGTAGTTGGACGACTTATTCTAGAAGCAATTGCAAATATATCTCAACATTTTTTAAAATGGTCGCCTATTTCAAATTGAGAAATAATATTCTTACTTAAATATATACACCATCTTTTCCCGAACGACAAGGGATCGTGCGTTGTGGGCTGAAACGTGTAAACTTGGTTTTGTTTGACCATATTGCCAAACACCCCTTCATTGCCAAACACCCCTTCAATTTCACGTTCAGCAAAGAGAAAATGCAGCAATACCTTATCGTCCCCTTCAATTTCAATAATCAACAAACAGAGCTTCCCTTTCAAACAAAATAAATAAATTTCACTTCGTCCCCTTCAATTCGTCCCTCAGCTTCCAGCACTCCGTCGTGGGTTCACATTTTCAACATTTCCTTGCTCTAGCAGTTCGTTGGCTGTCTCTAGCACCGTCTCCGACAGTGAGTCGTCATCCTCTCCGTCACGTCGTTGTCCTCTCCGTCACAGATTCGTCGTCTCCAGCAGTTAGGGGTGTTCGCGGTGCGGTTCGGGGCGGTTTTTTCGTTTTTTACTTCAAACCGCGCGGATTGGCGGTTTAGGAAATTAGAAAATGAAACCGCAAATTTGACAAGGAAAACCGCGGCGGTTCGGGTTGGCGGTTTAGCGGTTTGGACGGTTCGGGTCGGCGGTTTGGATTATAAATTTTTTAAGAAAATTTTGTGTGTTTTCACATTATAATTGAAGAAAAAATTACATAATTTTCATTTATTCATTACATTTTGTTATATGATCATTAAATATCTTAATTTTCATAGTTAAAGAAGAATAAAAATCTAAAATAATATTTAATTTGAACGCGGGTCGGCGGTTTAGGCGGTTCGGGTCGCGATTTGAGTCAAAATTTGCGGTTTGGGCGGTTCGCGGTTTGACATGGGTCAAAACCGCACACTGACCCGAAATTTGCGGTTCGATTCGGTGCGGTTCAAAATTATTTTTAATATTTTTTCAAACCGCGCGGTTCGGTTCGGTTCGGTGCGGTTCGCGATTTGACCCGAAATTGTGTCCAGCAGTGAGTTGACTGCTCATTCTTTTAGTTCTTGGTACTATTTTGTTGGGTTGATAATGCTTTAACATAATATTAATGAGGTTTGCAGTTATGGCTCGTTAATCGTGTGGCATTGTGTTTACATTATAGTGCAATTTAATTTTTCAAACTGACTTGGTCAAGTTCTGTATAGATTTACACTGCTTGCCGTAATGGATCTTGTTGACTGATATTTGATGTTGGTTTTTGGGTGTCATTGTGACCGCATTTGGATTTTGTAATGGGTGGTGGTATGGAGAGTGATTGTAGGAAGTAGCATATTTCATGCCTCCTCATTCTTTTAGTTCTAGGGATTTATTTCTGTGACTTATTGAAATTGATTAAGTTTCAGTTTATTTTGTTTAATTAACGGAACAACAACAACAATGGTTTCATCTTCATCCATCGAATGTGGGCACGCTACTTAACTTCATTTGGTTTTTTCCTTTATGGTTCTGTGTTTAAATTTGGAACTCTGTTTAGTTTTGGAGATGAACATTGTTTAATTCTGAGAATGGATCCAAATTTAATTTTGGTTTTTCCATTTGTGGTTATATTTGGCCATTTTTGATTTGGTTTTCAATGCAATTAGGAAAACAGTGAAATATATGTGTCTTTATTTTAATTTTTTTACAGGCTTCATCCATAATTTAGGGGTGAGAGACAATGAAAAATTTAGAATTGGACACTAAATTGGAAGAGGATGAGAGAGTAGATGTTCACCATAATGAAATTGATGATAATCACGCTGATGATCCAAAGACAGATATGGTTTTTGATAATGCTAATGAGATGTTTAATTATTACAAAGAAATGAAAGGGATTTCCCTTACTGCGGAGAAGTAGTAAAAAATGGGGTGATGGAATGTTAGATATATGATATTTGCTTGTGGGAGAAACGGGGTTTTCAAAAATGACATCGAGTAATATTTTAAGGCCCCAACCTAATTCAAAAATGGGTTGCAATGCTAAAATATTTAGATGTGTAGATGAAGTTGGAAAGTGGAGGGTTCGAAAGATAGTTCTCGAGCACAACCATGAATTATTATCTCCATCGAAGTCGAAGTATTTTAGATGTAACCGTATCATCAATATACATATAAAAAGGAAACTTGAAATAAATAATAGAGCTGGAATAAGAGTTGCCCAAAGTAGCAGTTCTCTTGTTATTGAAGCTGGTGGTTATGAAAATGTTACATTCACGCCAAGAGACTGTAGAAATCATGTTGACAAACAAAGAAGATTACGGCTTGGTGAAGGAGATGCAGTTGCTTTACAAAACTACTTGATGAAAATGCAAGCAGAAGACGATAGGTTTTACTTTAGTTTCAACTTGGATGATGAAGGTCGATTAAAAAATATTTTTTGGGCTGATCCAAGGAGTAAGGCTGCCTACAAATCTTTTGGTGATGTTGTTACATTTGACACCATATATCTAACAAATAAGTATGACATGTCATTCACCCTATTTGTGGGAGTTAATCATCATGGTCATTCTATATTGTTAGGATGTGGATTGATATCACATGAGGACACTGAAACTTTTACATGGTTATTTAGGACAATGCTATCTTGCATGTCCAATGCTGCACCTATTAGAATCATTACTGACCAAGACAAGGCAATGAAAAAGACGATTGAGATTTTTTTTCCTACTACTCGACATCGGTGGTGTTTGTGGCATATAATGAAGAAAGGTCCTGAAAAATTAAGAGGTTATACGAAATATCATGCAATCACTCATTTAATACATTCCGCTGTTTATGATTCACAATGTGTTGCGCAATTTGAGGAAACTTGGCAATATATGATTGTTCAATATGATTTGGGTGGTAATGAATGGCTTATGGGGTTGTATCAAGACAGACATCATTGGGTTCCATGTTTTCTAAAGAGTAGTTTTTGGGCAGGCATGTCGACTACTCAACGTTCTGAAAGTATGAATGCCTTCTTTGATGGGTATGTTAACTCAAAAATAACATTGAAATAATTTGTTGAACAGTTTAACCATGCTTTGATGAGTAAAGTTGAAAAAGAAGTAAGAGAATTTATGAAGTCACTTTCGCAGCAACTTCCTTGTGTAACAGAATACAAGATGGAGCATTAAATACAAGTAGTTTATACCATTTCAAAGTTCAAAGAATTTCAGCAAGAGTTGATTAGAAAGATGTATTGCGAAGTTGTCAATTCGGTGGGATCAAAACATGTAGTAAGAAAAGATGTGAAAGTTGGTGATGGGGAAAAAGGAACTTTCTTCAAAGTTCACTTTGAAAAAAAGAAAGGAAAAATTAATTGTAGTTGCTCCAGGTTTCAATTTAGAGGAATCCTTTGCAGGCATGCCGTTACAACCATGATACATAATGACGTAGAAGTATTGCCTGAAAAGTATATCCTAGGACGATGGTGAAAAGATAATCGGCGATGTCATAGTAGGGTAAAAATTAGCTATGATATATGGAGTTCTACAGATGAAAAAGTGGGATATGATAAAATATGTGCTAAGTTTGCTAATGTTGCAAATATGGTTGCAGGAGATATTGAAAGTACTAATTATGTTTTAGGTTGGATTGATATTCTGTGCAAAGATTTAGGAAAACAAAAGTTTTCTTTTGAAAAACCTTCTTGTAATACTGTTGGGAGTTCAGAGTGTAGGAAACACTTTCCTCGCGCGGCGGAAGAGATTATGCACACGGGTCGGACTTGAAAATTTTTTCTGCTTTCCCCTTCCTTTGGCCGAATGTAACCAGTGGGTATACTGAAATTTTGCTTCTGGTTCGGACAAGATTTCAGCCACGGAATACCCCCGAAACAGTCCCCGAACAGCCCCCCGAACTGCAGTGAAATAGCAGACTGTTTTGGACCCGTTACACACCCGAACTGCACCCAAACCAACCCCTGACTTGCGTGACCTGCTGTGATGATATAGGTCTGATTTTTTCACTCAAAAATAGTCCCAACTCAACCCCAAAATTTCCCGAAGGTGTTTCCCAAAATCCCGAATTAAAACGAAACAAATCGAGTCCCAAAAATCCCTTACAACAAGCGGTAATGAGGCTAGTTACCCCTCACTGCCGAGGATCAATAAAAAAGAGAAGGTGAATATGATTCAACACCACGAGGTCTTCCGTGCTATGTCTCGCAACCAACGGAAACAAGTGTGGGCTTGACTCACAAAATATCCCTAAACTACTTAGAGATTTTGTCACCCAAAATATTTGTTTTTCTTCTTTTGTTCTTCAATGGAGATAATCAACTTTTGAGAGAATGTTGAAGATGAAGAGGGTGGCTAGGGTTGCAAGAATGAGAGAGAGACAAAAGAAAATCAAATTTTCTTTTTATACTTAGGTTAATTGTTTTCAAAAAACAAAACAACCAATCCCTTCCCCTTTAGTACAATAATCGGCCAAGGTAGGAAGTCAATATTAATTTTTTGTAACATCAATCAAATATTGAATGACAAAAACAATTACAAATATTAACTATGTAATTTGCTTTTTCAAATTTTGATAACTTCCAAAGCCATCAAAACTTCCCTTTAATTCCTTGACAAAATCGACAATGGCATAATTCTTTTCATTAATTTTGTAACAATTATATTAACTTTCCATAAAGAAAATATATGTTACAAAATTGAATATTTGACATCCAATTAAATGGTGTAACTTCCAAAATAACGCCAAGGGTTTCCAAAACCTTTTAATTTGGAAATTACAACTTTAGCCTTCATTAAATTATATCATATATAATTTAATTATTAACAATAAATAATTATCATATAATCATTTATTATATTAATCATATATTAACTTTTAATACATAGTTGCAAGTGTGACTTAATTAATATTATTAATCATATTAATAATATTTATTCTTTTGTAAGTATATAATTGGACTATCCAATTATACTAAATCCGCTATAGTATATCGAGCTAGCATGGGGACCAAATGGACCTACGGTTCCGAGCTCCAAAAATCTTGAAATATTAATTAAGCTCTTAATTAAATATTCCGAATTATTAACTCCAGGTTATTCCACTAAAAACCCGAAGTTGCACTCTCGTTGCCGCAGATGTAATATTAAACCGAACTAAGTCGGTGTCCACCGATATAGTCATTACATACGAATTGACCATTCACGAGTATCTCGTAATTAGAGCCGGATCATAATGTCCGTTATACCCCTCTAATTATTTTTTTTACCTTAAGTACCATTGATTCTCTAATGAACGATTTATTCATAACTATTATGAATATTAATCTTTCTATTCGTAATAGAAAGACTTGAGCGCTCAAATCGTTCAAGTACCGAATCAACCCTTAAGAAAGATACTCATATACTTCTCACAAGAAGGAGTGAACTTCATGTCTATGTAAAACGTTCCCAGCTACAAAACAAGCTGTGCCCCCAAAGTACGTAGCTATTGGTCGGGACTGCTATACCAACCTCACCTTTGTAAATCAAATGACACAGTCTGCCATGCAGGAGTTCGTAGTACACTCATGATTAAGATCAATCCATATATGACCATCTAGTAGATTGAAATGACTTTCTTAGCTTAACGGATATTATAAGAATGTCATTTCCATCTAGGTCCAGTCCTATATGATCGCATCATACAAGGTGCCTCCATTCTCATGTCTCTACATGGACGATCCGGATCAAGATCGCCATACAAATATAGAATGGACCGCAGCTATAGATAAACCACAAATAAAATACCTGTTTTGTTTGCTCTCTATGGACTATTTAAGATTACTATTTTTAGACTTAAATCCTCTTGTATATGACACTCATACACTAAGTCTGAAAGTACATAAGTAATCTAGGGTATTTAAGATGATATATAATATGCGAAAATTAAACAAACAATTTTGATAAATGAATAATGCATCGTTTTATTTGAAATATATAAAATCGTTTACATTACATGTAGCTCTAGGGCATACATTCCAACAATATCCCACTTGCACTAGAGTAAATGATACATGTCACGTAATCCTAGACCATCTAGGTGACCCTCAAAAACTTTAGCCGGTAAGGTCTTTGTAAATGGATCAGCTAGGTTCTCTACGGATGTAATTTTTGTGACAGTAACATCTCATCTCTGCACTATCTCCCTGATGAGATGATATTTCATCTCTATATGCTTTCCCCTCTTGTGGCTTCTTGGTTCTTTGGAGTTTGCCACCGCACCACTATTATTGCAGTATAGTGTGAGTGGTCTATCCATATCTGGAACAACTTCCAGATCTCCCAAGAATTTACGGAGTCAGACTACTTCCTTGGCTGCTTCACAAGCTGCTACATATTCAGCCTCCATGGTGGAGTCAGCAATGCAAGATTGCTTTATACTCCGCCATACAATAGCCCCACCACCTAGAGTGAACACTGATCCAGATGTAGATTTCCTTGAATCGACATCTGTCTGAAAATCAGACTCTGTATATCCTCTTAGGATCATATCCTCACCGGAATACACAAGCATATAATTTCTCATTCTCTTAAGATATTTGAGAATGTGTTTGACAGCCACCCAGTGATCTAATCCTGGGTTTGACTGAAACCTACTGACTACTCCCTCTGCAAAACAGATCTCCGATCTCGTGCATAACATAGCATACATGAGACTATCAACTGCTGAGGCGTATGAGATATGTCTCATTTCCTTAACATCTTGAGTTGTCTTAGGAGACTGTTCCTTTGACAAATAAATTCCATGCCGATACAGCAGATTGCCTTTCTTGGAATTCTGCATCCCAAATCGCAGAAGGATCTTGTCGATATAGGATGCCTGAGACATAGCTAATAGTCATTTCTTGCGATCCCGAAGTATCTGAATACCAAGAACATAACTGGCCTCTCCCAAATCTTTTATTTGGAATTGGTTAGCTAGCCAGGTTTTCACATCAGATAATATCCTTACATCATTCCCAATGAGTAAAATATCATCAACGTATAAAACAAGAAAAACCACATTCCCGTCAATGACGCGCTTGTATACACAAGGCTCATCAACATTCTGCTCAAAATCATAAGACTTGATTGTTGTATCAAATCTTATGTTCCAAGATCGAGATGCCTGCTTGAGTCTATAAATGGACCTTTGCAGTTTGCAAACCTTTTGCTCTTGACCTTGGGCGATGAACCCATCTGGTTGTATTATATTGATACTTTCATCAAGATTGCCATTCAAGAATGCAGTCTTGACATCCATCTGCCAAATTCCATAGTCATAATATGAGGCAATGGATAGAAGAGTGCAGATGTATTTAAGCATGGCTACTAGCGAGAAAGTTTCCTCATAGTCAACTCCCTCTTTCTGGGTATAACCCTTGGCCACTAGTCTAGCCTTGAAGGTCTGTACTTTCCCATCTGATTGTTAGTGTTCCTAGAACATTATAAGGATCTAATAAGCATGCATAATATAAGGGTTGATCATTATAAGGTGCGGAATATACTTACAATGAGTGTTGGAGCTTTTAAAATTTTTGAGATCTTGGATCTCCAAGATCCAAGCTTTATGATGATTCCAAGCTATTGAGGAGTTTCCCTATCACCTTTGTTCACTTCCAAAGTGCTAGCTTTGTTGATTTGAAAAACAAATCAAAGAGAGGAGAGTAGTAGAAGTTTCGGCCAAGCCAAGTATCTCTAGGGTTTGTGTTTTTGTGTTTTTTTGTCTTTGTCACAAGTGTTACCAAAAAATTGAAATGCCTTTTATTATTTACCAAAAGGTGAAACCATTTCACCTTTTACCCAATACAAGGTAGAGATTGGTAAGTGGTATTCATTAAGACAAAACAAGGTGGTTGTGTGGTGGGAACACCTACCACACTTTTGGCTCCAAATATTTGAATCCGAAATTCAAATATCTCTACGGGCATTTGACGCGGCTCGGTTCCGTTTAATCCGATTAAACGATCCTTCGTCGCTAAATAATTAAATCCAATTTAATTAAATAACGATGCCTCGTAAATATATTACGAACGTCGTTCACGAACTAATTCTAAATTAATTCGTTCGTTCGCATTAAAGTCCGACTTTAATCTCGTAATGAAATCCAATCCATTTTAATATATCCGATATATTAATTTTAGCCCGTTTGAATAAATTAAATAGAAAAATCAAATTTAACTATTAAATTTATTTTACCGATTAATTCCAAATTAATCGCGTTCTTTCGCCACTGTACACTTTTAATCCCAGATTAAACAAAGCCCATATTAATCCCAGATTAATTTTCTCTCTCTTAATTAATCCCAGATTAATTCCAATTTAAGTCAACTGTCATCGGTGAATCCTTGGGAAGCGACCCAAGAGATCTCTGGATATGTTGGCAGTAGTAAATCCGGTTATCGGACTATCCGATAAAGCGAGTACCTCGTACTACGTGCTTACCGATTTACAAGACATGGTTGGCTTCTAGCAAAGCACCGTGCCTACCCAATTCTCCAGAAATATTCTTACTGGAATATATAATCTATGTCAGACGTAGAATACCTAGTATCTCGTATTGCGATCCAGTATCAGATGTCACGTGCTAGGCCTGGGGATGGAATAGTGTCTGCCCCGTACGAAGCACATATCGGATATCAAACAACTAGTCTCTCTTGAATCGAATCGGAATATCATGACCTTGTCACATTATCCCGATGGTTGCAACACAATAGAGAAACGAGTTATGAATCCCTGCGTGATCATCATCTCCATATGTCTGGAGTGACACTTCCGTCTTGACATCAATCCAATACACTCGATTCTCGAAAACCCAATAGAGGCGTACAAGAAACCTGTATTTAAAGCCCTTGGTCGAACAAACCACACAAAACCAAAAGTTTACAAAACGCCAATACCGATTGTCGCAAGTATTAGCGATTTAAGTCTCAGGTTAAGACCAAATACATTCTACTGACCGCGGACAACCCCGCTACACACCTATATACACTACTACCAATGGGATTCCAGCTGGGTCTATCCAGAGCGAAGCTGTTTTCCGTACCATCGGTAAAACACAACCTCCTATTTGCACTTGCATAGTATCCATACTTAAAACATATGAGAACTGTGCCGTTATGCTCACACAACACCACCGCAAAACAAAAGTGCAACCATACGTCTATTAAACACAAAACACACACCAACAGAATCCGTATACTGTCTACCCGCATTATCGAGTCCGTTCGATAATACTACGACTAGGGATATTTAATGATTAAACCTTTATGGATTGATACTGTCTCATATCATCTCAATCCGGAACTAATCATATGGACTTTTACCATTTATATGTAATAGTAAATGAATTACGAAATGATAAAAGGCAATTTCAATATTACATAGTCAATTTTGTACAAAACACAATGTCTTTTACAAACGGTGACGCTATGGGTCATAATTGTCTAACAATCTCCCACTTGGCCTATAGCCAGTCACTCAAGCATCTAACACCTGAACTATGTATGTGTTTCTCAAACTTTTGCTGTGAAATAGCTTTCGTCAGCGGGTCTGCAATGTTGTCATCTGATGCGACCTTCTCGATCTTCACATCGCCACGATGTATGATCTCACGAATCAGATGGAAACGTCGAAGAACATGCTTGGATCGTTGATGAGACCGTGGTTCCTTAGCCTGCGCTATAGCCCCGTTATTGTCACACAATAATGGAACGGGCTCAGCTGCTAACGGAACTACTCCTAATCCAATTAGGAATTTACGGATCCAAACTGCCTCTTTTGCTGCTTCAGATGCAGCAATATACTCCGCTTCTGTTGTTGAATCGGCAACAGTCTCTTGCTTGGAAGATTTCCAGCTTACTGCTCCGTTGTTCAAACAAAATATGTACCCGGATTGCGACTTAGAGTCGTCTTTATCGGTTTGGAAACTTGCATCGGTATACCCAGTTACCTCAAGTTCTCCATCTCCATAAATCAAGAAAGCATCCTTAGTTCGTCTAAGATACTTAAGGATGTTCTTAACTGCCATCCAGTGACCATCACCTGGATCGGCCTGATAGCGACTACACATGCTCAAAGCATACGAGACATCAGGTCGTGTACATATCATGGCATACATGATCGATCCGACTGCCGAGGCGAACGGTATCCGACTCATGCTATTTCTCTCATCTTGAGTTTTAGGACACATGTCCTTAGATAGAGAAATGCCATGTGACACTGGCAACAGTCCCCTCTTGGACTGATCCATGTTGAATCTTTTCAACACTTTGTCAATGTACGTACTCTGAGAGAGTCCAAGCAGCTTTCTAGATCTATCCCTGTAGATCTTTATTCCTAGAATAAAGGCTGCTTCTCCCAGATCTTTCATGGAGAATTTTAATGAAAGCCAAGCTTTCACCGATGTTAACATGGGAATGTCATTGCCCATAAGCAATACATCGTCAACATAAAGGACAATGAATGTCAGTGCGCTCCCACTAACCTTCTTATATACACAAGGATCATCCTCGTTTTGAATGAAATCATATTCTTTTATGATCTCATCAAAACGTTGGTTCCATGACCGCGATGCTTGCTTCAGTCCATAAATGGACCGATTTAACTTACAAACCTTGTTTGCAAGTTTAGGCACGATAAAACCGTCAGGCTGTTGCATATAAACATCCTCCAAAAGGTTTCCGTTAAGGAAAGCGGTTTTAACGTCCATCTGCCATATCTCGTAATCGAAATATGCAGCAATAGCAAGCATTATCCGAATGGATTTAATCATGGCAACGGGTGAGAAAGTTTCGTCGTAATCGACACCATGTCGTTGACGATACCCCTTCGCTACAAGCCTAGCTTTGTACGTTTGTACGTTGCCTTCCATGTCGGTCTTCTTCTTGAAGATCCATTTGCATCCAATAGGCTTTACGCCTTCTGGTGCATCAACCAGTGTCCAAACTTGGTTGGTGTACATGGAATCCATTTCGGACTTCATGGCCTCTTGCCATAAAGTGGAATCGATATCTTGTATCGCTTCCTCATACGTAGCCGGTTCGTCTTCCTCAATGAGATTAATATCTACATGAGGTGAGATCAGAAACCCATACCTCTCAGGTTGGTTCCTGACTCTCTCCGACCTACGCGGTCCTTGTGTAATAGAAGATTGTGGTACAGTCTCATCCCGGATGGACTGTTCTTGTTCCGTTGAGGATTCTATGCCAGGAACAGTATCACTCCGATTTTCATCGAGTTCTACTTTCCTCCCACTTACCACTGTATTTAGGAATTCCTTCTCAAGGAAAACCGCATGTAGAGCAACAAATACTTTGTTCTCTCGTGGGTGATAGAAGTAATATCCTTTGGTTTCCCTAGGATATCCTACGAATAGGCATTTATCCGATTTGGGTTCAAGTTTGGTACCTTCCAAACGTTTGACGTATGCCCAGCATCCCCAAATCTTTAGGAATGAGAAAACCGGTTTCTTTCCTGTCCATATCTCATATGGTGTCTGTTGTACAGACTTTGACGGAACCTTATTCAAAATAAGAACTGCACTGTTTAATGCATATCCCCAGAAGGAAATAGGTAGCTCAGTGCGACTCATCATAGACCTTACCATGTCCAACAGAGTTCGGTTTCTCCGTTCGGATACACCGTTTAATTGCGGTGTTCCAGGAGGAGTCCACTGTGAAAGAATACCATATTCTTTCAAGTAATCTAGAAACTCATTGCTCAAGTACTCGCCACCACGGTCTGACCGTAATGTCTTTATACTCTTGCCGGTCTGTTTTTCAACTTCGTGTCGAAACTCTTTGAATTTCTCAAAAGTTTCCGACTTGTGTCTCATAAGATACACATAACCATAACGCGATGCATCATCCGTAAAGGTTACGAAGTATTCAAATCCACCTCTAGCCTGGCTAGACATGGGCCCACAAACGTCACTATGAACGAGGGCTAACAGTTCGGTGGGCGCGTACACCTTTACCGCTAAAAGGTGTTTTAGGCATTTTGCCTAATAAGCAAGATTCGCAGACGTCATATGAATTTGGATCAAATCCGTCCAAGTACCCACTCTTCGAAAGTGTGGATATGCGAGTCTTGTTAATGTGTCCCAGACGACAATGCCACATGTAAGTCTCATCTTTGTTACTTAGTTTGAGCCTTTTGTTTGTTACATTATATGTTTGAGATTGATTTATATTCAAATATAAAGACCATTATTAGCATCAGCTGAACATATCTCAAAATCATCTTTATAAACAAAACACCCAGTGTTTCGGAATACAAAAGTGTACCCGCATTGGGTCAAACAAGATACAGAGATAATATTCCTAGTCAAACTAGGTACATAATAACAGTCTGATAGTTTAAGTACATGTCCCGAAGGCAGTTCTAAAACAAAAGTGCCCAC
This sequence comes from Zanthoxylum bungeanum, assembly GCA_019454045.1. Lineage (NCBI taxonomy): Eukaryota > Viridiplantae > Streptophyta > Magnoliopsida > Sapindales > Rutaceae > Zanthoxylum > Zanthoxylum bungeanum. Next base: position 190,307 of record SKCR01023794.1, read on the forward strand.
GGCCAAAACAGCAACAGGTGTCCCGTTTCCAACACGCAGATCAATCTCTCCTGAAGCCAGTCTCCTGCTAATCTGCAGATCCTGCACATCAGTACATATATGAGTACCACAACCAGAATCAAAAATCCAATTTTTAAAGCTAGAAGTAGCCATGTTTATCTCAATAACAAACATACCTGAGGCCGGTGCCTTGCCCGCCTTTATCTCCTTCTGAAGCGCCTTGTACTCGCGGCAGTCACGCTTCCAGTGACCCCGCTTGCCGCACTGTAGGCAAACATCTTGAGATTTGTCCTTTGGCTTCCCAGAAGCCTTTGACTTTTTGGCCTTGCCCTTCTGCATATGCTTCTTCTTTCGCACACCTCCTGTTGCCTTGGGCCCAGCCTTAGGTCCATGAGATGTCGATGCAAAGTGCGCCTCGCGCTTGTTGCCCTTTTGAAACTCCTTTTCAGCCTCCTTGAGAGTTGACAGTAACTCTCCAAGAGTATCACTGGTGTTCATCAAATTATAATTTATGATGAACTGTCTCCAAGTATCGGGGAGGGATTGCAGGACCATGTCCACAGTAATCTCTGCCTCAAAGACAATCCCCATGCTGGCCAGCTCATCGATGTCGGCGACCATCTGAGCCACGTGGGACTCAACGGACATGCCATCTGTCATGCGTGAGCGAAAGAGCTTCCTGACTAACTCGTACCTCTGCATCCTCTGTTAGAGCGATGCAGATCTTGCAACCTTGCCAACATATTATAAGGATCCAAGTCCCTATTTTGTCTGCGAAAGTGCTGAGTCATCGAAGACAAGCATAATTGACTGAGTTGTGCATCATCGCTGTGAGTAAGCTCCAGCTCAAGTGTCTCAGTGTCCGGTGTGCCGGGGTTGTTTTGGCCCAAGAGGTCTTTGTGTAGTATACAACAGCCTCTCTGAACCTAGGACAATCCTAAGGTTCATTTCCCAATCAGCAAAATTTGTGCCCTTGAAGACATTATCTCCCATGATAATATCACGGACATTTCCTTTGCCAGTCATCTTGATCTACGATAGTCTAACTATCTAGTCAACGATAATGGGTACAGTCTAACTGTTACATAGAAAAATAACAATATATTAGTCCAACTAATAAAGTAATATTGACGAAATTATTTGAAAGCGCGTAAAGCTAAGTATCTGAATGAAATTGCAAATTCAATACTAGCCTCCCACTATTTTTCGGCGAGCCTCTAACCCTCTGTCGAGTACTCGGGAAACCTAGTTTCCTAGTGGGCTAGGATCCCGTTAAATAACATACAACCTTGACTTTGGCCAACAAGCTGTATGAAACTTAACTAGGTAGATCTCGAAGATCAATTGGATCTCATCCAATTCCTAGATCCGGTAGGTGGACATCCAAGTCCGAAACACATATACTTTATATATGTTAATATGTCAAACATATTTTCCTAACCTTTTTCCTCTGAATCAACTAAGCCTTGGCTTTGGCACAACAAGCTTAATGATTCCAGTTAAGCGGGACCCATTGACATGGAAAGTTTCGTAATCAATGTCGATGGACAAGAAGTGATCTTGACTTTGGCCAACAAATCACAACTTGGACAAGACACCTATGTAACAAAACCTTCATGATTCAAACACATCCTCAATTGACAAAGGCCTTGACTTTGGCCAACAAGCCAATGCCAACTTTGGATCTTGAGTAAGAATCACTCAACGGAAGGAAAAACGCTTAATATGTTTTTGAGGGTTTTTCGCGTAAATTGGCATCCAATTTATTATCTTTGATTAGGTCTCATCATACACCCTTAAGCATGCTTCTAAAACATCATAAGGCGCAAAAGTAAATTAATAACGATATGCGGATGGATATTTAAACAGATTGTTCCTAGAACAAATCACTCACTTTCCTCTCCCCGACTAGAACTATTCTAACTCCTACCCTTTTACAAAATACAATAAAGAAACCTCATATACATTGAGGGGAATAGGTGAGAAGAGAATTACAAGGAGTAATGAGATTAAAGGCTGGACACGCAGGTCCAATTTAATAAATTCTAAACTTATTACAATTTCCAAAATTGCCCTTGCCCTTCTAATATCCATCCGATATACGTTATTCATACATCACATTTATGTATTCAATCAAAACATGTTTATTACAATCAATCTAATCCAATTAATTAATCTTTGATTAATGACCATCCAATGTTCAAACAATGATTTGATTTGCGCGAGTCCAACTCGTTTGAGAATAAATACTTTTGAGTACGTATTCTTGAATTATATCGAACTACAACTTAAATCCAATTTATTTGTATTCAATACTAATTCTTATTTAATTCCAAATTAAATATTTACACTTACATAGTTGCCTTAAAGACTTGGATTCCAAATCCAATCTTGATGGGTCTCAAAGGCCCAATAACATCCAATGTCATTTAATTAAAGTCCAATGGGCTTTTAATTGATTCTTAAGGCATGGGCTTTGGCCATAATGGATCAAACCCAAAATGCCAAGGCCCAATAGGAATCACCCTATTGCCATCAAATCAATTTAGGCCCATTAGGCCCAATCAAATACTTTAAAGGGTCAAGTGATGTATTTGGACTTCATGGAATTGGTTTTGGGCCCAATTGGATCCAATCCAAAAGTCCAAAACCAAACTTGGTCAAACCAAGCCCATTAGGCCCAAATACACACTTTTAGCCCAATTCAATTTTAAAGGCATATTTCATAATTATAATATTCCAAATATCACAATTATTTTAATTAAAGTGTATTAGCCATAATTAATTAATTAAACTCAATATTTCCAAAATATTAATTAACTTAATTAATCATGCTTAAACTAATAATTCATGCTTAACATAAAATCAAGCCATAAACACATCATTGCATGCTTGAGACATATTGAAGCCTAAGATCATCATTTCATGCTCAACATGCACTTTGATTTTAACATGAACATTATAGACATTGATTCTAATCATATTAAACCAACTATCATCATTTAAACATGCATCCAAACACATTATTTCATGTTACAAAAAACAAAAACTGCAGTGCACTGCACAAGGACCATTCGGGCCAACTAAGGAATTTTTTATTTTTTGTTGCTTTTGATTTATTTGAAATCTAATCATGCATAACTCTAAGTTATCATGTTGTAAACATACTCAAAGCATCAATTTCAAAAAATCATGCCAAAATCAAAAAACCCCCAAATTTTAGATTCAAGAACCCTAAAATTATCATGCTAAATTAGGCTCATGATACCATTGTTAGTGTTCCTAGAACATTATAAGGATCTAATAAGCATGCATAATATAGAGTTGATCATTATAAGGTGCGGAATATACTTACAATGAGTGTTGGAGCTTTTAAAATTTTTTGAGATCTTGGATCTCCAAGATCCAAGCTTTATGATGATTCCAAGCTATTGAGGAGTTTCCCTATCACCTTTGTTCACTTCCAAAGTGCTAGCTTTGTTGATTTGAAAACAAATCAAAGAGAGGAGAGTAGTAGAATTCGGCCAAGCCAAGTATTCTAGGGTTTGGTTTTTGTGTTTTTTTGTCTTTGTCACAAGTGTTACAAAATTGAAATGCCTTTTTTATTTACCAAAAGGTGAAACCATTTCACCTTTTACCCAAAACAAGGTAGAGATTGGTAAATGGTATTCATTAAGACAAAACAAGGTGGTTGTGTGGTGGGAACACCTACCACACTTTTGGCTCCAAATATTTGAATCCGAAATTCAAATATCTCTACGGGCATTTGACGCGGCTCGGTTCCGTTTAATCCGATTAAACGATCCTTCGTCGCTAAATAATTAAAATCCAATTTAATTAAATAACGATGCCTCGCAAATATATTACGAACGTCGTTCACGAACTAATTCTAAATTAATTCGTTCGTTCGCATTAAAGTCCGACTTTAATCTCGTAATGAAATCCAATCCATTTTAATATATCCGATATATTAATTTTAGCCCGTTTGAATAAATTAAATAGAAAAATCAAATTTAACTATTAAATTTATTTTACCGATTAATTCCAAATTAATCGCGTTCTTTCGCCACTGTACACTTTTAATCCCAGATTAAACAAAGCCCATATTAATCCCAGATTAATTTTCTCTCTCTTAATTAATCCCAGATTAATTCCAATTTAAGTCAACTGTCATCGGTGAATCCTTGGGAAGCGACCCAAGAGATCTCTGGATATGTTGGCAGTAAATCCGGTTATCGGACTATCCGATAAAGCGAGTACCTCGTACTACGTGCTTACCGATTTACAAGACATGGTTGGCTTCTAGCAAAGCACCGTGCCTACCCAATTCTCCAGAAATATTCTTACTGGAATATATAATCTATGTCAGACGTAGAATACCTAGTATCTCGTATTGCGATCCAGTATCAGATGTCACGTGCTAGGCCTGGGGCTGGAATAGTGTCTGCCCCGTACGAAGCACATATCGGATATCAAACAACTAGTCTCTTTGAATCGGATAATCATGACCTTGTCACATTATCCCGATGGTTGCAACACAATAGAGAACGAGTTATGAATCCCTGCGTGATCATCATCTCCATATGTCTGGAGTGACACTTCCGTCTTGACATCACATCACATCAATACACTACGATTCTCGATAAACCCAATAGAGGCGTACACAGAACCTGTTAAAGCCCTGGACGACCAAAACCAAAGTTTACCGATTGTCGCAAGTATTAGCGATGTAAGTCTCAGGTTAAGACCAAATACATCTACCCTGACGCGGACTCCCGTAGACACATATACATACTACCAATGGGATTCCGCGGGGTCTATCCAGAGCGAAGCTGTTTTCCGTACCATCGGTAAAACACAACCTCCTATCGCACTTGCATAAGTATCCTATACTTAAACATATGAGAACTGTGCCGTTATGCTCTCACAACGCGCACAAGTGCAATACTAGTCTATTCCGCATTATCGATGTCCAGTCTCGATAATACTACGACTAGGGATATTTAATGATTAAACCTTTATGGATTGATACTGTCTCATATCATCTCAATCCGGAACTAATCATATGGACTTTTACCATTTATATGTAATAGTAAATGAATTACGAAATGATAAAAGGCAATTTCAATATTACATAGTCAATTTTGTACAAAACACAATGTCTTTTACAAACGGTGACGCTATGGGTCATAATTGTCTAACACTGTCCTCTCTTCCTCTTTAACACTCTGGCAAACCTATGGGTTCTCCCAATCAGGTTGGTCTACAAGTTTCTAGACCGAGTTTGGAGTCCATGGGACTCCATCTCTAGGATCATGGTTGAGTCATTCTTTCTTTGTCAGAATCATCCATTGCCACTATTATAGGTCATTGGATCATCTATGTCATCGCTGGAGCGACAACTTGGGCCTCTCCAACCCCTAGGTAGCGATCAGGTTGTCGTACAACCCTCCCACTGCGTCTAGGTGGTAGATCATCTGACTAGGAGCATCTGATATCAGAAGTGAAGGTGCTATGTATTTGTTAACTTTCGTTGACGATGGCATGCTGGTCGAACCAAGTAACTCCTCGAGTAACACCTTACTCTGAGGCTTGAACTCCTCATATAGTCCTCCTCTAGAAATGTAGCAATTATCGATACAAACACTTTGTTATCATCAGGACTGTAGAAGAATCCACCCCTAGTCTCCTTAGGATAGACTATAAATAGGCACACATGAGAACGTGTTCCAACTTTGTAGTCTTATTCTCCAGCACAATGTACTGGACACCCTCATATGCGGAAATGTCATAAACTAGTTTTACGACTATTCCATAACTCTAAGGGAGTCTTAGGAATAGACTTAGATGGAACTACATTAAGGATATGCATTTCGGTTTGTAGTGCATATCCCTAGAATGAACTAGGTAGTGAGCTATAACTAAACAGAGATCTCATCATGTCTAGTAGGGTTCGATTTCTCCTTTCTGCAACACCACTTTGCTGTGGTGTTCCAAGTGCTGTGAGCTGGGATACTATCCATGCTCAACTAAGAATTCCTCGAAGTCTCTGTCGAGGTATTCCCCTCCACGAGCTGATCGCAGAGTTTTGATTGTCCTACCTAATTGGTTCTTAACCTCAGTACGATACTCCTTGAACTTTTCAAAGGTATTTGATTTGTGATGCATTAGGTAGACATACCCATATCTTGAATTATCGTCAATGAATGTGACGAAGTATTCATAACCACCTCGGGCTCTTACATTCATCGGTCCGCAAATGTCCGAACATATTAGCTCAAGTGGTTGACTGGCTCTTATACCTTTTCCAGTAAAAGGTCTCTTGGTCATTTTTCCTTCTAAATAGGATTCACAAACTAGTAGAGTCTCGAGCTTAAACTGATTTAAATCTCCGTTCTTTATCAATCTATTTATCCGGTCAAGGTTGATATGACCAAGTCTAAAATGCCATAGATATATGTCATCGTGAGAAATCTTTTACTATTTAGTTTTAGGTTTCTCAACCTAAAATATTTCAGTATTGAGCAGTGGCTTATGTGTTAACGATCTTAACACATACAAGTTATCTTCCAGTTTCTTCAGCATATAGGTAATCCATTTATGAAATAATAACTATTATTATTAGATAAATGATTACCATCATGCAATAGTTTTGAAACAGAAATCAAATTTCCATGACAAAACAAAAACAATCACAACTTTGTTTAAATTCAAATAACTTTATTTGAAAATATTGAAAACTGATAACTCTCACTATTTTACTGAAACAGTATCTCTTGTCCTAACTCTCATAGTAAAGTTACCTTCAGCAAGGTCTTTACGTATGTCAAGTAGCCATACCTTTAGCCTTCTAGTGCTATTCTTCTTTATCTTTGCAGATTCAGAAGACTCGGCAATATTTGCCTCTGCACTGGACTTACGAGGATCCACAAGCATAGACTCATAATGGGTGAGCTCATTAAGCAGTTGGGTCAAAGTAAAAGACAACTTGTTCATAACATAGTTTCTTTTAAACTGTAGGAAACTCTTCGGAAGAGTTTCCATAATCATGGTCACCTGACTACGCTCGTCAATACGAGCTCCATGGGTTTCAGTAGTGTGTTGAGATAAGTCATCATTCTCAAGAGGTGCTCTTGGACTGATGTCTCATCCTTCATCCTAACAGTCATCGCTGAGACCATGGCCTCATGATGTTGACGCTCCGAAGGCTGCCCAAACATGCGCCTCATGCATCTGAGCTAGACCCATCATCTGAGATCTAGAGCCTGGTTCATTTGCAGCAAGAACCTCAGACATCCCTGCTAGCAAGTAGTAGTGGGCTTTCTCATTTGCTACGACCCATTTCTGGTAGGTATCGCGCACAGTTTGGCCAGTATTTCTGGCCGGCTAGGGAGGACGTTCCTCCGTCAGGAAAAACTTTAGGTCTTCACAGAACATGATAGCGTCCATGTTACTTTTCCACTTAACATAGTTTTCTCTCGTTAATTTATCATTTGAGAGTATGGAAATAATTGGAGAAACCATGGCTGAAAAATAAAATAAACATGCATTTAACATTCATTCATCGCATATTAAAATCATCAAAGAATTTTAGCATAAAATTAAACGTGATGCATGAACCATGAATAATAAATTAGAAACCTAAGAGAATTACTATGCCACGGAAACCTATCATCCCACAAGTAAGTGACGCCGTAAGGTAGGTCAAGTACTCGTATGATAGATCGAGACAATCTCAGTCAATTTAATATATGCAGGAATAACTCTTATTCCTATATTAAACAACTACCGTTTTATTTGATCAAGGAATTTTATTAACAGTTAATTATTCCTTTGTGAGTGTAACACGCTGTTTCAGGATTCTTGGACTTAACGAGTGAAGTGCCATCGTAGGGTAGGTCAGTTCAGAAGATACATCTAGAATCCTTATCATCTCGGAACCCAAACCTGATATTGACCCAAAATGGACACCATCCGTAGGGGGACGAAAACCAAACCGTCTCGAGGCGTCTTTTGAATCTCACATTTTTGGACTAACAACGGAGATCGCGGGATATACTGTCGTATATCCCTCTCCCACTCACTATTTTAAATATTAAGGTTTCTATCTAAAATATCTTATATTTTATTTTAACTAGTGTGGATAAACTTATGGCGGCTAAATCATAATTATTATTTACACTAGTTTGTCATAAGTGAGCTATTAGTCTCTACTAACAAATATACTCCATTAAACTAATTTATTTAGAGTGGTATAAGTGAGCTATTACATTTTAACTTTTAAAATACTAGACAGTTAAAAGTTTAAAATTCGTCGAATTCTAAATGGTCAAAATTTTAATTAAACATTTTAATAAATCTTGGTGCGTCATAAAATCCAATGGTACGTGGAATTGTATCCCGAGTGCAGGCCATATTTCCGTCCATTCGGAATCGGCTATGAAATTTATGTCCGGGTTTCCATCATATATACCATTGGAATTTATTATGCACCAATTAAGCCCAATATATAAGAATTCAAATTTTAAACCATTAATCAAACTAATCTATTAATTGATTTCCATGCATAACATATTCTAATTTAAACATTTTAAATTACATAAAATCATAATTTTATGTCTATAATGATAATGCATTTATGGCATGTTATGACATGAAAAATGCATGAGTGGGCACCCTAAGCTATATGACATGTTATTCATACAATTTGAAATAAACATACATACAACATAAAAAAAATATTTTGCATTGACTGGGCTCTTATTTTTCCTATACTAATCTAATTAGTACATAAGATTCACCAAGGCATCCCTTGGTCTTTAAATCCCACTCCAAAGTGGTGTTGGATCCTTTTGTGTCTTTGGTGCTCCATATTACAAAAATTGAAATTTTACATTGAAAAATAAAATTACAACAAATGTAAACAATGGCATTATGGCCTTACAACCCAAAAACAAAACCAACTACAAAAATAAGAGCCGGAAAAATTTACGACCAATGCAAAATCCATTCATCACATGAAATAATAAAAACATTCATCATATGAATATAACAATGTGCCCACTCATCTAAACATGCATATCATATTTATAACTCATATAAATATATTAAAAACAGAAACTTTAAATGAAAAAGTAAAAGGTTAAGAACACTTTTCAACCTCGCTCTTGATGCCAATTGTAGGAAACGCTTTACTCGCGTAGCTGAAGCGGTAAGGCACACGGATCGGACTTGAAAAATTTTTCTACTTTCCCCTTCCTTTGGCCGAATGTAACCAGTGGGTATACTAAAATTTTGCTTCTGTTTCGGACAAGATTTTAGCCCCGGAATACCCCCAAAACAGTCCCCAAACAGCCCCCCAAATTACAGTGAAATAGCGGACTGTTTTGGACCCGTTATACACCCGAACTGCACCCAAACCAACCCCTGACTTGCGTGACCTGCTGTGATGATATAAGTCCAATTTTTTCACTCAAAAATAGTCCCAACTCAGCCCCAAAATGTCATTAAGGTGTTTCCCAAAATCCCGAATTAAAACGAAACAAATCGAGTCCCAAAAACCCCTTACAACAAGCAGGAATGAGGCTAGTTACCCCTCACTGCCGTGGATCAATAAGAAAGAGAAGATGAATATGATTCAACACCACGAGGTCTTCCGTGCTATCTCTCGCAACCAACGGAAACAAGTGTGGGCTTGACTCACAAAATATCCCTAAACTATTTAGAGATTTTGTCACACAAAATATTTGTTTTTCTTCTTTTGTTCTTCAATGGAGATACTCAACTTTTGAGAGAATGTTGAAGATGAAGAGGGTGGCTAGGGTTGCAAGAATGAGAGAGAGACAAAAGAAAATCAAAATTTTCTTTTATATTTAGGTTAATTATTTTCAAAAAATAAACAACCAATCCTCTCCCCTTTAGTGCAATAATCGGCCAAGGTAGGTGTAGACAACAGAACTTGGGCGACGCATGCTGTTCTAGACTCAGGGCCTAGTTGAGAGTACGGGATAGTCCGCGGGGGACTAAATCGGAGAATAATGGAGTCGCCACCCGGTGTGAACCGGGACAAAGGTTTAAGGCCACACTCACCCCTCGCAAGGGAAGACCTCAAACCGTTGGGTTCGGAATGGTCCCTTACTTATGTCATTGTGATGATATAATTCATGCAATAAACCAACCGCATCTAATCAATAATCATGTTCAAAGGTCACTTAGATCTAATATGCTTCCGCTAATTAAATCCTAATCTAAGTTTGCATACTTAAAAATAAGTCTTTAAACAATAAACACGCAACATCACTCATTGAACATATTAAGCCATCAAACCAACGCAAACAAATAACGACTTAAACATAAATATAAACTAAATTAAACATCATGCATGAAAAAGAAACATAACCATGCTTTAAAATTAAATAACGAAACTAAGTTAAACATGCTTAAAATAATAAACGAATAACCTAAGGACTATAACATGCTCAAATACAAATTTGGATGAGACGAGATACGTGTATCTTAAGTGGTACGTGGTATTGTATCCCAAGTGCATACCATACTACCGTCCATTCGGAATCGGCTATGGAATTTATGTCCGGGTTTCCATCCGATATACCACAAAAGGGAACACATATCCCGCTCATCCAACAATCAAATCATGCCTCAAACGACTCTCATGCAATTATTTATCAAAAATAAATAAATAAAACAAAAAGAGATAAGTAAAAGGGTGCCCTCAGGTCTAACCTCTTTTGTCGTCTCAGGAAAGGGCGTTACACGTCCGTTGGAAGGGCGAATGATCCGATACTTTTTTGATTTGTTTGCTCACTGTTTTTCCTCGTTGTTTTGATGCTCGGGCTTCTGTTTTAAGTCCATTTTGCTGCTGTTTTGCTGCTACGTTTCAGGTCACTGTTTTGGTTGATTTATGGACTGTTTTGGATGATTTTGGGGAAACTTGTTGGGGATTTTTGGGCTGGTTTTAAGATGGTTTTAGGACGGTTTTAATGGGTTAAGGACGCAAGGAAACTGACCAGAACAGGGGACGAAACTGTGCAGTTCAAGGTGCAGTGAGGGTGTTTCGGGACTGTTTTGGGCACTGAATTGGAGCTGTGAATAGGGGGTCTTTGGTGGACTTTGGGGGCTATATTTGAGGCTTATTTGAAGGTGTTTTAGGGCTGTGATTGGTGGCTGGAACTCGGCAATGGAGGGCTGTGAAAAGGGTTTGGGCGTGAGTGGTGTTGGTGAAGAAGAGAAGATGCGACAATTGGAGGGTTTATTGGTTTGGTGTTACGGCAATGGAGGCTATTGGAAGGGCTTTGGGCGTGCAAAGTAGGCTTCACAAAGTGCTTGGACGTGCTTGAGGGGGATATGTGAGCTAGGGTTGTGAATGAGGGTGAAGGCCTCTTTTTATAGGCAAAGGAGATGAGGTTTCCCTTATACGACTAGGAGAAGGATTTCTATTGATGGTGACATCTTCTTAATAAGGAATAGATCTCCTAATTTGGATTGGTGATTGGATTTGATTTGGTAGGGATTTGATTTGATTTCTTCTATTTAGGTAAGGATTTTATTTGATTTAAACATGTGATTAATATGCATATTTACCTAAATAAAGCTATATGGGCGTGAATCCCTCCTCTCGGGTGTGGGCTTGGTTTGACTTGGGTTGACTTGGGTTGACTTAGGTGTTTTGGGTTTGGTTTGGGTTTGGTTTGGGTTTTGGGCCTTGGGTAAGCTTTAAAACGGAAGTCCACAAAGCAGCCGAAGCTAAACAACTCAGATAAAATCCAACAAGAATTCTAATTTCCAACTTTACCCTTCCAATGTCCATTTCCCGCGACTCTCATGACTAAAGAAGTAGTTGCCTCAATACGAGACTCATCATCGGGCTGATATGCAAAAATACAATGCCTACAGTCGCCCCCACTTTGATGGGACTTGTGCAGTGTGTGACAATGACAATCCTATCAAAGTACGTGCAATGCATTTTTACTTACCTAGCTCGCCAGCTGCCACATGGTTCGCCTGTTGTGTTGAGTTGATGTGCTAACCCCGTACCTAGGGTGTCGCAGTTGCATCTCCGTACCTAGAGTGCCACAGTGATGTTGTTGTTGTCTGAGCGCTAACCCCGTACCTAGGGTGTTCGCGGTGACGACTCCGTACCTAGAGTGCCACAAGTGTCTGAGTGCTAACCCCGTACCTAGGGTGTCGCGGTGACGTCTCCGTACCTAGAGAGCCACAAGTGTCTGAGTGCTAACCCCGTACCTAGGGTGTTGCAGTGAAGCCTCCGTAAATAGAGTGGCCATAAAGTCTGAATGCTAACCCCGTACCTAGGGTGTCGCGGTGACGTCTCCGTACCTAGAGAGCCACAAGTGTCTGAGTGCTACCCCGTACCTAGGGTGTCCCGCAGTGACGCCTCCGTACCTAGAGTGCCACAAAGTCTGAATGCTAACCCCGTACCTAGGGTGTCGCGGTGAAGTCTCCGTACCTAGAGAGCCACAAGTGTCTGAGTGCTAACCCCGTACCTAGGGTGTCGCAGTGACGCCTCCGTACCTAGAGTGCCACAAAGTCTGAATGCTAACCCCGTACCTAGGGCGTCTCGGTGACGTCTCTGTACCTAGAGAGCCACAAGTCTGGATGCAACCCCGTACCTAGGGTGTCGCGGTGACGACTCCGTACCTAGGTGCCACACAAATATCTGAATGCTAACCCCGTACCTAGGGTGTCGCGGTGACGTCTCCGTACCTAGAGAGCCACAAGTCTGGATGCTAACCCCGTACCTAGGGTGTCACGGTGACGACTCTGTACCTAGAGTGCCACAAATATCTGAATGCTAACCCCCTACCTAGGGTGTCGCGGTGACGTCTCTGTACCTAGAGAGCCACAAGTATGGATGCTAACACCCGTACCTAGGGTGTCGAGGTGACGACTCCAAACCCAGAGTGCCACAAAAGTCTGGATGCTAACCCCGTACCTAGGGTGTCCGCAGTTGATATCTCCATACCGGAGTCCCGTAACCTGGCTGATCTGATGTTGAACTGGTGTGGGCTTCGCCCCCAGCATGCCATACTCGGCAGAAACTGATAATAAACTGATGT
>SKCR01023795.1:0-182406 GCA_019454045.1 Zanthoxylum bungeanum
GCTCGTCTCGACGTGAATTAGCTGATATTATCCTCAAAATAGATTTTTGAAAACTTTGCCGAAACTCAAATTTTCTGAATCGAGTTCCGTTCTTCGATTTTACGACCCCCAAAGTAGAACCAAAGCTATTGATACCACTTGATGTGATTCTCTGATCACTCTAGAGTGTATTTGAGGAAAAACTGAAACCTTATATTACTTACAAGAATAGAATTACAAGTGTTTAAGAAAAACCTCACTGCACTATATATATTTTACAACTTTGGGATGATCTGAGGCTTACTATAAAGCCTGTATTTATAGTACAAAGTTTGCACATAAATTCAACACTTGAACAGTGTTCCACCGAAAACTTTATTGGCTATTTCTTCAAAATTTTCAACTCCATGGATTTATGGTAATTACCACCTAAAGTTGCATGGTTTTTTCTTTATTAGTCTTCAAATGGTGGTTTACATGTCTCATGCATGTCCCATGCAGCTGGTAGGAGTTGGATCTTACAGAAATTTAGTAAGATTACAATACAGAGTTAAATGATGTACCAAGACGATGCTTTAGCAAAGATGATCGATGGAAGCGGCAACGATGACGTCTCTATTTGACTCGAGAGGCCAATCATAGTAATTTAAGGAAATATTTTAGAATTGAAAGTCGATGACATCATTGGATCTAAGAATGTTTGAGAGGCGAGCTTCGGGGTTGCGGATTGTCTGAGTGAGTGTTGTAACTGCAGAGACGTCACCGTTTTGGGAGAGTTTTGATATTCGTTCCAAGATTTGTGTTTGGACTCGCAGCCGCTCTGCTAGTGAATTGCTGCCATCCATTGTGTGACAGTGACAGAGGAAAGAGTAATTTTTGGTGCAACAGAAGTATGAGTGACATGGTATCATCAATAGATTAATAAATGAAATTTAGTATTCATATTTTTAGTTGGTTTTTAATATTTTAGCATGTGTGGCTGTATAGACCAAATTTGGTCCAAGGGCAATTTCGTCATTTGGCTTCAGGCTCATTGTTGAACACATCCCAGATTCCCCAACACAATACCCGGGCCCAATGAGATACCACGTGCTCAAAGCATAATCGGGGCCCACCCTACGCCAGTCCACATAACGTCCAGGCTCATAAACGTCATTCATAACCCGTCCATTTCAACCAACAACACAGTAATAGCTCCTCATAAAGTCGACTGTTACAATGATCCAACGGACGATTAATCAAAAGGCAATACAGGCACACGTTACTAGAGCATGTATATATAGAAAGCAATGCTCCAGGAGGAGGGTACATTCAACTTGAAGCTCTCATACTCATAGCCCATACACTACTCTCTCCTTAGCTCTCTAAACCTCTCATCTACCGCCCTCATGGCATTTGGCAAGGATCAAGGTAACATCTAACCTTATTCCCCCCTCTACGACTTTTTACTCCTCATTTCCCTCACTGACTTGGGCGTCGGAGTGCCTACGGCATCCACCACACCGGTGGGTAGACCCTCCACGCTCACCATACATCTTTGTTTTGCAGAATCGCCAGTGCCCCTACACAAAATCTCAATTGTAGACCTGGAGCGAAAATCAGCGTCTACAATTTTCCCCCTCTACGAAATCTCGATTGTGGACCTCGGGCGAAATCCAGCATCCACAATTTGGCACCCACCGTGGGGCCTTGGCGATTCAAAGTATGCAAAGATCTTTCCATCTACAATCCTATTAATCGACATATCTGGACCATCGTTTGAACCATTTTACACGCTCCTTCCGATCGACATAAGAATGCCCTCTTAATCCCCAGCATACCCAATCAACCAAGAAGTATTCTCCATAATTGTCATCTATTCGAGACTGCTTAGGATGGTCATCATCTACTCTAGATGGCATAGATAGGATGTCATTCCCTTCAGACTACGTAAGAGGATTGCCGTCATTTTCAGACTACGTGAAAGAAGTGTTACCTTCTTCAGACGATGTTAAGAAGATTCACATCTCCTTCAGAAGATATAAATGGATTGTCATCAAATTCAGACTATATTCGACTAGAGTCCCGTGGACCAACATCAGGAGCAAGACGCATCCTTTCAATGGAACCATTCTCTTTACCATTCACCTCATATGATGGAGTAATGTACTTGGCATAAAGATTGTCTCGGTCGACAGTACCCGGGTGAAGACTGGGCGTGGATATCCCTATCAACCTTATCAGGTATGGCTTACACTTTTTAAGAATGTCTCAGTTGACATCACTAAGGTATGGGGACTATAGTAGGTGTTATAATATGATACTTGTTATGGGTGTCCCACTCGACACTATAATTTAAAATTAGGTAATTGTAATGAATGACACAATCGATATTTTCAATGTATGACATAAGACTTGATAGAAATATCCCAATCAACAATACTACACACAGCTTATCACAATCGACATTAAATGATAGTTTAGTAGTTAGCAAAGATTTCACGCGACACTCCACGTATGAGACCTGACACTTGTTTAAAATCTCATTCGACATGAGATAGAATAAGATTTAGCTTGACCGGGGTACCATTAGACAAACAACTTCATGCATGATTTACCATACTACGTGGGATGGTTGTTATCTCCCCCAGAGGACATAAAAGGTTAGTCATCTTTTGCATACTACGTTGATTTAACATTGCCAAGTCTATACTACATAGGGAATCTTTTATCATGCCTAGAATGAAAAATCATTGGAACCTACGACAGGTTCAATCGACCAACCTTCATCTAGTAGGTAGGGTGAAAATTATTTTGGAACTCCATGAGGTCCATTCGACATTAGACTCTCAATTACTTTTGTTAGGTCTTGTAGAGTAAGGATGGTAGTATGAGGAACCAAACCCTCTTTAGGACTAGAGAAGTCAGGAATAATGACCTTGGACTTTCGTCAACTCCAGTAGTCAAGTCCACTCGGCAGTAGACTCGTAGATGACCTTGATGACATGCATCAAGTTCATTCCATTGTAGCATGATGGACCTTCTTCAAGTCTTGAATAGTAAGTGAAGGCTTCAAGGATGACTGGTAGAGTGAAAATCCTCTTACAACTTCACCAATTCTTGCATTGTGTTATGTCGTGTACTCTCTTTGATGCGGTACCAGTATATGTCTCCGGATCACAACCTCTCTTTAGCATTCTGAAATAAATTCGCATCACAAATAGAGATGATGAACTACCCGATATTATTTTAATAAGAGTATTACTTCAAAAAATAAATATAGTTGAAAATTTCTACTATCAAATCTTCTATAATTGCTGGAGATCTGTTGTTTGCACATCTTCACTTTCTTGTTGAAGTAGTAATTGGTGAAATCTTCCATAATTTATCCAAGAAGGATAATAATAAATGATTGTATGTGGAGAGATTGTTTGCTATTATTATACAGAAAAAAATATTAATTTTTTTTAATGCTTCATTCGATAAAGTGGACGTTTTTTACTTCGGGTTGCTACCGGATCATATATGCTTGTGGTTGTACTGTCCATATTGCTTCTTTTTTTCTTTTGACCACATATGTAACTCGACTCGGGAAGACTCTTATTGACGTTGGTGTGTCATCTGTTAGGAATACTTTCGGCGAGTAGTTCAGTGCTCACCAAATAAACACCTACATATCTATACGAGTCTTTCAAGACTCATGGTTCATTGGAATAAATCATCAGACCAAGTCTCGATATATGACATGTACTGGTCTCAACGGATTCTACAAACCGACCCGTGTCAGCAATCTCGACCATAAATTTTTTTTGAGAATATACCACAAGTAGTAACACCTCACAATGTCAACTACATACCTCATTGTAACTGTACAATTATTGTATATTCTCATGTCTTTGTCTAATATATATTGTTAAACCTTAGTTAGCTTAAATTTAATCTAAATTAAATTGAATATATATATATATAAAAGATAAGAGGTGCTACCATCAAATGGGTAATCTTATGGAAAAAGTAACTGTTTGTGTTCATGAATAAGTCATAAATACGATACAGATTGGCGCTCAGAGTACCAATGCCAACACATGTATATTTCACCCTCATATTTTTCAAACTAATATGATATGATCATACTTTACCATGTTCGCCATCTTTACTGACATTATATATTAATCTTTCATTCTTTTCCACGTTGCAATTTTTTTTTCCCATTAACTCTTGCTGAAATTCTTGAAACTTGGAAATGGTGTATAACTCTTGAACTTACTTCTCCATGGCAAAAGCACTTACACGAGGAAAATGTTGGTTGAAAGACTTGGAATATGCTTACCTTTCTTTTCCAACTTTACTTCTCAATGCATTACATATTATTCTCATACTTCAATGTTATTTTTGAATTAACACACCCATAAAAAAAATATTCACTCTCATTGCGTTGAGCGGTTGAGATTCATACCAAAAATTATTTTTAACAAAACATAAAACCTAACAATTTCTCCTATCATGTAAACCATTTAACCAATGATTATTAACCAAATCATATTTCTATAACATATCATGTTAAGTTTCCTCGAATTCACCAGGGCTCTATGAATCAAAAATAAAATAATGCAATGAATGCTTATTTGTCTCATAATATTCATATGCTACTAGTTTCTTATGCACTTTTTAATATATGCCACAAATGTTGGGGTCAGGTACAATGATAAGTGTGAATTATATACATTTATTCTAGCCTTTTCAGCTTATTATTTTGTTAGATTCCATCTAATTTAATGTATTTTGGAGTTGTTTGGTGTTTTGTTAATAAGAAGCATTAAAGGCGTGGATTTTGGACTATTATACGGGTTTTGAGAGCTTACGGTTGCGACTGAAGCACGCGAGGAAAGCAGAAACGAAAGGAGCCAAATCATCCTGAATTTGAGACTGGCGCTGCGGCGCCAAGGACGTTCCATATAATTTCCAGGGGATTTGGCGCATCGGCGAGCATACTGATACATTAGGGATACGCAAACGTAGAAGGACTCGGGGGGTTTTCCTATAAATTAAACATCACGTCCAAACCCTAAAGGGGGCCGTTTTAGACACAGTAACAAAGTTCTAAACACAAAAATTAATACATTCAAAAGGAGAGATCAAAGTAGAAGGAATGAGACAAGGCGGCGAAATCCGGAAACATAAGGAATTTGATTCGGGTTTCATTCTCTTATTTTCTTCTTCAAATTCTTCTATTTATCATCATGTTCTAGATACAATTGATGTTGTGTTTTAATTTAGTCATGAACTAAATCTCTTGTTCTAGAGTTTGATGTAGCCTAATGTTTGAAACTATGTATTAACTGTTGAATACTTTTATTAAGTTTTTATTCAGTTTATTTATGTTTCCCTGTGTTCAATGCTTCGTATTTGTTGGCCATAAATATAATGATGTTTTGTTTGAAATCTTTCACTCGGGAGAGGAGATTTTGAGTAGGAATTGGGAATTATAATCTAGGAAGTTTATAGAGTTCGGGAGAATCTATAACTCCTTGAAAGCTGTTAATATAGAATCACAGGGCTTAATAAATTGTTAATCATTGGATTTTAATGGGGATATTGGATTTGATAATTAATAATATTTTCACCATTTCTTGGGAGAGAGGGTGGATAAATTTATGATTCTTGGCTTATAAACGTAGATTTTGGATACTAGTTAATTGGCATTGTAAATACATAGTGGAAATCTAGGTGAAATCAGATTCTACAATTCATCTTCTCATTGATATTGCATTGAATTTCAGTTAGTTTCTTAATTATCTCTATTTTTACTTTTTCAATTAAATCGAATTAAAGTTTTGTGTCTAAATAAATTTAAGGTTAATAATTATAGTAATTAGTGCAATTTAGATTTCAATCTATGTGGGTTCGACAGTTATATTCACCGTTTACTAAAACTTGACACTGTACACTTACGGTATGATAGAAAATATCGCAACACGCAGCGGAAGGCGCGGTTTGGACGAAATCGCAATTTAAATTTTTTTAAACTTACCGAATAAATTATTCAATATCCTATATGAATAATTCATTCATATTTCACTTAAACATATTATATTTATTTTCAAATAAAAATATAAATAATTTAGAAAACATCGCGAAACTTTTACGAAAATGTTTTTTCGAAAAATGGCATAAAATGTGTTTTTGCCCCAACCGACCAACCAATACACATGGGGGTTGCCCAAGTCAGCCCCAATAGTATTTGGGCAGTTCATGGACTGTCTGAACAGTGACCAATTCAGTGTTTGGATAGTTGTTACCTGGTAAGCCCGAAACTCACCCAGTAACGTCATTTTCGCATATTTTCACTGCGAAATAATTTCCGGCAATTATTCCAATGCCCAATATACATCCAATACATTTAAATAACATATTTTTCATCAAAAATTTTCCTGAATTTTCAGATCTGATCTGGATGTAAAAATAATCATTTTTCATGCTTTAAATCTAATTTTCTCAACATTAATCGTATTACTATTTACACTAATCAAATCTAAGGGTGGCAATGGGTCGGGTTGGGCCCGAGATTTGATAAGTCCAGCCCAAGCCCATCAAGGAAAATAAAAGCCCGACCCGAGAGTCTGCCAGGCCGGACCGGGCCCAGGCTTTATCCAGCACATTTTTTAAAAAAAAATTAAAATACTAAAAAAATACAAATACAAAATAAATTCACACTATATGCAAAGACAATTAACAAATACATCAAAAATTTCATCGATAAATTAACAATCTAAATGCTACAAACAAATGTAAATGCTACAAACATATTAATATATATATATATATATATATATATATATATATATATTTTTTTTTTATTTAAGTATAGGTCAGGCCCGGCCCGGGCTTAATATACTAAATCCGGCTCGAGTCCGAGCCGGGGGTTCTAAATCTAGGGCACAACTCGAGATTTTTTTATCATGGGCCAGACCGAGCTCAGGCTTTTCTGCCATATCTAATCAAAGTCACCACCAATGAAACACTCAAGTACAACTCTAGATATTACAAAAGTGGTCATAACACTCTAGAATTGCAACAAGTTATCATATGACAAAATTGAACTAATATTACACTAATATTACTCAATCTAACTTCACACATATATCTATCATCTCAAATCATCTTCCAAATCAAAAAAGCCCAAAATTTAAGAAAGAAATAAACCCTAGAAAAAATCTAGATACTCAAGAACAAGAAACAAATTTTCTAAGCTTAAGAATATTAAAGATTACCTCAAAATCTCCTAATTTCCTTAATCTTTCTTCTTGATTTGATCACTTTCTCTCAAGTTTCTCTTAAGAAATATTTTGGGAGCTTTCTTTTTGAGAGGATTCGGCCATGGCTTGTAATAAAATAGAAAATAAAATTTTTCACTTTATATATTAGGGTTGGCCGAAACTTGGGGGGTAAAATGGTCATTTGATAATTCATTTAATCAAAAAATAAATATCAAGCCAAAGTTAACAAATACAATCTGATAACTACTACCTTTAACCATAAATGTAAATAAGTCAAATATTTACACTTTAATCATTTTCTAACATAAATATCACTTTAGATATTTATATTTTAATTACTTTAATTATTTAACAATTAAATAATTACTTAAATACAAATATCTAAATATATGGATCATATTTACTTTAAATAATCAAAATACATATATTTATGATATATGTCAAATATCTTATTTGATAATTAATTAATGTGTATTTAATAAAATCATATATTAAATATAAATACACATTAATTAGGAAATGACTGAAATGTCCATTATGCATGTATTTTCGTTTAACCGTTAAACGATTCGAATTAACTTATTTAATCTGATAAAGTATTATGAATAATCTGTATTATTCATAACGCGTTGCCCAAGTGCTTCTCGAGTACACTTCATATTGTGCGACTCTTTAAGTTTAGGTTTATCCATCACAGAATCAAATTTCGTGTCCATAATTCACCCACTCGTAAATTATGACGACCACTGATAATCTCGCTAAACTATGAAAGTCGAGGTCATTTCATACTTATAATCCATTTGTCACAGGCTATCAATATTATACTTGGGATATAGATAAGAGCGTCTAATTCCTAAGGTATAATATAGTCGACTTATAAATTTACTATCTTTAAATAACACTCGGAACTCGCTTCCTAAGTATACCACAGTCATGGATTTACTAGATCGTAAATACATATATGATACCTATGTCATGTACACAAGACTGATGGATTTTATCTGATACTTACATGATATCATGAGCATGGGTCCACACCCAATGAGCAGTCGAAGGTTTGATCTAAATAGATCGGTGGCGTGACTGCCATCAAAGTGTGGAGGATGTCTCATATAACCACAGTGGTATCGCAAGTCGAAGGACCGCTATACTACTCAACTCGAGAAGATTCCTATTGACGTTGGTGTACCATACATTAGGAAATCTTCGGTGAGCAGTTAAATGTTTATCAAATAAACACCAACATGTCTATACGAGTCTCTCAAGACTCATAGTTCATTGGGATAAACCATTGGACCAAATCTCGATATACGACATGTACTGGTCTCAACGGATTTTACTAACCGACCTGTGTTAGTAAATCTTGACCAGGAACTTTATTTGATAATATACAACTTATAATGACACTTTCCAACGTCAATTACAAACTACGTTGTAACTGTGCACTACGTTGTAAATATTGGGGTCTTTGTCTAATATATATATATATATATATATATATATATATATATATTATATATATATATATATATATATATATATATCACTAAATCAGATTTAGTTTCAATCTAATCATAATTAGATTGAATACATATATAAAAATAAGAGGTGTAACCATAAATAAGTAATATTATGGAAAAATGCATTGTTCGTATTCATGAATCGGACATAAATATGATCCAGATTAGCGCTCCGAGTACCAACCCTTACAACAAACACAATCAATGGCTAGTATTAATGGAAACAATATCAATGGCCTTTTTCATTAGTATATCTTGGTCTGTAATGATTCTAATAAGAGGAGAATTAGTCATACATGATAGCCATGTCTGAAATAAACAAATGTCTCAGTATCCTCATTTGAAATCAATCCACATCCTAACAAAATAAAATGATCGTGATGATTAACTCCCATAAATGGAGCAAATGGCATGTCAAATTTATTTGTAAGATATATAGTATCAAACTTAACTTCTCCAAAATCGTTATAGGTTGTCCTACTTCTTGGATATGCCCTCATCCAAGTCCATACTAAAGAAGAACCCATTATTCTATACTTGTATTTTGAGAAAAATATTTGTGAATTGTCATTGCATATTCTTCTTCAAGTCATAATCGCCTTACTTGGTCAACATGATTTCTACAGTATCTTTCTAAGAATGTGACATTATCATGGCCACCGGCCACAACAATAACGAAATTATAATTTTGTGCAACTCTAATTCCTACTCGATTATTTATTTGAAATTTATGTTTTACATGTTTTTTATCTTCATCAACTAGACATTCAAGTATTACTGTTCGAACAACACATTTTTTTATCTTCATCAACTAGACATCCTCCAAGTTTAGCATTGCAACTATTTTTCACAATAGGTTGATGCCTCTTGACTAGATTTACTTCTTGACTTGTCATTTCGCCCACAAGCAAATGTCACATGACTTTTAATAATATCACTTCCCCTTTTACTACAACTGCGCATCACTGGAAACATCAGTTGTTTAGCAAAAGCGTAGTAATATTTGAACATTGCATTAGCACTATCAAACAACATTCCAATCCATGGTTGGTCTATTTTTTACTCCATATCCAGAATTTTATCAACCTCATTGACATTTTCTTCTAAAATAATCTCGTCAAATTTATTCGACTCGTCATCTTCGAGAGCTTCTTTTAATTTATTTATTTCTATGCAATAAATATATTTTAGATCAATTTTGATGTTTAAAATTTAGAAAAAAAATATTGACTATACACTGACTATATAAAATTGCCTAAACATTCTTTAAACTCCATTAGCAAATAAAATAATTTGCACACATTCATGGCTAAGTTAGAGAATAGAGAGTGACACTCAAAAATAACAATCATAAAACTCACACTCACTTCCCACATATTTGGAGCATTGTTAATGAGGATTTTAAGATAATATTATAAACTTGAGAATATAAATAATAATTGAAAAATAAATAAATAAAAATAAAATTATTAACTAGCAAATAATATGGATGATTTGTTGGTAAATAAGTGTCATTAAACGAAATTAACATGCTAAATTCAATCAATTGTACACTAACATGCCAAATTGAACATAAACCATAAAACTTAGAAAAAAAACCTGGAAATGTAGAAGATGATGATCAAACTTAGTCCAAGTCGAGTTGCTCATGTCCTTAAGAACTTATCAGCCCTGCCTCGGTGCTATACGGATGGTTTTGTGGCTAACGTTCTCCCATGATTACTTGGAAGCTTCTTGTAGAAGAGGCACTCCTTTAACAAGAACTTGAACAATGAAAAAATGGTTGAAACTCTCTCTTAACTTGACTCACTTATTCTAAAGAATGACTTGTAAATGTAGGAATCTCATATTGGAGAGAATAAATCTAAGCCCCCCTTATATAGGCATGGAAGGGTGCCTTTGTGGGCACCTTTTGGCTTAGGGTGTAACCCTCCAAAGGGTTATACCCATTCCTTATACCTTTTGGGCCTAGAGGTGTATTCTTCCAATTTAGAGGACATGTACTTTCAACTTGTGTCTTTCCCATAAGACACTTCTTAAGGGACATGTCTCTCTTACACTTAAACTATATATTTAGAGAATTTAAAACAATCCCCCACAGTTATCTAATTATTAATGCAGACACTTAAGAGAGTTTTCGTGAAATAAAACTGCATCGAAATAGGTAGCTTTCACCTTGAACCTTTCCTAGTGAATGACAATCGGATTTACTTGGAAAACCAGTGACCCATAGTCTTGAACTGTTTTGCCGTTGATGTAAACCAAGACAATTGCCAACACACAGCTTTACTTCGATCATTTCCCATTCTACGGTTGTATTCATTTCGGCCATGAATATTGGTCCTGGATTCATTAAGTACTTTAGGGAATTCAGCCTTTAAAAACTCTCATGGAAGCGACCTCACTTCTTACTTGAAATATGTGATCTACTATAAATAGGTAATATGCCTTTACCCCCATTATGACTCTTCTCTTAATATAGTGATCATTAAAAGTCTTAGCTTATCATAACCTTGACAAACAACACTCCATGTCATTACAGGATGGGAAAGAGTATAAAACTCTACAGTGCTTGTTTTGAATTGCACAAAGTTTTCAGTTGTCCATTTTCAACCTAGATATTGGGATCTCCAGTCAGCTAGGTTGGGTTTCCATAGTGACAATTCTTAATTTATAGGCTTCAAGCTCATTCCCATCGATGACTTCTCAACTTGCTCTCTAGGTAAACCTTTAGTAAGTGGATCCGCTGGGTTTTTCTTTGATTTGACATAATTTATCAAAATTATGCCATTTGAGATCAATTGTCGTATGGTATTATGTTTGCGACGTATGTGTCGAGACTTACTATTATACATTGTATTTTGGGCTCTCCCAATAGCCGATTGACTATCATAATGTATGCTTATCGATGGCACTGGTTTGGGCCAATTTGGAATATCCTCTAGGAAATTTCGAAGTCATTCCACTTCTTCTGCTGTTTTTTCTAATGCTATGAACTCTGATTTCATAGTAGACCGGATAATACATGTTTGCCTCGAGGATTTCCATTACATGGCTGCACCACCAGGTGTAAAAACAAATCCACTCGTAGATTTGGAATCCACTGTATCAGATATCCAGTTAGCATCGATGTATCCCTCTAGAACATCATGATATCTCGTATAATGCATACCATATTTTGAAGTTTCTTTCAAATACCTCAAAACTCTTACTATGACTTTCCAGTGGTTACGTCCTAGATTGCTAATATATCTGTTAAGTCTGTGCAATTTCTTTCAGATATTAGGTCGTGTGCAATTTGTGAGATACATTAGACTTCCAATGATTCTCGAATACTCTAATTGCGATACGCTTGGGCCAGTATTCTTTGATAAATGAATATTTAGTTCTACAGGAGTTCTAGCCACATTTAGATCTCATTTATTATATTTCTCAAGTATCTTCTCAATATAGTGAGTCTGAGATAATATATACATCTATGATGTTCTGGAAATCTTAATTCCTAAGATCACATCAGTTACTCCTAAATCTTTCATATCGAATTTGTTGGTCAATACTTTCTTGGTAGACTGAATCATCTCATGATTACTACCAATTATTAGCATATCGTCTACGTAGAGACACACAATGACATATTCTTTTTGAGTTGATTTGGTGTATACACACTTATCACACTCATTGATTTTGAACCCACTTGATAATATTTATTTGTCAATTTTTTCATGTCATTGTTTAGGTGCTTGTTTTAATCCCTATAAGGATTTTACAAGTTTGCACACCTTCTGTTCTTGTCCAGGAACATTGAAACCTTCTGGTTGTTCCATGTAAATCTCTTCATCTAGTTCACCATTTAAGAACGCCATCATCACATCCATTTGATGTATTTCAAGACCAAATATAGCTGCTATGTCTATGAGCATTCTTATTGATGTCATACGAGTCACTGGTGAATATGTATCAAAGTAATCAAGACCTTCTTTTTGTCTATAACATTTTTTATGAAAAGTCTTACCTTGTACTTATCTATTGATCCATCCGGTTTCATCTTCCGTTTGAAAATCCATTTGTAGCCCAGTGGCTTACAACCTGGAGGAAGATCAACTAATTCCCAAGTATGGTTTAATAGGATAGAATCAATCTCACTATTGATAGCCTATTTCCACAAAGGTGCCTCCGACGAAGACATTGATTCTTTATACCTTTGAGGCTCATTTTCTAACATGTATGTTAGAAAATCGGGTCCAAATGACTTAGACATTCTAGCTCTTTTGCTACGTCTAGGTTCAATTTCCTCAATATTTTCATGTTGATCCGATTCTTGTTCAACTTGATCATTGCCTTTAATAGTATCAATAGTTCTTTTGAGAGACTATGTTCTTTGTCTTTCCTTACAAGAAAATATCTCTTCAAAAAATATCGCATTCTTTGACTCAATTATCATATTTGGATTGATGTCAGGAATTTCAAACTTATGTACCAAGAATCGATACGCATTATTATTGTGAGCATATCCAATGAATTTACAATCAACAGTCTTGGGTCCTATTCGAACCTTCTTAGGTTTAAGAATCATTACTTTGGCGAGACACCCCCACACTTTCAGATATTTATAAGAAGGTACGTGACCTTTCCACAACTCATATGGTGTCTTCTCCAATCTTCTGTGAAGTATTTTGTTCAGAACGTAGTTGGCGGAAAGCAAGACTTCCCCTCCCCCTCACAAGTTCTGGGGTAAAACAGAACTTGTCAACATGACATTCATCATTTCCTTCAATGTTCGATTTTTGCATTCCGCAATCCCATTTCTATTATACAATCATTTCTCACCCGGACCCGGTTAAATGCGGATCTTCATATTAAAGGCCCGGATCCGCAATTTTTTTTTACAGATTCGGGTCTAACCGGACCCGGATCGTCCGAGTCCATGTGGATCCGGGTCCGCTTGCCATGCCTAACTTGGACTTTGGATTTTCAATGACACGATGTTCGATATGGTAGGTGTGGAGAGTAAATTTGAGTTTAAAAACAAGGGGATCTATTGAAAACATGATACTTTTTTTTTTCAATTAAGAAGCTGCCATGGTCCCCGTGTTGTCGGCGTATTAATATTTAATTCGACCAGACAGAGAGAAAAGTAAAACATGGATAATACGGAAAATAAGACTAAAAAAGAATCGTGATAGAAGATAAAAATTAAAAGAAAAACTATAATGATATTAAACTATGGAGTATGGATGCCACTGGGGAGAGCATCTGTTCTACCCAAAGGGGAGAGTATCTGTTCGAGTCCCCGCAGGGATTTTGCTGGGACTCTTGTCTTTATTCTCAAAAAATTGGGATTTGAGAGTAGATTTCTTTCCGATTATTTGAGTGTGAGTAGATATTTCCGGTTATGGCTCGTCTCTTAATAGACGTAGATGTCTGGGTGTGCGATAATTGTATGTATAAAAAACTATGGAGTATGGATAAACGGTGATAAGATTATCATGATAAATTAAAAAAAAAAATCTACTGATTTGTCCTCATTTATTTTTCACTACTCTTTACCATTATTGAAATTAAAATTTCCAGTTTTTTAAAAATCAAATCGGTAATTGAATAAATAATTTAAAAGATTTAATAGGTTATTGATTTAATTGATTGAATCGATAAAATCAGATGATATCATTAATAACTTTAATTTATTTTATTTTATTTTAAAAAATAAATTTAATTTTTGATTTAATTTTTTTTTAATAAAGAACTGGCCGGGAGTAGCTAAAAGAATAAACTTAAAAAAATGAAAAGTAGACACTATTTATGTCCCAGTAGATAAACAAGAAGTCCGGCCCACAGATTGATTTGAAATTGGAAGTGGTATCAAAGAAAGGAGTACGGACATGTGATGCGATTTACGATGAGTTGAGTGGGCATCAAGTAACCCACGTGATTGAAACGTGCCGAAATCCCCCCAGTTCTCTCTCCCTTTAAAATGACACTAATACCCATACTTCTTTAAATAAATTATATTTTATTTTTTATCTCATTTATTTTTATATTTATTTTTATTTTTTATCTTTTACTTATTTAATAGTCTTTATATATTTATTTTCTTTTATTTGTTTAATAAATCTTATATATTTTTTTTATTTATTGTTATTTATTTTGTGTTTATTTCTTTATTTTATTTTATTCATTATTAATTTGTTCAACACTATTTATGTATAATAGAAAATGTTCTCTTTTATGTTAACAATATTTTTTTAGAGAAAAGTAAATATAATAATACACGAAAAGAAATACACGAAAATATATAAAAACACAAATTCTAATTTATATTGCCACCAAAGTCTACTCATGACACGTTTGGTGATATACCCATTACTTCATATCACAACTGATTACGTATCCTATAACGAGTGACACATCATTTAGTTTCGTACGATGAATGTTTCCACCACCACATTGAGAATGGTGGTACATGGTAATGAGGATGTAAGAAAACTTGCATGAAGTGTCTGTCAATATGGGCAATAGGTATTTCTTAACACTCTTAGTCTGGAATTGGAGGGGACTTTAATGGCAAACGAGTATAATAACTCTAAACATTATCACTAAATGTATGCAGTACAAGATTATACTTTGATGCGGTGATAATTTCTAAAGTCATAGAGTTCATCCAATATACCTCTGGTGCTGACGGCTCGAAGCAATGCAGTGAGTATAATAGATTGTATGCCAAGTCATTTAATAGATAAAGTCGATCATATAGATCCTTATTTTCTTGAATCTATTCCATAAGGTCGTATCATACTTGACCCCGACCTTCGTCGCCATAACCAATTAATGCGGCTATTGCTCTCAATCCACAATGACCATCAACTTGAACGTCAACAGTGTGAGAAATATAATACTGATAAGCCAAATGTAATTTCTCAATGTAGGTATCACAAATGGGTATAACTGGAGAGTGATTATGGGTTGATTGAGTATTGCGAACCTCTGACCCCCCACGTCCCCCTCACCATCGAGACGTTGCAGTCGGTTGAGTGACCATATATCCTGAAGTAGATGCATCTTCATAAGAGTGGATGTGACATATACTTTGCTCATCTATGCCTGTAGGTCGACCTCTATGTTATGTGTTGTAAGAATGGCATCAAACTGTACTTTGAGATGGATCCGCCATATCGAGAAACTTGTCTATCATATGCTATCGCATACGAGAATCCATTACATCTAATATCTTAACAAAGTGAGATTGGTCGTGTTCCCTCGTCATTGAACCCATGTACGTGCATAAACAACCCCCTCTAATGAACGACAATACTATGTATCAGAATTGAAATGGAAAGGTGAATGTAATGTGCAAGATCGTGCTCGCATGACGATCCGTATATTATTTTGATTGAATAGTTGCACATGTCGGCTAGTTGGTGGTAAGATAATTCCTCAACGTATTTCAGCTGAGATAAATTAACTTCATTGCCTCTAATGAAATCTTACACTTACTTAATTAAAAATATCTTCATGTAAATATGTATGGCGTGGAATGTTGACAGATCTCTCGAAAGACTTCTCCCAAATTGAATTCTCAACATCTTATGTATTTTTCAAAAGATGTTTGTAGGGATGAAATGGTATCTCCCAAACATAACTCCAGCCTCGCATATGTAAACTCTGCCTTGTAATTGAAAAATGTATTGTGTTTTAATAGGAAGTTTTTTCAAAAGTAGTACAATAATAAACAGAATTGAAATAGTAAAGTTATAAAGAAACTATATCTTTGACTTGAATTGCTCTCGAAGTGCATACATGTATCAATCCATGCTAAAATAAATCACTCTCTATAAAGGTGTAACCATCTCTCCCAAAGGTAATTTATGACACCATTGTATTTTTTAACTCCTCGCGCATGACTTCACACTTCTGATGGTAAAACTACTACGTCGATGAATTAATGAACGAGTGTCATGTCATATAAAAGGGTTCCAACTCCATGCCAAACATAGAGTTGTAAATCTTCATTACGCACTGGTTTTATCTGCTAAATACAAATGATGTGACGTGTCGTGGGAAAACATACTTCAATGACGTTAATAAGCGACAAATCCCAATCTGAAACAAACACCGATGGCAACGATGCCCCATTTCAACCATCCACTTCTTTAAGATTGATAATACATATGTCAGTTGCTCTGTCATCTCATTATTAAGATATATGAATATAAACGAGTAAGTTCACATTATGGTTGTGATACCCACAACCTTCAATAGTGGTATTTGATACCCATTGGTCTTGTATGTGGCATCAATGGTTAACACAGACAGAAAGTTAACAGATAACTCTATGCTTTTATGATGAACAAAGAATATATGTCATTTCGTTGGTGTCTGGATTTGTAAGGTAATCATTGATGTATTTTTTTTCTTAATTAATTATTCCAAGATATACTGAATAAAAGTTAGACCTCACTAATTGTATTATTTGTGTGTGAAAATGGCAATGTAAATGATTTTGATTCCCGTAGTGTTTTGACGAGTTTATTTCCTTCAAAATAATAAGAATCTCATGAGGTGCGGTGACGTTGGCCATGTCGAGTACAAATTATTTCTCCATTGATTTTAACCTAGATAGATACTCATGACCATCAATATATTCTGCTACTTGATGGTAATGGAAACCACAAGCAACCCTTAAACCCCACTTTACAACGTCTGGAGGTATTGTTATACCTTGCAACTCAAATGGTCATTCACATTTTTTAATCCAAGCATTCATTGTTATGGATTGTCCATCAACGAGATACCATAGTAGTTTGTACTTTCCTCATCTTTCACACATAAGATGACACTTTGGCAGCTTCCCGCCTTTTAAATTGGCAAAATTTTTAATAACACCACAATACCATTTTCCATACTAACTTCCTTCGCCCAATTTATCATATCTTATATACTTTCAAAAATCTATATAAAAAATATAATGATTATAAGTGCAACATTATCCATCTTAACATAATTTCTCTACTTTCAAAATAAAGAACGAATATGCATAAGACAACAATGATAACTAACATGATCTGTAATAAATTCGGGTTTATAAACTATTGGAGATGGATTCTCACATGACCAACTATATGAAAATGAACTCAAGTTATAGTCATCCATAATGTTCTATTAAGATGAGAACTCTGTTATAAAAAGAGAGAATGAGAGGCTTAAAGGGAAAGAGCAGAGGAGAGAGACTTGCATATTTCAAATGGTTCAAATGATATTCTAAACGATCTTACCTTCAAACTTACAAACTACCTCTTTATATAGGAAGAGACTTATAAGATAAATATTACAGCTGAAACACACTTAACATGATAAAATTTCAAATTTAAGAAAAAAAACTTTTATAAAAGCTAGCCAACACAACTTTAGAAAAAGTAAAAGTTAAAGTAGATACATATATTATTTTATGAAAGCAAATAAGGCAAACAACTTAAAAGTAAACAACTCATACCACTGTTTTTATAAAATAAAGTAAACATGACTTTTAATAAAATAAAAACAAAAACAAAAGCAAATGTAAAAGTAGAGGTCACATTCCATTATACATAAGTAATGTTAAATAAATTAATAAATAATTAAAAGAAAATTAAATAAATAAAAAAACACAAAATAAATAACAATTAATAAGAAATATATAAGATTTATTAAACAAATAAAAGAAAATAAATATATAAAGATTATTAAATAAGTAAAAAAAAATATAAAAAAAAAATGAGATAAAAAAAAATTAATTCAAAAAGTAAAATAACACAATAAAATTAAAAATTAAAGTAAGAAATTAAAATAATTAAATAAAAAATGGTCCTTCATTCGAGAACATTTGACCATATGAAAATCTACCAAACACAACTCTTTCTTCTTCCCCACTCTCCTCTCTGCCTTTGCGCATTATAAATAAAACCACCATCGAAAACCCTCCCATTTCATCAAACAAAAAGAAATCCAAAACCTTCATTGAGTCATTTAACCAATCAGTCAGCATGCACAAAACACCATCAGGTTCCTCACTGGGCCCCGATGGCCTTGACTTGACTCAAGCCTTCTTCAAGCCCATACACAACACGGCCCCACCTTCCCCCACCCAGCGCCACTCGAAGATCTCTGTCATCGGCACCGGCAACGTCGGCATGGCC
The DNA here is from genome assembly GCA_019454045.1 of Zanthoxylum bungeanum. Classification (NCBI taxonomy): domain Eukaryota; kingdom Viridiplantae; phylum Streptophyta; class Magnoliopsida; order Sapindales; family Rutaceae; genus Zanthoxylum; species Zanthoxylum bungeanum. The sequence goes on from SKCR01023795.1 coordinate 18,925, forward strand.
ATTGCCCAAACCATACTCACCCAGGACTTGGTGGAGGAGCTGGCTCTCGTCGACGCCAAGGCCGACAAGCTACGTGGCGAGATGCTCGATCTCCAACACGCCGCTGCTTTCCTCCCCCGTACCAAAATCCACGCGTCCGTTGACTACGCTGTGACCGCTGGATCTGATCTCTGTATTGTCACGGCTGGCGCCAGGCAGATTGCTGGCGAGTCTAGGCTGAATCTGTTGCAGAGGAATTTGGCTCTGTTTAAGGCTATCATTCCTCCGCTTGTTAAGTACTCGCCGGATTGTATTTTGATGATCGTGTCTAATCCTGTTGATGTTTTGACTTATGTTGCTTGGAAGCTGTCCGGGTTTCCTTCGAATCGGGTCGTTGGGTCGGGTACCAACCTGGACTCCTCCAGGTTTAGGTTCTTGATCGCTGATCATCTTGATGTCAACGCTCAGGATGTGCAGGTTACTCTTAATTTTTTTTTTACTGTAGATGTTTTAGTAGGGAATTATATTAAAGTAGAGCATTGGAATCGAATAATCTATCTTCGTTATTTATAACTTTTCAAAAGTCTAGCTGATTGGAATAATCTTTTTTTAAGTTGAGTGGAATGTGACTTGTGAGATATTTGTCATTTTCGATTAAAATGGTTTAATTTACACGGGGCATGTTTTTAAAGATAGGATTTTTTTTTAATTAAATGATAAACCATTTGTTTTGATTAATTTTGTATTTAAAAAAATGATAAATGTACAAAAAGAAAAATGCCAGGAGACTAAACTGAGAACTAAAACACAACCAAATTGACATCGTTTTGGTTGTGTTTTGTTTTTCTTGAAACTTTGTCCTATGTTTGTTCCCGTTTTGTCTTCATATTAGTTCTCATATAAATATGAGATTAAAAAAGGTCGAATTGATGTGTTTTAACTTTGTTTTTGTCGTATCGCCGTTTGTACATTTATCATTTCTCTGTATTTATTATGTATATGTGTTGTTATTTTATTTGTTTTTTGGGTCTATTTTTGTACCTATATCTTTTTTTTTTTTGTTTTTGTGGATATAAGGACTGATCTAAGTTGAAGTGAATTTTATTATGCTTATATTTTAGACTTGCTCCATGGTGTGCAATGTCGAATGTGATCATAAGATGCCATATTATTGATACAGGAACCTAAAATTGACTATAGTTGATAATTACAACTGCATTGAAAAGGTTCTTTGGATTCAATCCTTAATTGAATATTAGAATCTGCATAGTTTAAGGGTAGCTGTGAAATACAAGTTGAAAGTGTTCAGTCAATAGGGCTTCTAAAAATAATTTGACAATATTAGTAAAAGATATAATAAGTTTTTCATCATAAGTGGGCATAAAATCATCTTAACCTCCAACCTATAGCAGTAAAGTTCTTACCAAATACTTAAAGAGTTGTGATTTTTCAGCTACAGCAACCCAACAGCAATACCAAACGCACCCTAGCACCTATTGAATTTATTTGGAAATTACAATCATATCTTCTTTTTAATCTCTAATGCTTGCAAATTGTTGTAGGCTTACATTGTTGGGGAGCACGGTGACAGCTCTGTGGCATTATGGTCTAGTATAAGTGTTGGTGGAGTGCCGATTCTGAGCTTCCTAGAGAAACAGCAGATAGCATATGAGAAGGAAACACTAGAGAACATACACAAAGCAGTAATAGACAGTGCATATGAAGTGATAAGCCTGAAAGGCTACACATCTTGGGCAATTGGGTATTCGGCAGCTAACTTGGCTCGATCCATAATCAGAGATCAGAGAAAGATTCACCCAGTCTCAGTTCTTGCTAAAGGGTTTTATGGCATTGATGGCGGTGATGTGTTCTTGAGTCTGCCTGCACAGCTTGGTAGGGCTGGCGTCTTGGGCGTGACCAATATTCATTTGAATGAGGAGGAGGCTCATCGACTTAGGACTCTGCCAAGACCATCTTAGAGGTGCAAATCCAATTGGGAATTTAAGAAAAAACAAACCTACTTTATAATTATTTAGTTTTTGTTGCATTTTACAGGAATTTTCTGCTCGGCAGTTAGCAAGAGCTTGGACCTTTTCTTTTCCTGGCTAAAGTTTGTACCTAATTTCCTTTAAATGGAATTTACTTTATATCGTATTTTGATTTGTTCTAACTTACCAAATGGTAGTTACGATCTAGACCGTTGTATTTTGATTTTACGGTTCAGATTTAGAGAGAGAATAATTTTCTCTCCCCCCTTTTTATTTATTTATTTATTTATGTACTTAGCACTTGTGGAACGGCCTCCCAATCCCACCAAATGGTGCTTTTTCCACAGTGAAGATTAGCTTGTAAGAGTAGGTCATAGGTGAAGTGAGTTAATAAGGTATTCTTTTTCACTTACCAGTAATTATGAAGTCTATAAAATTACTCAAACTTTATGCCAAAGAATATAATTCTCTTGATCAAAACTTTCATGCAAAAACTGCATAAAATTAAATCTATTAACTCTATTAAGTCATTTGTTTCTTTGGTATCAACAAATGGAGCTTGATCCATAATGGGCTTTCTGCTGAGTTAATTTGAAGTGATCGAATCATTATTACTAATGGAATCTAAATGATGGTCAAAAGATTACCTGAACAAAATTAGATGTTGTGAAATCATATTGAAATTTTGGCAGTTTAATCAAATTCTCGAAAATAGTTGGAAAAAAATTGATATTTTATATGATTGAAAATAAATAAAATACATGAAATTATTCTATTTTTCATAATAAATCATCAATTAAAACTTAAATTTTTTTTTTACTGAAAATTGAAAAAAAAAATTAAAATTTAAATAGGACTATTGATAGGAAATTGAAAATCATTCGATTAATAAATTAAAATCTTATGTGTATCGATGTCAATTTAAATAGATCAAAATCGATTGGATCAATTTATTCCATTATCAATTTATGATTAATCGATTAAATATCACATTATGTGAAATCAATCTGAATCTTATTATGATTGGAAAATAAATAAAATTTCTCGTGTTTTATTATTTTCCCTCCATTTCCCTAAAATTCGTTAGCTGGAAAAAAAATGGCAAATATTTTGCAACTGTCAACCATCAAAACCCCCCAAACCACACTCCTTCCCAGCACCATGGCCCCCACAACCACCACCACGGCGACAAAACGCGGTCGTTTCACCACCGCATCCTTACCCTAGACGCCGCCGTTTCGAAATCAATCCACACAGTCTTCCACTCATCAATCCCTCGGCCACTCCTCCTCCTCCTCGAATACTCCGCCGACTTCCGCTTCTCCTTCCCCCTCGCACTCTCTCTCTACTTCACTCCCCTCCGCCTCCGCCGCCCCCCTTACCTTATCTCCTTCCTCGTCGGCCTCCTCATAGACCTCCTCTTTATCGGCCTCGTCAAATCCATCTTCCGCAGATCTCGCCCTCGCTACAATCCCACCATGAAGCCCGCCGTCTCCGCCGATCACTTCTCCTTCCCCAGCGGCCACGCCTCACGCGTTTTCTTCTTCGCCGCGTTTGTTTCCTTGTTCGATGATTTCAGCGGAAACTGTTGGCTTGTGTTTGGCGTGTGGACTTGGGCTCTGTTGACTTCGTTTTCTAGAGTTTTGCTTGGACGGCATTTCGTCTTGGATGTTTTTGCTGGGGCGTGTTTGGGTGTGCTTGAGGCTGCGTTTGTGTTTCGCTATCTGCAGGTAAAATCGATTGCAGTATCATACTCACGGAATTAATTCAATTTTTTACGTGGTTTCAACTGTTGTAAATTACAATTCTTAGATATGAATGATTATGAATTGCAATGTTTGATTGCTGATCTTTTATTTTATAAAGACCAGGAATTTTTGTTATTTAAATTATCTATAATGTTGTAATGTGATCCCGAAAGGTTGTTGTGCATTATTACTCAAGACATGTTTTGACTTTAGTTGGTAACTTGAGGAATTGATTAATTCATTATTGGTCTGGAATTGCCAGAAGGTTTCTATACCTTCAAACATAAACGATTTTGGTAGATGCTGCTTTGTTGGCCCTTTATATGATTTATCTTATGCAGAGCCGGCCCTTGCCATAGACGGGCTATGCGGCCCGCCTATGGCTCCCGAGTTTTTTTGGTTATAGCCTACGAATAACTAATAGTTAGGGGGCCCAACTTATTTTTGTTATAATATTTTACAGTGATTAGGGGGCTCAAAATGTAAAAATCGTCTTGGGTCCCGAGGACTCCAGGGCCGGCCCTGATCTTATGTGATTAATTAACAAAACGACTTAAAATTGAAAAGGTTATTATACTCTGTCATGAATCACAATCTTTAAGTGACACCTGATATCACAGGAAGATGTGTTCTTCTCTGGTAGGTTTGCATAAAAAGAGTTTAATGCTAAACACTCGTCTTTGAAATGGCCGTAACTATCTTATGTTTTTTGTGGATACTTTTGAAAAATTTAATCTTCACAAATCAAAAGGCAACTCTGGGGCAGCTAGAGGGACCCTCCCAGGGTGGTGATGGAATGGAATAAGTTAATAATCTTCTGTCTCTTCTTGGTGAATAATTTCCAAAATTCTGTTTTATATTTCTTTTCATAGATTATTTTGAATTTTATGTCTAGAATTAATCTTTTAGTTTGATGACTAGTGCACCTCTGGGGGTCATATATCTTTCAAAACCAAATTCTAAGTGTAGTTTATTTATACCATATTCACAGGAAAGAATCAAATGACTGACAAGTTTTTATCACTACAAAGAAGTATACGATGCATAGATATCAAAGTAGGGGTGACAAAACGAATTAACGAATCAAATTTATATCGAATCCTAAACGAATCGAATCAAAATGTGATGGATTCGTATTCGATTAGTTTATTAAATGATTCCTAATATCATGATTCATATTTGATTCGTTTATTAAACTAATCGAATACGAATATTCGTTTAGTAATGATATTATTCAATAACATAATTTACCATAACTTATTTACATTAATTCTTCATAAATATATACATATGAAATAGGTAATTAATACATTTACTAAAAATAGCTCACAAAAATCGACAATATATTTTTTCTGTGGTAATTAGCCACAATTTCTCGAATCTTAATTGAAGAATAACAATACCTAATAAAAGAAAATAATAAAATGAATACTAAACGGATAAACGAATCAATGAGAATTCGATTCGTTTAATAAATGAATCGAATCAAAATGACCCATTTATTAAACGAATCCATTTTTTCAAACTCGTATTCGCTTTAAAGCGAATCGAATCGAATCGAATCGAACGAATAAACGAATCCTAACCCAATTTGCCACCTCTGCATCAAAGGCGCGCCTCAGGTTTAGGCTCAGGCTCAGACCATTGTGCCTCGTGAAGGGGTGTCCTTCATCAGGCGCGCATTTAGGCACAAAGGCGCATGCTTTTGAGACTGATAGACCTGTGGCAAATGTCTATTTCAGGCGTAAGAAGAGGAACAGAGGAATCGACGCAAGAACTGAGCAAGTGATAACATCAGTGGCTGAAGAACGAGTGCAGGAAGAAGAAGGTCAACCTGTCACAGTAGGCCCAGATGAGCCAAATCACATGGGACCTGGGACTTTTGATCGTGGGCCTGAGGCTGAGAACATTCAACAACAAAAGTAGTACTTTGTTAGGATTATGGCTGCATTTCCAAAACACTATTTGTTGTACTATTGCCAGGTGGCATTTTATCACTGGCTGTTATCTTTGTTATCATTGCTATTATTTTGTTGTGAGGAGTTGGTTAGGAGGAGGGCTATTAAGGGAAGAACCCAGCAAAAACGTGAGGGGAGATCATTTTTGTGAATGCTTTATGATGGAGCTGAGCATGCTCGAAATGCTTATCTATGTTTTCTTTTCCTTTTATTAATGAATGAATACCAATTACTAGAAATCTCAGTGATTGTTGTATCCTTTAAATACAAATCTTCATAAAAACAAGTGATCTCTATCAATTTGGTATCAGAGCAATTTTTTTTTCTGGGATGGTCAAATCGAAAATGGAAGCCAGAACAGAAGTATTGGAGAAAGAAGTGGCTACAATCAAGGTTGATATCAGTGACATGAAGGCAAGTTTATTTGAATTAATAGAGATAATGAAAAGAAAAGAGAAAGGCAAGGATAAGGCTGATGGGGAGAGCGCTAACCTTGAAAGTAACGAAATGAATGAAACAGAGCACAGTAGGAGTGATTCAAATTGGCGCAAATTGGAACTACCTGTGTTTTCAGGCCAAGACCCATATGGGTGGCTGTTTAAGGTAGAAAAGGTATTTCAACGTGAATCGTGTGACTTCGGAGGAGAATGTGCAGGCCGCAGCAGTTTTTGTTTGGAGGATGTGCTCTAAGTTGGTATCAATGGGTAGATGTTAGAACTCCCATAACGTGGGTGAAATTTAAGGAAGCACTTCTTAAGAGGTTCCGATCATCACAAGAAGGGAACGGGTATGAAAACCTAGTTGCTCTTCGCCAAGAAGGATCAGTCACTGGCTATAGAGAATCTTTTGAACATATCTCAGCTCCATTATTGGACTTAGGAGATGATATGCTAATCGGAGCTTTCATGAATGGCTTGAGGGATGAAATTAAAGCAGAGTTGAGGCTTAACCAGCCGAAAGAGTTGGTTGCAGTAATGGAAATAGCGCAATGAATCGAAGAGAAAAATTTTGCTGTTGAGAGAGCCAGAGAATTGAGGAACAAAACAAGGGCAGTAGTAAACTGGTCACGTGGGGCTTATACAGGAAACGGGTCGGACCGTAGTGGGGAAACGGGTCAGAGGAACCGGGTCTATGAATCGGGTCGGACTGAAGTCACTAAACCTGTTTTTGTTAAAACAGGGCGAGAAACACGCCCAGGTGACTCCCAACAAGCTTTTCCTCGTCGCGATTTCGTGCGGCGATTGACGGAGACCGAAGCCCAGAAACGCAGAGAGCAAGGACTTTGTTTTTATTGTGATGAGAAGTATCATTTTGGGCATAAATGCAAGAACAAACAGTACCATGCCTTGATAGTTACTGATGAAGATAACCTGAGAGAAAATGAGGAACTCGCAGGAGTGGTGGAGATGAGTGAACCCAACGAGCACAATAGAGATGAACCTTCATCAGGGACGCAACATGACCTAGAGGAAGGTGAAACCCTAGCCTTATCTCTTAAAAGCATTTTGGGGCTATCTTCTGAAAATTGTTTGCTTAAGGTTAAGGGAGAAATTAGAGGTATTGAGGTGGTAGTGCTGGTGGATAGTGGAGCATCAGATAACTTCATAGCCCCTCATGTGGTGGAGAAATTAGGGTTGCATGTGAATGAAACAAAAAAATTTGGGGTTCAAATGGGTAATGGAATGTGCGTCCAAGGCAGGGGACTATGCAGAGATGTAGCCCTTTCAGTGCAAGGTCTGGAGATCAGGCAAGACTTCTATTCCTTTGAAGTGGGTTCGGCTGATGTGGTTCTAGGAGTAGCTTGGTTGCAGTCATTGGGGGATGTCTCTACGAATTTTCAAAAGCTGGTTATGAAGTTTGTGTATGAAGGACAGGTTATAACTTGGCAAGGGGATCCAACGCTCTCAAAAAATCTGGTATCCTTCAAGAACTTAATGAGATCCATTGAAGGAGGGGATGTAGGGTTCTTAGTTGAATTCGGGGCGCTTAAGACCGTGACCGACATAGGAACAATCAACACTACCGGAATGATAGCAGAAGTGAAACAATTGCTACATGAATTTTCTGAAGTTTTTCAGCCCCCTACAGGGCTACCATTGCAAAGATCACAGGACCATGCCATTCGACTCCAAGAAGGAGCAATTCCCCCCAACATTAGACCTTACCGCTATCCCTATTACCAAAAGTCGGAGATTGAGGAGATTGTGAAGGAATTGTTGGCTGCAGGGGTCATCAAGACGAGTACCAGCCCGTACTCTAGTCCAGTGCTGTTAGTCAAGAAGAAAGACGGAGGTTGGAGAATGTGTGTGGACTACCGGGCCTTAAACTAACCATTCCGGACAAGTACCCAATTCCGGTGATAGATGAGCTTCTGGATGAGTTGAAGGGGGCAACGCTATTCACAAAGTTGGATCTTAAGTCAGGCTACCACCAAATTCGAGTGAGAAAGGAGGACACCGAGAAGACGGCCTTTAGGACTCACGAGGGGCATTATGAGTTCCTAGTGATGCCCTTTGGTTTAACTAATGCCCCCTCGACATTCCAATCCTTGATGAATGAAATTTTTCGTCCATTTCTTCGTAAGTTTGTGCTGGTGTTTTTTTATGACATTTTGGTGTTTAGTGCGAATTTGCAGGACCATGTGCGACACCTAAGAAAGGTCTTCCAAATACTGTTACAGAATCAGCTAAAAGTTAATGGGAAGAAATGCATATTTTCCCAGCCGACAATAGAGTATTTGGGCCACATAATTTCAGCCCAAGGAGTGGCTGCTGATCCAGTCAAGATAGAGAGCATGGTGACGTGGCCAATTCCAAAAGATATCAAGGCTTTGAGAGGATTCCTCGGTTTAACGGGTTATTATCGAAGATTTGTCCGGAATTATGGTAAGGTGGCAGCCCCATTGACTCAGTTACTGCGAAAGAATTCATTCCAATGGAGTCAGGAAGCTACTGATGCCTTTGAGGCATTAAAGCAGGCGATGATAACGGTACCAGTCTTGGCGCTACCTGATTTCTCTAAACCATTTGTGGTGGAAGCCGATGCTTCGGGCTTTGGTATAGGAGCTGTGTTGATGCAAGATGACCATCCAATAGCTTATTGGAGCCACACTCTACCTCTAAGAGCTCGAGCCAAATCAATCTATGAAAAAGAATTAATGGCGATTGTTTTGGCAGTGCAAAGATGGCGGTGTAGGCACCATGTAAGTCCCGATGATGAGCCTCGAATGGAGGCACTACCTTTTTATGTTGCGGAAGTCGCGGAAAGCGGTCGTCGGAAGGGAAAGGTCAAGAATTGACATTTTTTGTTGGATTGGTTCGCTCGTTCAAGCTTCGGGTTCGCTCGTTCAGTCTCTGTTTTTAAATTATCCTCGACCCAAACCCATATCTCACAATTCCTACCCAAACGACCAAAAACCAACCACCAGCCCAACAAAATCCAAACAATACCCATTCATGCCCATCACCCCACGTGAACCACATTCACCAAATAAAGAAAGCCATGCAACCACTACCCATGACAAAACCCATTCCACCACCACAACTCCCACGTGAATCATCTTCACAAACCAAACAAGCACAAAACAACAAATAGAATCCATGCACTGCACTTACCAAAGCCACCTATGCCCACGTGAACCAACCCATGCAAACAAAGATAGCAAACAAACAAAATACAAAAAACCCATGACCAAACCCATACATGCATGCATTATTCAAACACCCACACTAGCCTCACAAACGCAAACCAACAGAAACCCTTCACGCCCATCATCACTCACTCCACTCACCAACTTGAACTAGCCACTAACCACCACTCTCATGCCTCTCACCCATACCTCTCTCTCTCACTTCAGAAACCATATAAACCCAATGGACTTCACTCACGCAGGGGGGGATCGATCATCAATCTGGGGGCTCTCCTCCATGCCTCTCACCCATACCTCTCTCACTCACTTCAGAAACCATATAAACCCAATGGACCTTCACTCACGCAGGGGGGGATCGATCATCACTCTGGGGGCTCTCCTACATCTATTCGCACCAAACTGGTTGTGTGAGTGTGCATGGGTGATGTCGTGTGAGGCTAATGGCATGCGCTTAAGGGCTGATGGCTTGCGCTTGCTGCTGCCGAGAATAGAGGGTTTATGGAGATGGAGGGGCGAGTCAATGAGGCTTACATGAGGCAGTGAGGGGTTTTGTGTGTGTATGGGGCAGTTTCGTGAGCTGAGCGTGAAAGAGGCTGATATTAGAGGGCTGTAGAGTGCTCGGCTAGTGAGGCTTTAGGGGCAGTTTGGTGCGAATAGATGAGGAGAGCCCCCAGAGTGATGATCGATCCCCCCCTGCGTGAGTGAAGGTCCATTGGGTTTATATGGTTTCTGAAGTGAGAGAGAGAGGTATGGGTGAGAGCATGGAGGGTGGTTAGTGGCTAGTTCAAGTTGGTGAGTGGAGTGATGATGGGCGTGAAGGGTTTCTGTTGGTTTGCGTTTGTGAGGCTAGTGTGGGTGTTTGAATAATGCATGCATGGTATGGGTTTGGTCATGGGTTTTTGTATTTTGTTTGTTTGCTAATCTTTGTTTGCATGGGTTGGTTCACGTGGGCATAGGTGGCTTTGTTAAGTGCAGTGCATGGATTCTATTTGTTGTTTTGTGCTTGTTTGGTTTGTGAAGATGATTCACGTGGGAGTTGTGGTGGTGGAATGGGTTTTGTCATGGGTAGTGGTTGCATGGCTTTCTTTATTTGGTGAATGTGGTTCACGTGGGGTGATGGGCATGCATGGGTATTGTTTGGATTTTTGTTGCTTGGTGGTTGGTTTTTGGTCGTTTGGGTAGGAATTGTGAGATATGGGTTTGGGTCGAGGATAATTTTAAAACAGAGACCGAACGAGCGAACCCGAAGCTTGAACGAGCGAACCAAATCCAAAAAAAAATGTCAATTCTTGACCTTTCCCTTCCGACGACCGCTTTCCGCGACTTCCGCAACTAAAAAGGTAGTGCCTCCATTCGAGGCTCATCATCGGACTTACATGCAAAAATGCAGTGCCTACAGGCGGCACTACTTGTTAGGTAGGAGGCAGGGCCGGCCTGGGCAGGAGCCACAAGGGCGACTGTCCAGGGCCCAAAAATTAAGGGGCACTAAATTGTCGGGGTTTAGGTATTATGTCCCCCCTTTATATATTTTCTCAAGTAATATAATTTGAGCGTGAGGGTTTAGCCCCCAGCTTCGCTTGGGTTCCATCACTCGTTAAATATTTTTTTTTTTTAAACATATGTTTTCGTAATGAAAAATGTCACATTTTGAGCTTTCGCACCGGGCACCCAAAAATTCAGGACCGGCCCTGGTAGGAGGTTTGTGGTGCGAACTGATCAGCGTAGCCTCAAATTCTTATTAGACCAACGAATTGTGGGGGTTGAGCAACAAAAATGGTTGATTAAGTTATTGGGGTATGACTTTGAAATTAAGCACAAGCCGGGTTTGGAAAATAGAGCCGCCGATGCCCTTTCTAGGAGGCAAGAGTCGCAAGAGGCAGTCGAACATCACTCCCAACAAATCATTAAAACTATAACCCAATTGACTGCTCTATCTCTAGCAAGCTGCCCCTCCTTGATAGAATTACAAAAGGAAGTGCAAAACGACCCTAAGCTGTTAGAGATCTCTCAAGCCTTGGTAGTGGACCCACTTAGCAAACCTCCATATTCCTTGCAGGGAGGGGTTTTGATGCATAAAGGCAGATTAGTGATACCCAGGAGTTCAACGAGGATTCCATCAATCTTATACGAGTTCCACAATACACCACAGGGGGACATTCAGGATATTTGAGGACATTAAAGAAAGTGGCAGCTGTGTTGTTTTGGGATGGGATGAGTGCAGCAGTTAAAAGATATGTAGCCTCCTGTGAAAGTTGCCAAAGGAATAAATATTCCACCCTCAAACCGCAAGGACTCCTTCAACCGTTGCCAATTCCTAGCCTACCATGGACAGAAGTATCAATGGACTTTATTGGGGGGCTGCCGAGAACACAGAGAAGTGATACAATTTTGGTAGTGGTGGACCGATTAACAAAGTATGGGCATTTCTTGTTATTGGGTCATCCTTACACAGCTAAAGAAGTGGCAGTTCAGTTCTTGAGAGAGGTAGTAAGGTTACATGGTTCCCTAAGTCCATAGTCTCCGATCGTGACCCCATCTTTACAAGTCATTTCTGGGGTGAATTGTTCAAACTAGCGGGCACTAAATTGAAGATGAGTACTGCCTATCACCCACAAACTGACGGGCAAACTGAGGTGGTTAATAGATGTTTAGAAGATTACCTGCGGTGTTTCGTTAACGGGCAGCCAAAGCAATAGGTAAAATGGGTTGTTTGGGCAGAATATTGGTACAACACCACTTATCACATCTCAATTGGGATGACTCCTTTTAAGGCTTTATACGGTTATGACTCTCCAATTCTCTTGAAATTCAATGACGGACTTTCATTGGTGGAGGAGGTAGATGTGTTACTCAGGGAGAGGAATGAGATGTTGGATCTCCTCAAGGAGAATCTCTTGATTGCCCAAAATCGGATGAAGCAGATTGCTGACAAAAAGAGGCGTGACATTACTTTCCAACCAGGGGACTTAGTGTTCTTAAAGCTTCAACCCTATAATTCAAGTCACTGGCAAGGCGACCAAATCAGAAGCTCAGCCCAAGATACTATGGACCTTATGCAGTGGAGGCGAGGATTGGAGCGGTAGCTTATAAGCTCAAATTGCCAACAAAGGCAGTCATCCACCCTGTATTACATGTTTCGCAATTAAAAGCGGCTACACCGTATAATTTGCATAATCCACCACACTTTCCTAGCTAGCCCTTACCACGATGCCTCAACCGGGAGATGGAACTAGTGACAGCACCTGAGTCAGTTAGTAAGATTCGTCGACTCATTGATGGTCGCTTTGAAGTTTTGGTGAAATGGAAGGGGTTGTCTGAATGTGACAGTAGTTGGGAATTAACAGACGCCATTGATGTGCAATTTCCCACATTCAACCTTGAGGACAAGGTTGCAAATTTAGGGGGTAGTGTTGATAGACCTGTGGCAAATGTCTATTTCAGGCGTAAGAAGAGGAACAGAGGAATCGACGCAAGAACTGAGCAAGTGATAACATCAGGGGCTGAAGAACGAGTGCAGGAAGAAGAAGAAGGTCAACCTGTCACAGTAGGCCCAGATGAGCCAAATCACATGGGACCTGGGACTTTTGATCGTGGGCCTGAGGCTGAGAACATTCAACAACAAAAGTAGTACTTTGTTAGGATTATGGCTGCATTTCCAAAACACTATTTTGTTGTACTTGCCAGGTGGCATTTTATCACTGGCTGTTATCTTTGTTATCATTGCTATTATTTTGTTGTGAGGAGTTGGTTAGGAGGAGGGCTATTAAGGGAAGAACCCAGCAAAAACGTGAGGGGAGATCATTTTTTGTGAATGCTATTATGATGGAGCTGAGCATGCTCGAAATGCTTATCTATGTTTTCTTTTCCTTTTATTAATGAATGAATACCAATTACTAGAAATCTCAGTGATTGTTGTATCCTTTAAATACAAATCTTCATAAAAACAAGTGATCTCTATCAGAGACGCGCCTAGGTGTGCCTCGTAAAAATGTGTGAGCAAACCCTACTCGAATTGACCAATCAAGTTTTATAACATTTTTTTAATAAATTAAGATAGATTTTGGGGCGGACTTTAAATTTCGACAAACACATTAATTTATATTATCAGTATTTGTATTATTATAATTTTTTTTGATATATTTTAAGTGATTTCTCTTTATTTTAGTTGATTGGACACTTATATTTTTCTTTTACAATTTGCGTCTCACTTTTATTAGGCGCGCGCCTTGCGCCTAGGCCCTAGGACCATTTGCGCCTTAGTGCGCCTTTAACAACACTGATACGATGTTATTGGAGCCTGGTGGTATCTCTAGGATCATTTCTAGAATTGTCAGGTTGGGCTAGACTAGGCCAAGTGAAATGCCAAGTTCTATCTCAAGCTTACACTTAACTTGTTATATCAATGTCATCCTTGTGCTTAACCCTGCTCATTCTCTAATTCAAGCTTTGGGCTGATTTTCTGCTGGGCCGAAGCAATGAAAAAGTGAACTTCCTAACTTATTGTTTAATAGATTACTGTTCACAGTCATTTCTTCTTTTAAACTTTTATTATATTGATTGGCTGATCGCTTTAACGTCCTTATGCACATTTTAATATGCGCAGATCTTTGTTGCTTGACGTTCATTTTCTATTATGTTTTTGTAATCGAATCGAAATATTGTTTACCACATTAACATATTAGATGCTTTAGTTATGGCTTAATTAACCTAAAATAAATAGTTCATCTGAGAAATGAGACTAATGCACTGGCATTTGTTTTCACTGCCCGAGAAAGCATAATCTGGATATCTTAGATATGCTTGCCATTCAGTAGCTGAAGCTACTTATTCTCCTATCCAGTGGAGATCGTTTCTTCATTGTTATGATCTTTGTTGTTCCCCGTGAATATTTCTTGGTTTTTGGCAGAATCAACATTGTTAATTCCATGTACATATCTATAGCTGTCATAGAGATCTTTTCATATTTTTGCAGCAATTTTGTACCTTCATGAAACAAATTGGAGCTGTTTTTCCCAGAGTGCTTTAGCAAATGTTTCTATTCTCTTCTGCAGTAGAGTACCATTATTTATATAAGGGAGCTGAAAATTGGGACAAAGAATCCTGAATCGAGCTTCTTTATAGCTAAAAGATATCGAAAATAAAATTTTTAATTTTGAAATCCTAACCGACAGTGTCGTTAACTGCGTTGATAGGGTAGCTCGCTCGACCCCGATGATTCGTCGAAAATGACAAAATAATTATTATCTTTAAAAATAACTAACATTTACTATTATATTTATTTATTAGTTATAATTTGTTATTAATGAATTTATTTATGATAGGAATTATATATGATGATGACGCTTTGGAGGATGACACTTCAAACACACATTTCATGCTATTAAACACAAATGATAGCCTATTTAGAGATTAGCAGTCATTTTATTTCATGAAAATATTTTGTTGTGTTTCATTTTGTTTAGTTTTGATGGATGATTATATGTATTAATTGATATAGATTTGTTGTGGATGATTTATTTGATCCTTTTAGTTTTTTTGTGTTCGGATTGAGGCTATCGCCTTGAGGCTATCGCCTCGACCGCCTCAAGATTGTCCTCCTCACCTCGCACGGGTGGACCGCCTCGCACTGCATATCGAGATTTCGAACCTTGCTTCGGGTCACCGAGTGCTGCCTGTAGGGACGCAACTTCAAATACACCCACTCCTCCCACAAAAGAAATGTCTCTCCGATGAGCATCAACTACCCTTTTCATTATATCCTGTGCCCGATGCAAAATGAACTTCAATTGTCGAATTACCTCATCTCTTTCTAGTAGATCTTGTGCCACTACTTCAACCAACGACTCTCCTCAAACATACTTACAAAGCACATGTGGCAATCTCCCATATACAATCTCAATAGGGGACTTCCCCGTGGCGACTTGAAAGTTGGTATTGTACAAATACTCTGTCCAATATATCCATTTAGACCAATGATTAGACTGTTCCGATGCAAAACACCCGGTAGGTTTCTAGGCACCCGTTGAGGACTTCAGTTTGGCCATCGGTCTACAAGTGGTATGACGAGCTCATTTTTAGTTTTGTGCCTTGCAATTTAATCTCCGTCAAAAAATGACTCAAAAACAAGGGATCTCGATCACTTACTATCGACTTCGAAATGCCATGTATCCGAACAATGTCCTTGGCAAACAGTTTTGCCACCTTCTTAGCATTATAAGGATGCTTGAGCAGTGAAAAGTGCCCATACTTGGAAAGTTTATCCACTACTACCATGATCACCTCTAAAACCCCTGAATTAGGCAAACCAGTGATGAAATCCATTGCTATATCTTCCCAGATAGCATTCAGAATTGGCAGTGGTTGTAGCAGCCTCCTGGGATCGTGGTTTGATATTGTTGCCTCTGAAAAATTTCACACTCAGATATCTTTTTTCATACCTCTTCATTATACTTTATCAGCCAAACGTTTGTAAGTTCGGAAAGCTCTGAAGTGTCCCTAAGAATGTGTATCATGAAATTCGCGCATGAAAGTGTGATCCAATTGGAATTTGTAGGTACGACTAAGCGATGTTTTTAAAACAACAACTTTCCCTTGATAGGAAAGCCAAGATGGGCAACAACGTCCTACTAAATCTCTCGTACTACCTGTCCCCATTTCGAGTCTTCACGAATTGCCTTTGTCAACTGCTCTTCAACGTCCCAAACTGGAACACTAATTGTAGCTATAACTCTTTCATCCTGAATTCTAGACAAGGAGTCCACTGCTCCGTTCTCTCTACTCGGCTTATAAATGACTTCAAAATTATACCCCATGAATTTAACCATCCAATCTTGTTGGTCAAGGTTGAAAGTCTTTTGTTAAAGAATGTGCTTAATAATTTTTTGGTCTGTAAAAATCTTGAACCTTCTCTCGAACGGGTATGGTAGCCAACGTTGAATTGTTAAGACTAAAGCCATGAGCTCTTTCTTGTAAGTAGACTTTGCTAAAGCCCGATCTTTCAACACCTTGCTGAAGTAAGCTAATGGTCTACCATTCTGTATCAATACAGCCCTGATGCCACGCCCCAAAGCGTCACATTCAACCTTGAAATCGAGCAAAAAGTCCGGGGTGCCTGAAACTGGCTTTCAGGTCAGCTGTTGCTTGAGCCCATCAAAGGCTAATTGAACTTCTTCATTTTATATAAACTTATCATTCTTCAGAAGCTCCGTCAGGGGCTTCGTAGTCATGCCATAGTTCTTACAAACCGGCGATAATACCTCGTTAGCCCCAAAAACCCTCTAACTGCTTTCACCGAAACGGGCTTAGGCCACTAAACCACACTCTTTATCTTCTCTAGATCAACCGCTACTCCTTCATTACTAATTACATGTCCTAGGTAATTAATAGCTTCCGGAATGAACTGTCATTTCTTCATATTTGCTACAAAGTGATATTGCTCGTGTCTGAAGGACGATTTTCATATGACCCGGGTGTTGCTCCCAACCATCACTATAGACCAATATATCATCGAAGAATACGAGAACAAACCTTCGCAAATAAGGGCGAAAAGTATTGTTCATTGTGGTTTGGAACGTCGCCGGAGCATTAATCAAGCCAAACGACATCACCATGAATTCATAGTGACCCTCGTTATTTCTAAAAGCCGTCTTGGCTATGTCCCCCTCTTTTACTTGAATTTGATGGTATCTGGAATGTAGAGTGATTTTCAAAAAATACTACGTCCATGAATTTCATCCAGAAGCTCCTCAATTACAGGAATAGTGTATTTATCGGGTATGGTTATCTTGTTCAATGCCCTATAATCCACACAAAACCTCCAACTCCCATATTTTTTCTTAACTAGAATTACCGGACTTGAATAGGGTGAATTACTTGGTTGTATAATGCCAGACACAAACATTTCAATTACTAACCTCTCAATCTCATCTTTCTGGCAATGAGCGTATCTATAGGGTTTCACCCTCATCAGTCTTTCCCTCTCCTTAACGACAATTGCGTGGTCCGTCTCCGTGTGGTGGTACGGCTTCAAGTTCTCGACACACATTCTGAAACATACTCAGCACGGTTCCCAACTCTCTCTTCTGGCCCTCATCAAGGTCATCATTTCCCTTCGCGTTGTGTTGGTACCCTATATTCCAGAGCGAGATCCCTTGAAATTAGACCCGACCAACAGTTCGGTTCGATTCTGAACCGGATAGTTCTGGTTCGGTTCCGGTTCCACAAGATTGTGGAACTGGGAACCGAACCGGACGGTTCCGGTTCGATTTCAGTTTTTTTTTTTTAAATTTTAAATTTTAATAATAATTTTTAAAAAAAATTAAAATGAGATTAAAAAATTTATTTAAAATTATTAATTTGAATTTAGATTACATTAAATTAAAAATAAAATAAAAGAGCTTGAACTTAAATTTTTAAGAACTTAAGTTGCCTACGAGGGGTGAGAGGAATCAAAGCTCACGTAGTTCCATTACATTTTTAAGATAATTCCCCATTACAATTATTTACTCATCAATCATCATCATTATCTGTGCCTGTTGATCCTTCAGCTCTCGTTCCGCTTGCACTTGCAAAAGCATTGTCGAACAAGTCTTCAAAGTCATCGGGGGCATCTTCTTGTTGCCTCAGATCAGATCAGCTCAGGTCTAATCATTCACGCATGCTATTGCTTCTAAAGTGTTTGATGTAATGAAGACCGTCTCGCTTCCAAAATATTACCTCATAAGCTGAAGGTTTGTTCAACCGCAACGGTGGAAACATGTGTTGCCAGCATCTCTTTAGCAATAATTGATAAAACATGATAGAGATTTTGATGTCGGTTCCACCAGTCAATTATTTGAAAATTTTTACTCACTAAACTTTCAGGAGAAAACTCGAAATTGGTAGATAAATAATTATCTAATTTCGGGTTGTTGGTCGTGTTATCCCTATATTTTTTATTTCGTTGTAGTAACCAACGATCACCTACGCTAAGTCTTGAATGTATTACAGGTTCGCTACTAGATTGTCCTAATGATTGCAAGTTATATCTACTAACATAATCATTAAATCAATCTATTAAATCAATTTTTTATTTTATCTATTATTTTTGTAATATTAATTTCATCAGCTATTCCTAAATATGTATAGTAAGTTAATAAGCCACTATTCAAACCTGATAATTTAAATCTATGATAAAAAACTGACAATAAGATAAATCAATGAAGTGTTTTTAAATTAAATCAACCATTTTCTCTTCATAACAACAATAGCTTCAATTAAAACAATATCATTAACATCAGAACTTTCAGCATGCTCATATAAAGTACCAACACTATTTAAACATTCAACAAGAAATAAATTTATTGTAGGATAATAAACTCCGCTAAAAACATTTGTAGCATCATTAAAAATTAGACTTGAAAAATTTTAAAAGTTCTAATTTTTTCATAAATATCTTATTGATTAGGCAAAAGTGTTATATGTTAAACATGTTGGGAATAAAACTACATAATACATCTTTGTATTGAAAAGCTTGAGTTAAAAGAAAATAAGTTGAATTCTAACGAGTTAGAACATCTCGTGAAAATTTTACTGATTTAACACTATTTAATTTACAAAACTTGGTCAATTCTCTCATAACTTGAGAATATGACCAAATACAATTAAGTGCAATCTTAATAGGATCAATGTGATGTTCTAAAAAAGTCAGACCATCTTGAACACATAAATTAATGACATGGCATGCGCAACGAACATGAAAAAATCGACCTCCGAAATTTGGTTGACATATTTTTTTTAAATCTGTAATTGATGCAGTATTTGCAGATGCATTGTCAAAACCAATTGTTAAAATTTTACCTAATAAACCATATTCATAAAAAATTACTTTAATCATTCTATAAATATTTTGCGCATTATGTTGCTCATCAAAAACTCTAAATGCAATAAGTCGTTTTTGCATGTTCCATGATACATCAATCCAATCACAAGTCACGTCCATCTATGAGTGTGTTTGTCAATGGTCACTCCAAATATTAGAACAAATAGAAAGCGACCTTTAATATCTTTATATATTTCATTTAAAATAATTTTACTATTTTTGTATAAATTAAAAATTTGACGTTTTATTGTATTTCTAATCATTTTACGGGCAACAGGATTTAAAGCATTTCAAACATAATTAGTAAAAGTAATTTTCACCAAAACTAAAAAAAGGATGTGTCATACAAGTAAATTTAGCAAATTCTTCTCTATTTTTAGCATCAGAATATTTAAATAAATCTAAAGAACTCGTACCTATACTATATGAAGCTTACCTGCCCATTTGAGTTTGCGTTGTATTGAGTCTAATTTCAGTGGCATGATGTCTATCAAAGTGTTTGTTCATACTGCCATAGCCGCCAGTAAATTTATAAGATATACCACAAATGTTGCATATTGTTCTTGGACCTTCATTTTGAGTCTCGACTAAATGAAAATGAATTTTGAAAATATCAGAAGATCGAGACTTAACTTCTCTTCTCCGTGTACCGATATTTTGGCTGCTCTCTTGGGTTGACACATTTGACATGGTGCTCTCAGATAAGCTTGCCATTTTTTGTTTATATTGAAGAATTGCAAATTTAATTCAATATGGAAATTGAAGATGAGAGAATTGAGAATGAGAGAATTAAAGAAATGGAGAGAGTTGAGAATTAGTGTGTTGAAAAAATGAAGAATGACCCCTATTTATATATTTTTGGATTATTTTTGTGATACCTAAATTGTCCATAAAACTAGTCATTTTATTAATGTTATTAAGGGTAATTTAGTAATTAGATTTTTTAAAAAATAAGGGCCATTTTTCTGTGTAGCCCAACAGCTAGTGGCCGTTCGGCACTACGGTTCAACCGGAACCGTTCGGTTCGGCTAGGGTCAAACCCTAACCAAACCTAACAAAACCGGTTCTGGTTTCGGAACCGGAACCTATTGGAACCGGAACCGGCGGGTTCGAACCGGTTTGGTTACGGATCGGATTCGATTCCGAACTGGAACTGTGGCCGGGTTTACTTGAAACTCCACTTCTGAGACCTTCAAAATTGACTTAAAGAGACATTAGAGAGCTACAAAAGGCCGGATCGCCCTCTATTAAAACTTGCTCACCTACATACTAAATTCTCATGGTCATTTTACTCCTGTCCACCTTCACTTCCTCTAAAGTTTCCGGCCAAGCTACACCTAAAATTAAGTCTACACCACCCAAACCAAACAAATACCCATCCACTTCCACTGAAATATCTCCTAAACTTACCTGTAGCCCTTTACACAACCTTTGCGATACTGTGCGATGTACCCCAGGCACAACCCAAATTATAGGGTCTCCACGACTAGTAACCCCAATCTCTCAGCCAGTGTATTGGACACGAAATTGTGACTTGCCTCACTGTTGATCATGACAACTATTGGCACTTCCGTAATTTTTCCCACCAATTTTATGGTACGAGGTCGTGTCATCCCCCCAATTGAATACATCGGTAACTCCATCTCTTCTCCTTGATTTGCAGACTCGTGTGGCTCTGATTGTTTTGTACCCATTGATTCCACATCACATTCAATTTCCACCGCCTCCAAAGATTCATCCTCTGCAAGAATAGTGAGCCTCAATGTTTTTACGGCACATTTGTGCATCGGTGTATACAGCTGATCACACCTGAAACACAACCCTTTTCTCTCGCTTATCCACATACTTTTGATAAGACATGTACGATTTTCACGCGAGTTGTTCCCCTAAACCCTTGATTGTAGGTACCATGAGAGGCCATTTGTGAGTTCGTAGATTTTGTTATGCTGCTAGCATAATTCTCAAGATCCCTCCACTTTCTTTTTGACTCAAATTGATGGAAGTAGGGTTGTGTGCAGCTCAATCCAACCATGTTGGACCCCATTCCACTCCCACTGGACTAAGGCCCAACATCAGCCCACTAGTTCTTCATAATGATCCAAGATTCAGACCTGGTGTTGACCCTACCCGTACCCATCCTGAAGGCATCATCTCTATCATCATCCCTGGTTTCTGTTTCATCCTTCACTTGATATTTCCTCCTCCAGAGCCAAATCTATGGCCCTCATGATATCTTTCTGTTCAAACACCCAGACCCTCCTCCGAATTTTTTCGCTCAACCCATTAAGGAAATATCTTAAATATTGCTCTTTTGGCAGATCCGGAACGTGAAATCTCAAAACTCTATGTATTGTTCCACCCTTCCTTCTTGTTTCAAGACTACCAGAAATTCAAAAGGTTGGCATTGCTCTTTTCCGAATACCGCTTGAACATTTCCGTAGTGAGAACTTCCCATGACAAAAAGGGAACTTTCTTTCGTACCCATCGAAACCGATGGATAGCATTGCCTTCCATGCTGACTATTGCCAATGGGATCTTCATCTCTACCCTGGTATTGCGAATCTCGAAAAATTACTCCGCTCTTGTCACCCATCCTACGGGGTCACTTCCATCGAAAAAGGGCAACTCAACTCGTTTTAACATCATTTTTCGTTCATTGTCAACTTCCTCAATATTACTTGCAGCAGCTTGAGATTGCTCGCGTTGGGCTTCGGTTAAGTTCTCTAGATGATTAAATATGGCAGGTTCCCATGCTTTTGTGTTCCCGAGGCACCTTCTCCGTGGGCAGGGCCTTTCCCTTTCATCCATTACATCATGAACCCTCGAACTTCATTAATCACCTCCACCCATTGGTTTAAATTCTCTACCGCCTTGAAGTTTTTTTTTAAGCCAAACTGGAGGTTAGTTGCTCAACTTCTCTCCTTAGTCCCCTCACATCTTCTTCGACCCTCCCTGCATTCCGGTCTAGGTTTTCAACTCTCTTTTTGTTCTGGTGGTAGTCATTTTTTTCCTTCTCGGGATTCTGCAGGTCGGACCAATTGATAGAGCAGATTTGTTTCATTCCAATATAAAAGAAAATACATAACACAATTGTATGAATATTCTATATTTGGAAAAGATTAATCGTGATAATCAGTTTGCTTAATAGCAATACAAGAAATCGACAGGCTCCATGGCCTCCAGCACAAGCTGAGATTTCCCCCAAACAAACAAGATATTCCAAAAAGATAAAGATCCCCCAAATCATAACTAACCAATATATACATGCTCACACCACTGATGCTCTCATCATTACTCCTAACTAATTCTAACACGTCAACCTCTCATTTAGCTCGTACCCTTTTTCCCCTCCTCACATATACTTGCTGAATTGGAGGCTTCCCACACATTTGGGCTGTAAGTTCTTGCTTGCATCCCAGGTCATTCGCAGGCCCATTTGAGACCAGATCTCTGTCCCTAACACAGTCATAGCAGTGGCCACTACTTGGAAGATAGGTGTATATGCCGGTTGCATTACGTTAACTATCATACAACATTGAGGGTGTCTTGTGGAAGCCATTTAATCATATATACGGCTCAAGGTGGCCACATTTGCAAACACCTCTACTGTCCTCAATGCCCATACTGTCTGCTACTGAATTGGGATTGCAGCACATATTCAAGGTTGTAAATTGGCTATAATGTGAAAGCGACAGTTAACTATGGGAGGGAAGCTGCAGTCGTCCAATTATTTTGAAAAAATAGGTAATGGGAGGGAAGCTGTTTTCCGCCAATTATGTTGAAAAAATAGGTTGACTAGATATGCGCTAGTCTTATACTTTTTATGCTTTATTGAAATCATCTGTGCTACTGTACCTTTGATGCTTCTAATTGGAACTTTTTCTGTCCAAGATTCGAAAGAAGATTAAATGAAAACTTGTTAGCCGAATCATCCATTAAGCAGCTTCATAATAAGCTTTATCCGATAAGGCGGTGTAGGCTGATTGACTGATTGTGACATCTGAAGACTGAAGCTTGCTAGATTAGTGCTGTTAATGATTGTTATAAGTTGCTAGGTCATTGAGGTTGTATGATGATGAAAATGTGAAACATACCTTGATATGATAACTACATTTAGTATCTTTCCTAATCCACTGTGTGTTAGCACCCACGGCACTCAAAGGATTTGCATTCATACAGTTGCTTGTTAGCTGTTGGATAGTTCTGAGGCACAAACAAACTTAGGGTTTTTGTGACTTCTCATGTTCTAATTGCTTTTGGTGAAATCCAGATGCATTATATTAAATCTGAACGTCTTTACTTTGCAGTGAAATTGCAATCATACTGATTTTTCCTTAGAAACTGACTTGTAATCATACTGTTTCTCTGTGGAAACTGAAGATGGCTTGTGCCTTTAATTCTAGTTGGATGTTGCTATCAGCTTTATATTTTTGAACACACTAGCTTTAAGGGTCCTACCTTGGCAATTAAGCCTTGAATTTGTGGGTGGTTCTTAAGGCTTGTCTATATTGGATCCTTGTGGCTGGTCCCCATGTGCTTGACTGGAGCTTTTGGCTTTGGAATTTTAAGAGTAGTTTTGTTAATCTTGCGTGATTGCGGCATGTGCTTTCATCATTGCTTTATATGATTTTAGTTTGAATCCTTAAAAAGCTGGCTCACCTATAAAACCCCTAAGCCTTCTCTTCCCCAATAGGCAATCATTGAAAGCTCGGTCAGATTAATCATGTGGCAATGCTACACAGCCAAGATTATTATTATTAACTATTAAGACAGGTTAAAGAAATTTACATGTAGATTTAATTGATTGTATTTTGAATTTAGTACAAGTCATGTCGGCAGGAGTTCGGTCCCATCTCTACATGATCAACATGGGAAATCCTTGGCAAATTCATGTCAACAAGATAAAGAGTCTATTTAATGGCTGCATATCTAGAAAACTTTTTTCTGATTCTGTAGAAAATAGTTTAGGGTTAAAATACAGAAACTCAGAAAGGATATTAAAATTGCAGTGGACCATGTGCAACCATGATTAGTGATAGTGACTGACAATGGTTTCAGCAAATTACTGTTGTTTTAGTTCACCATATTAGACTACACTAATTTGTTTATTGTTGAATTTTTTTATTATTTTATTTTATTTAATTTTTTAATTGTAGTTCCAGCTTTTAATTGAAGAAAAAGAAAAAAGAAAAAAAGTGAAGTTCTTGGTAAGAAGTCTGGCTGGTTCAGTTGTTTGTTCTACAGATCACACATGGTGGTGTTTCCTTTTGAGTTTGGGCCAATGGTCCAATTGAAACAGGAGCTTCTGAAATGTTAGACCGGTGAAGCCTTGAGATTTTTATCCAGGACCCAATTAGGATAAAGGCTGACTGACCGGCTGAGCTGGGATGCTTGGTTTGCATAATGCTGAGGCTGAGCTCACTGTCAATTATTTATCACCCCAGCTTGTGAATGCAACCCTAGAAACTAATGCAAACATGTGAATCTAAATGGGTTTTTGTACAAATAGTTCTTTTTGGAGGCTGGGATGAGTCTTGGGGTAACAGTAAGGTTATTCCATTGTGACCTGGAAGTGACAGGTTCAAGTCACGGAAACAGCCTATTTGCAAAAAAGTAAGGGTAAGGCTGCGTACATATTGAATCCTCCTCATAGCCCACAGTGTGGGACACCTTGTATGCTAGGTCATCCTTTTTAGGAGGCTAAAAGCTGGCATTGGCTATAGACTATAGTTGCATTGAACTGAGTTGGGACATACATTTTGATGAGCTCAGATAAATTGGCCATCTTTCTCTTTCTCCAAAGTGATTAGGACCACTCAGTCAAATTGGATTTTGGGGCCAAGCAATGTTGGGTTTACACGTATATATGGATTTTTGGCAGTGCGTTGTGCATACGCACTTCATCATCTTTTCTGCATCAGATCAGAACCTGGGCAGAGAGATGCAATAGTAAAAATACTGACACTATTTCAATAGAAAGATTTAAAGAGTTTGGAGTGATGAAGGCAATGTATCATTTGGAGCCCTGCCCCCTTGCCCCACTAGTTATGATGAGGAAAGCACTAGAATTTTTTTGTTCTTCTCATTTTGGGAAGAAGAGAGAGGGAGAAAGAGGATTTTAAGTATATTTTCCAAGTTCACTTTTATGATTATCTTGATAATGATTAGAATTTTCAGTTTTGCTTGCTTTAAATCTTTATTTATTTTTTTTCTTTTGAATATTGTAGTATTATAGAGTTACTCAATTATTGTCAAAAAGTTTTACTGTTCATAGGACCTTTATTGAATTGTGAAAATAAAAAGGCTCCTGATCTAGAGCTAACATATATGTAAATCTTGAATTGACCTACTTGCAAGTTGCGACAGATTTGAAGAAATTGCATGGATGTGAGCAAGCTAGGAGATAAGATTTTACCCAACAGGTGAATATTTTCTTTTTGACCTAATTAAGTAGTAATCTTGTGTTCTGTTCATCTCTGACAAAATGGGGGCCTTACTCATTATCTTGACAAAGAAATATGATTACTATTATTGACCCTTGGAATTGCCATGTACATTGTAGACTCTTGCAATCATATCATTAATTGTCTCTGAGTTGGATCTTCACTTTGTATTATTTTCTCAGTTCAATGAGTTCATGATGCTTAAGATATGAAAAATAGTATTATTGGATAGATTCTGTTTTCATTTGTTTTAAATTTTTAAATTTAAAAAGTGGGTTTTGAGAATAATTACAAAACCGGAAATTCTAATCATTTATAGCAATGGACGGTTTTGAATCCAAGCCCCTTTGTAGAGATGACTTTTGCTTGGGGTTGTAATGATACGATTGAATATGAATGATTTTGTGGCATGTTAATATGTTTTAGTGCCAAATTACCGATCAAAGTCATGTTATGGCAGGCTGAAAATAGATACCCATAGGGCTTCTGGATATATAGAGGATACAATCCACAATTGCTATTACAAAACCTTAATTCAACTCTACTTTAGCATATTTTCCAAAGGAGACAAAAAATCAAGGCCTTAATTATCAAAGACACAATAATTCTACTTTGTGGGAGCTCATTGCTTGTGATGCTTTTCCATTAATCAATGTGATTAGCATTCTTGATTTTTGGATTAGCAAAGAAAAACACAAGTAAATCCAAATTTTCATTGTCACTAGAATTTTCATAATTGGCCTCTATGCATCATTATGTTATGGATACTTTTCTTTGTGTAGCTGTTCGATTCTGTTCTATGAATTCAAGCGTCTCTAATTTGAGGATGCGACTACGTTGCATCATCATCTATAACTAACATCAGTCTTAACAACTATTTAATTGTAGATAATTATATTTTTTTTTTGTTGCATGTAGCATGTGTGTGTTCTGAAATATTTATAACATTGTCTCCAATAGGCGTGACTTGATGGTGTAGGGTTCAGGATTTCATTTTGAGGTCCTGGGTTCGAATTCAGGGAATGCGTTTTTTGTAAGAGTATGGGACAGTCGAGGATTTTACCTGCTCAGCTTAAACCCGAAATAAATGGTTTGGCCGTGGAAAAATAAGTAACAGTTGTTGCACTGTAATAGAGCACTTAATTTGAAAAGTCTTGGGCTCCCCAAAGTTTTCTTTATAGATCATTGTGCCCATGCTCTCTAGAAGGACAATAATGGACAGTCTATTACACTAGCCACATGAAGCCTTAGATTTTAAGGGAAATAAAAACTTTCAACTCCATTTCTATTATGGCACATGAAGCCTTCAATTTCAAGCAGAAAAAAATTATTGACAAACAAGGGAATTGGATCCGATCTACTGTGAAGAAATGGAACACTATCCCCACTTCAAAAATTGCCTCGAGCGGATGGTTGTATGGGCAGTCACATGTTGTGCTGGTGAGAGGCACATTTTTATTTTGATATAAGATTAAAAAATAAAATAAAATTGAAGTGATAGGGGGAGCAAACAAGTATTGCTTCATGAAGGGCCGATCTTGAGTATAGGTTAGTATAGGTGGGCTAAACGCTCACCTATAGTCCTCAAGTTTTTTAATATGGCCCTCAAATAATTGAATGGTTAAGAGTTTGAATTTTTTATTATTGTAATATTATGTTATGGTCAGGAACTTCAAAAATGTGAAAATGATCTTAGAGCCCGAAGATGTCAAGGTCGACCCTGGCTCGGTACATGAAAATAAGGGGGCGTTGGAGGGGCCTATTGTTAGTGCTTAATAAGTTGTTTCCCTACTGGAAGTTTTCTTATATCCTTAGAGAAATTTTATTTCAACGTTTAGTACTTTGTGAAACATGGATTTGATTGCCGGTTGTTGCCTTCTTTGCTCTCTCCACCCACTTTCATTTCTTAATATTGGAAATTTATTTTCAATATTGTTGTGTAGATTCAAAAGTTTCATCAATGTTTTGTGAATAGAATGAAGTTTGCAGGCTTTTGGAGGCCATGAATCCTCCATTTTTGTGCCCCCACGTACTAAAAAAATAAAAAATCTCTAGGGTATCTGAGTGTGTGCTCTTTCAAGCCAAGTTGATGAATCAAAATGGAAGTTTTTAAGGAAAAATTATATAATACAAATAAGGGTATGTTTTACCTTTCAAGTATATGTTTGTAAAAGTGAAAGCCTTGACTTTTTTCTTAAAAATTCAGCACATGCCCTCTCAGAGTTGGCACCTTGATCCATCCAGTGGTAAAGTGAAAAGTCGTGTAACAAAAAATTAACCACCACAAAATACAGCTCACATGACCCATAAAATTTGATTTATTATGTCATTTTACAAATAAGAAGTTGATCTGAATGCCCCTATCGAATTTAGGAAAAAATAGATTTCGTTTTTCTGATCAACATTGACTCTTAATGCTCCTATCATATCTATGGATATTAATTTCCGTTTGACGGATCATTATTTAATAGATTCTTAATAAAATAAGAACAAGACAGATTGATAGAATCATACATGAAGACTATGAAAACAATATTAATAATTATATATTTCTTTATTCACTTACACCCACATCAAAATTTATTTACTTTTTATGTAAAAGTATGTTTGACTAATTGAGTTAACATTTGTGGAGTATCTCCTTTTTAATCTGCTGTTGCTACAGGAATGCTCACTTATTAGCTTCATTGGATTGGACACAATGACATGCCATGTATAAAAAGCCTTTTTAGCATCTGCTTATATTATGTATTTAGAAGTAGACCCGGCCGGCGGTTCGGAACCGAACCGAACCGGCCGGTTTCCGGTTCCACACCCGGTTCGGTTCCAAATTTTTTTTTTAATTTTGAAAATTAATTAAAATAAATGAGATTAATTTTATAAATAAAAAATTATTAAATTGAAGAGCTTGAGCTTAAATTTTTAAAAATTTAAGTTGCCTACGTATTCTCCAAGGGTGAGAGGAATCAAAGGTCACGTAGTTCCATTACAATTTTAAGACATATCCCCTTTGTAAATTACAATTTTACAATTATCAATCATCATTATCAATTGATCATTCGGCTCCAGTTCCGCTTGCACTTGTTGTTGCACTTGTAGAAGCATTATCGAACAAATCTTCAAAATCATCGGGGGCATCTTCTTGTTGTCTCAGATCAGCTCAAGTCCAATCATCCACATAAGCTGTTGCTTCTAGAGTGCTTGGATGTAATGAAGATCGCCTAGCTTCCAATATATTACCTCTCAAGCTGAAGGCTTGCTCAACCGCAACGGTGGAAATAGGTGCTGCCAATATCTCTTTAGCAATAATTGATAAAACATGATATATATTATGATGCCGGTTCCACCATTCAAGGATTTTAAAATTTTTACTGCATAAACTTTCATTAGAAAACTCAAAATTTGTAGATAAATAATTATCTAATTCAGGGTTATTAGTTGTCGTATCCCTAGTTTTTT
Organism: Zanthoxylum bungeanum; assembly: GCA_019454045.1. Lineage (NCBI taxonomy): Eukaryota > Viridiplantae > Streptophyta > Magnoliopsida > Sapindales > Rutaceae > Zanthoxylum > Zanthoxylum bungeanum. The sequence goes on from SKCR01023795.1 coordinate 48,008, forward strand.
TATTTCGTTGCAATAACCAACGATCCCATGCGCTAAGTCTTGTTTGAATTACCGATTCGCTACTACTAGATTCACCTAATGTTCCTAAGTTATATCTTACAATATAATCATTAAATAAAATAATTAAATCATTTCTTAATTTCGTCATTATGCTTGTAATATCAATTTCATCTAATATTCCTAAATAACCATAGTAAGCTTGTAAACCACCATTCAAACCTTCTAATTTAAATCTAGGATAAAAAACAGCAGCAATAAGATAAAGTAAATGAATTCCCCTAAAATAATTCAACCATTTTACCTTCATAGCAGTAATGGCTTCCAACAAAACAATATCATTACGATCACTACTGTCAACATGCTCATCAAGAGTGCCAACAATATTCAAAATCTCAAGAAGAAATAAATGTGCTGTAGGATAATAAACACCGCTAAAAACTAAAGTAGCATCATTAAAAACTCTTAAAATATCTAAATTTTTTTCACAAAATCTCATTGACTAGGATAAAGTGTGATATTTTGAACATGTTGAGAAAAAAAACTACATAATGCATCTTTGTATTGAAATACTTGACATAAAAGAAAATAAGTTGAATTCCAACGTGTTGGAACATCTCTTGAAAATTTAATCGGTTTAATACCATTTATTTTACAAAACTTGGTCCATTCTCTCCTAACTTGAGAATATGACCAAATACATTTAAGTGCCGTTTTAATTGGATCAAGGAAAGTTGATAATAATTTTAGATCGTCTTGCACACATATGTTAAGGACGTGACATGTACAACGAATATGAAAAAATCGACCCCCTAAATTTGGTTCACATAAGGATTTTAAATCACTGATGGATGCAGTATTTGCAGATGCATTATCAAATCCAATTGTTAAAATTTTTTCTACTAAACCATATTCATCAAAAATTATCTTCATCATTCTATAAATATTATGTGCAGTATGTTGGTCATCAAAAACTCTAAATGCAATAAGTCGTTTTTGCATGGTAAATGATGCATCAATCCAATGACAAGTCACACCCATGTATGAGTGTGTTTGCCAATGGTCACTCCAAATATCAGAACATATAGAAATACGACATTTCATCTCTTTAAATATTTCATTTAAAATAATTTTACCATCTTTATATAATTTGAAAATATGACGTTTTGTTGTGTTTCGAGTCATTCTACATGCAGAAGGGTTTAAAGCATTATGCACGTAATTAGTAAAATGAAGTTTTTCACCAAAGCTTAAAGAAAGATGTGTCATACAAGTTAATTTCGCAAATTCTTCTCTATTTTTTGCATCAGAATATCTAAATAAATCTACACTACTCGTACCTCTACTAGATGATGCGTACCTGGCCATTTGAGTTTGCGTCGTATCAATTCCAAGTTCAACCGGATGCCGTATCCACCAGAAAATTTATAGGTAACCCCACAATAGTTGCAAATTGCTCGTTGTGTATTATCTTTTAGGCGTTCCAAATGAAAATGAATTTTGAAAACATCCGAGGAACGAGCCTTAACTTCTCTTCTTCGTGATTATGCACCGACACTAGGGCCGCTCTCTTGGGTTAGCATATTTGACATTATGTTCTCAGATGAGCTTGCCATTTTTTGTTTGAGAAATTAGGAAGAAAAATAAGAAAAATAAAAACTAATTGAATTGAGATTGAGAATAAGATTATAAGAGAATTGTATTGAAGTGAGATTGAGAATAAGAGAATTATAGAAAATGAGAGAGTTGAGAATTTGGTGTGTTGAATTAATGAAAAATGAATCCTATTTATAGAGTTTTAGAATTTCTTTGATACCAAAAATGCCCCTAAATATAACCGTTTTATTACCGTTATTAGGGATATATTAATAATTTATATTTTAATTTATAATTTTTTTTTCTTATTTGGGCAGGGAGCCGTGGCTAGTAGCCGTTGGGGAAGGGTTCCTGTTGGAACCCTACGGTGGGTCGAACCCCAACCGAACCGGTTGCCAACGGTTCCGGTTCCGGAACCGGTTGGAACCGGTTCGGTTCCGGTTCCGAACCGGAACCATAACCATGCCGGGTCTATTTAGAAGGCAAAAATAATAATAATAATAATAATAATAATAATATAATAATAATAATAATAATAAAAATAGTTTTCACCATCCCATATAACTTGGAAATGATGCTCTCCACCCTCTGTCTCCATTTGAACAAACAAAAGTTGTACTGATTAATAATTTAATACCCAAGAAAAATAAAATAAAATAAAATAAATTTAAAAAAATTAAAAACTTTATTGATATTAGGATACAAATAAAGAAGATTCCTGTTCCACTTTTAGAAAAGGTCATTTGCAACAACAAAAAAAGTGTATTTAAATAAAGAAAAAAAATAAATTATCGTCTCTTATTTCTTGGTGAGCGGCAAACTCCTAGATATTATAGGATAAAAGACATTATATTAAAATGTGTACTTTTCTTATTTTTTTTAATTAAAATGGGAATATTTTTATTGAAACCGCAACTCTGTATATGTTTTTATGTGTGTGTGTGTATAATACTATCGTGACATAGGACTCATAAAGCTCTTCAATTAGTCTTCATGATCTTGGCACAAACAATCATTTAATTCAAATTTTTGGTGCAAAGAGTAATTAATGATGTGAAATCTTGTCGTACAAGAACAAGTCACCATTCAAAAAGTTTTGAATAATAAATATAGAAAAACTAGTTTTAAATATACATTAATGCAGCAGCTTGTTACATCATTTTCTATTCTCGGTGAAAACATCTAACGCTAGTGTTAGACTCGGTCACAGTTCCGGTTCAGAATTGAAACCGAATCAGAAAGAATCGGACAGTTCTGGTTCCTTCCGGTTCCAGTTCAGGAATCGGAATCGGAACCATTCCGTACGGTTCGGTTAGGGTTCTCACTCTAGCCAAACTGTTGGAACCGGACGGTTCCAACTATTATATTTTAAATAATTTTAAGTTTTTATTTTAATTTAATAAAATACAAATAATTAAAAAAAATTTAATGTTATCTAAATTCATATTTTTAAACTCATTTTTTAATTTTTTAAAAAATCATTATTAAAATTAAAAAAATCGCAGGGAATCGGAACCGTTCGGTTCAGTTCCGGTTTCGGTTCCTGTTCCACAAAAACGTGGAACCAGAATTATCCGGTTCGATTTCAGTTCGGAATCGAATCGGACCGGTGGCCAAGTCTAACTAGTGTACATAATATATTCAAAAATAAGGAAAAATTTTGAGGAGTCAGCAATGAAATATTTATAAAATAAGAAGTTTTTAATTGGAGTAGGGGTGAGTGTGTAATAGACGAATTTGGATTTAACATGGATTTTAGCACTCCAAATTTTTTAATATTTTATTATATATATTTTAATAATAATACATGATTAATATTTATTTACATATTAATCCATCATAATTAATTAAAAAAAAAAACTCAATACAAACCTCAATTCGACTCGAATGCAAATCGATACTAGCATCTTTATATGGTAAATATGTAATCATTCAAAGAATTATAATCAATAAAGAATAACCAAATGGCAGAAGATTAACAAGTTCAATCCTAGTGTCAAGGCGTCCCCCACTCCTTAACAGATGACCAAGTGGATCCACCTCACAATTACAAGCCTTAAAAAATAATTATCTACATGTTAAATCAGTACATAAAATTTAAATATTATTTTATTATAATAATAAAAATTTTGAAAAAAGATTTAATTATGAATATAATTAATACATTTTGAATAAAAAAAATTTAAGACGTTTTAAAAAAATCTTTTGTGACGTTTTAATTAGGAAGAAAGACACAAAATTTATATATATATAAATAAGCATATAACATGAATGTTAGCTTCAAAATAAGAGAAAGAGAAGGGATATTTTAGTACTTTGGCATATAATTAAATTATTGTGAAGTGAGATTTTTAATGTTGGTAGTGTAGAATTTAGAACTAAGTTTGCCTTTTTCAAGTGATGCGACTATATATATATATATTATATAGAGAGCCAAAATTAAGAAATGATGATTGGGACTATCTTGAGCTTTTGTTGGGGCCATGTGAAAAAGGGGTATTAACACGCAACTTAATACGGGACACATGGCTTTGGATAATGGAAGATAGTTTTGGTCTCACAAAGAGTTGGCACTAATATTATTTTTAGGGTTGAGTGACTTTGATTTGATTTCTTTCCTTTCCCCTTTCATGATATTTTTAATATGTTAATAGTTTGATTTGTTTTTATAGGTAAATGACACCAGCCACCAATGAAGCATAAAAACCTTAAATTAAGTTGGCATAAAATATATTTATCAAATCATATGTTAACCGGATTTTATCGAGAATGTTATATTGAAAATAATAAGGGGAGTTTAATATAAATGAAATTGAAGGGCAAAAGGATCAATTTATATTATAGATTAGAAGATAATGATCTTTTTAAAATTTTAATCGATAATCCAAAGAGACAACTCAAAGAAAGAAGAGTACCAACCTCCAACTCTAATTCAATCACAAACTTTGCCCATTATGGTGTCTTATTGTTTACCCATGTCATCAAACACAAACTTTGCCCATCCATTAAAAGCTTAGTATATGTCTTGATCTTGCGCCTAAAAAAAAAAAAAAAAAAAAAAGAGAGAAAAAACTAATTCAATCAACACAAAATTCTCATCCATTCATGTTCACAAAACTTTTGGGTCATTTTTATTATCTTTTGAGACTTGTAGTTAGTACAGTATCAAATTTGGCGACTAGTGATTAATCACTATAGCAGAGATTGATTGATGTTAGATTCAGCACAAATGGAGCCTTAATCTTTTGAAATGTTGAAATATGGGTCATAAATGAAATGATGACTTTCAATGAGAAAAATAAGGTAACAAGGATCCCCCACTCAAACTTATTATAGTTTTCTTGTCAATTTTAATTCATTTGTAGTTCAATCCAGTTAATTAATCTACCATGTGGGGACTTCCTAGGTAGTAATATGTTCATTATTTGAACTGTTTTTACACCAATTGAAGATGATTTAAACACTATGATTGATTGATAATCGTTATAAGATAGTATATATATATATCAATCACAAAGAAATTAAAGTGAAGGAAAAAGACCTTACAATATGTTGGAAATATAATTTATACAAAAATAATGAACATACAAAAAAAAAATACAAGAAATTATTTTTATGTTTTGTGTCTTTTTCATAATTTTAATGTTTTTTCACGAAGAAATTATATTTAGAATTCAAATCCGGATACAAAATTAACACTTGATTAATCGTATTGTCACCGTGTCACCGCCACAAATGTGACAAGCAGTGAATGAGATTGTTTGATGAGTCAGCGAGTCAGGCCTGAATCAGACTCAGTTCATTACTTACAAAAGAAGCAGAGAGACTGTTAACAAAATTTACAAACATATTAAGAGAGACTTGTAGCAAATTCTGCCTGGCCTGAGTCAGGCTCTGGTCTTACTCTTCTTAATCAACAACAATATGTTACTGGAGTTACCATTTAATTACCAGTGGTTAAAATAATGTAACCCTAATCAGCCATAACATAAAACTTCTTGTTTTAAATTTCACTTGGTGTTTGTTTGTTTGACCTAGCTAGGGCAAACCAAAGGCAGGGAAGCACTGACTGAAGTGATGAATAGTGAAGAAAGATATTGCCTCGAGAAAATAAAATTTAAAGGGAAGCGTGGGGATCGGACTAGAAGAAGAAGAGCGAGCCAATACATGTTAGTCATTATTCTTCTTGTTCCCGTTTTCAGTGAACACGTGTCAGAGTTTTGGCTTAACCACCGACTTCGCCCTCCCCGGAAAATTCTATTATCTAATAGTGATAGTATATTATTCATATAACAATCTAATAATAAATTATCACATATTAAATAATAAAAAAATGAATAAAGACTCATACATTTATGTAATTATTAGATGGTATCACATCACATATATAACAGTGGTATTAAAGAATTTCTCTCCCCGCAAAGCAAACAAAATTTTATTTTTTAATTTATAATATTATATATATATATAAACTTTTTTATCGATATGAACCCGATTTTAAGAACCCGTATAGGACTCTATAAAATTTAAGACAACTCCACCACCTTTAATTAATCCTCTTATTAATTATTATTATTATTCATTTTATTAATTTACTTTTATGATTCTTTCAGTACTTGCTCTCTGTATATATACCGTTATGTGAAAATTTATTAATTAATAAATGCGATAAATTATTTTATGTATTTGTTTAACTAAAATAAATTATGAATTTAATTTGTCTTATTAAATAGAAGTCAGAGATATATTTTTGCAACAAACTAAATTATCTGTTTCACAAAAAATAATTTATGAATGTAATTAGTCTTATTAAATATAAGTTATGGATCTATCCATTTTTGCACCTTTTTAACTATCCTGCAACTTCAAAGTTGCTGTAGGATGAGCAAATTATTGAAAAAGTCATGGGAAGGGAAATGATAAATTAAGAAGATGAAATTAAAAGACAATAGTTCTATAATCGAGCATAGTCTTGACTGCGGTTCAGTTACAAATCGTGAACTAGATCAGAATCGAAACGGATCAAGAACGGTTAATTAACGGTTCGGCGGTTCTGAATCGAACTAGAATCGTCGAAGAATTGGTTCAGTTCCGGTTCTTTAAAATCCTCGAACCGAACCGTTAGAACTGAACCGGCGAACCAGACTGGATTCACGTATTTAATGTATGTTATTCATGAATTCATAATCACATATTTTTTTTTAATTAAAGGTGGTTATTATTGGCTATAATGTGTTATTAATCAATTTAAACATGCATCATACAATCAAATTTCCGTTATTAAAGCATGAACATGGAGACTTAGAAAAATCTTAAAGTTTGTGTAGAAGATTATGAATGAGAACAAGTCGAGTTGTCTATAACTTTAAGAACTTATTAGCCTTGCCTCAGTGCTCTATATATTTCTAATGGCTATCGTTCTCCCATGATTACTGTTGAGATTTATGCCTTAAAGCTTCATGTAATGTAAATAGAATTATTTATTGATATAATAGATGCATTATTTATTTATCAAAATTATTTAATTTAAATCACATATTGTAAATTTTCTTGTTTATCCTTGATTACTCATGTACTTTCAGACTTAGTGTATAAGTGGTATACACAAGAAGATTTAAGTATGAAGTTAGTAATCTAAAATAGTCCATAGAGAGCAAACGAAGTGGGAACTTTGTTTGTGGTTTATCTATAGCGCGATCCATTCTATACTTGTATGACGACATTGATCCGAGATCATTCATGTGGTGACATAAGAATGAAGGCACCTTGTATGATATAATCATATAGGACTGGATCCAGATAAAAATGAATATATTTTAATATCCGTTAAATATAGAAATTTATTTTAATCTACTAACTGGTCATATATGAATTGATCTTAATCCTGAGTGTACTACGAACTCGTGCATGGAAGGCTATGTCCTTTGATTTACTAATGTGAGGTTGGATGAAGCAGCCCTGATCGGTAAAATCACTCACGTAACGCAAACACACGTATTGCTCAAGTAGTATAAAATGTATCGATCCCACGATGACTGAATACCTTAACTATTAATTTTTGACATTAAATGTTTACGGGGTATCTAATAGATTGATTGTTGATTGGATGGTGATTTTTATCTGAAAACATGTAAATAAAATACTGCGAAAATAAAAAAAAGGAAAATTCAGTATTATTAAACTATCTAGGGTTGTGAATCCTTCCAATATCTTTTAAAGATGAAGTGGTTATCTCATGTTTGTGTAATATATCGGTTTATTAACTGTTTGCGCAATTTTTATGCGTGAAGAAAGAAGAGCGTGTAAGGTTCAAACCTCATGAGACAAAGTCCCAGCAAGAGGTGTTTGATTAAGTGAATAAGCCTCCAAGGGGCGCAAGCACACAAATTATTGTCCTAAGATTACAATATAAGAAATGAAAAATAAAAATATGCTCATTTGAGTCTTCATTTTATCGGGGTTTTTCTCTCTTGGCATAGATAAGCTTTTATAGTGAAGTTTGTCACCTGTTTTAAGCGGTTCCAGTATCTCCTTGCAGTTGCTGGATCGTGCCTGTAACCGCTGAGCTGCGTGTTTCAACTGCTTGGTTGTGGAGGAAAACTGTCCACCTGCCATGATCATGGAAGTAACCGTATCATGGGTTCTCGTCCTAAACGTAACCGCATCATGGGCTTTCGTCCTAACTGCTGGTTCGATCGCCCCACGCTCTTTGTCGCCCTTGGTCCATCGCCCTTTTTCCCTTCGCTCTTTCTTTAGTCTCAGGGCGATTTCGTTCGATGGTGGAGATTTTCGTCTGTTAACAATTGTCCCCCAAATTTACCTTGATGGCACTGGACGTGAAGATCGAGGTGAAATTTTTTAGTTTCCATCCCGGTTCGTTCTTTCCTCGTTTCAGGGAAGACCACTACGCCAACCGAGGGTTGTTCTGACGGACGTTCCCTTTCGTCCTCAGCTAGCCTGTTTTGATCTACCGGCCCATCATTCGGCTAATCCCTCAGTCCAGAAAATCTGGGGAGCAAATTTTCGGTCGGAGAAGGCGAAACGACGTATGTATTGGAGTGATGGAAACTTGTATGATCACCCATTTCTGCCTTCGGCCGGCCCCTCATTCGGCCAATCCCCAGTCTATAGAATCCGAGGTCCCATGTAAGCAGCATGCTCCGCGTAGAGAAGCTCAGGCAAGCTGTTGTTAACGAGCTTAACCCATTCGAAACTCGGGAGGTGCAATACCTTCCACACAGAGGACCCCAGACAATTTGTCGCTAACGCACACAGCCCATCCACAACCTTACATTTCATTTCACACCTTACGTCGCGTGTGGATGGCCGTTAGCGAATTTTCTTACATTCCATTTCACACCTTACTAAAGAGAAGCTTCCACCTCTGGTGGCCTATGTTTCATGCAGAGCTTTTCCTTTTCCCACTCTTGCTTTGCCTCTTCCGATCATTTCCTTCTCATCTTCGAGACTCTGTTTGACTATGGAGAATCTGGTTAGTAAGGTTGTCCTTAAATAGGTGGCGATGAGACCTTGGTACTGTTGTCACGTGAAGGGTTTTTTCACGTGCTGTTTGATCGATTGGAGGGGCTCCCTGCCCAAAGTCTGGTCCTCTGTCAGAGTAAACCCGTTGCCTGATGGTCTTGTCATATCAGTCTTTGCTACTTGCGTTAATAATGGAGAATGCTTGGACGACGTCTTTGGAAAGTGTAGTGTTGACACATGTTCTTGGCCGATTCTGAAGACCGATGCTAAGATTTTGAGGCTCGACCAATCTGTTGGAGGCCGAAGTAGCGAGGTCGAGCGAAGTAAACTCAGTAAACTCGGGGTTAGACTCTTCGCCCTGTAGTTTGTCGGGCCGTCCTTTAGAGTTCTACGCAAACCCATAATATCTGCAATAAATGTGCGACCCTTTCCTACACGCTTCATCATGAGGCCCATTTAAGAGCCGTTTTTATGTCACTTCCGTGTTTCCTTCCGTCGCACGTCACTTGTGCAGCGAGTTGTATTCGAACACCTGTCTATGGCAACTTTCTATCCTTTTCCATTTTCCCGCTGCTCTTACTCCTCGACGATTCATGTTGCGAGACAACTGTCCCAGATTAAACCCTTCGTCTGTTCATAAGGCTTCATCCCCCTCTGTCTCTTGCTATACCCTTAACTTTTTTGCAAACTCGCTTGTACTGCTTTCTTGATCTTTTGTCATCAATTGCTTCTTCTTCATATTTTCCCAAAACTAACGACTCAACTTTCGCTGATTATAAGTTGGCATTGGAAGATTCTTCTGTGGGCGTGTTTGCCTTCACACTCTCGATGAGGATTTCGGCCAATGCACTTTTGGCCCCATCTTCATTGACGATAACGCTATCGCAACGGTCCCGTTGGCTCATCAATTTCCCTCTTCTTATAGTCCTCTGTTTTCTGAACCACTCAACATTTCTGTCCTTGCTCAGTCCAGTCCAATTCGCACCTGGCCCAAGCCCGATACAACTTTCGAAGCCTGTTATCAACGTATGCTGTTACATGCGGATACCCGTGCCTTTTTGGACAAACACCATCTTCTTCCTCTCATTGAGCTTTCCTTGTCCCTGCCAGCTTTTGATCGCAGCTTGTTTCCCATTTCCTTACTCTTTTGGTCTTCCGAGTACAATGTATTCATTTTTTCGGTCTGGCACTTTACTATCACTCTTCGTGTTGTTGGTGCGCTTACTGGTCTGACCCTTCTCGGAGCGACCATTTCGGCCTCCACAAACTTTCGTTTTCCCCCTCATTCAATGTGTCCTTCCTCCTTTTCGTCCTACTCTTCTCTTCTTTGCACATATTCGAAAACGGCTGATACAGTTTCAATGCCAGAACGTACATCCTTCCTTCATTACTGGCTGTGCAAATATATCGTTTGTACACCCAGCCAAAAACCCACTAGCGGGCTACCTCCCCATTTCTTCTGATCTCGCCCATGGCCGTCATTTAGACTTGGCCTCTTTTCTTCTTGCCGCCATGTATCGGAGGCTGGCTGTCCTCCAAAAGCAACTTCGGTTGGGGTCATCACCCATTGTTTCTGGTCCCTTGTGGATCGTCCAACTTTGGTTGAGAGCTTACTTTCATATGTTTGGTACAATTGATTCAACTCACCCTTACTCTTGTGCCGGCCTTCTCTTCGCTCAGCTTAGGCCGTCTTCTTTCCTTCCTCGTTCTACCTTTGATTATTTTTATACTCTACCTCGGGTTCCTTCTTTTTTCCCTTTTACCGTGTCGATCAGTTCGTCTTTCGTCCATGACCTTCTTCTTTCGGAAAAGGATGAATCATGTCTTCGCATATGGCGCAAGTTTTTATGCAGCCGGGACCTGGTTTATGACATCTTGACTGAGGCCAATGGCAAGGCTGGAGTGGAGGCATATTCGCCAACTTCGTCGCCCATCAATTTGGCCTCGTCCAAGGGTGGCCTCTTCCATTCTTTCATTCGTATTCTGCGTCGTCAGACAGTTTAAGGTCTTTTCTGTTCTGAAGTTGAGGACTCCTTGGTGGAGACTCGCTCTTTGCTGTCTTCTTTTGTCATATCTCCTTTCGTTCTTTGTACATCCGTTCATCCTTACTTTGACTGCTTTTGGCCATCGACCCATAAACGATATTTTTCTTTGCCTTCCGTGAGGGTGTTTTCTTTTATTCCTTCTCCCCCCAAATCTTCTGAGCCGTCGGGGTCGAAGAAGGCAGCTGAAGCATTTAAACCTAAGAGCATAAAGCTTGCTAAAAGGAAGTAGCCTTCTCCCAGCCGAAGTTCTGATTCGGACGTTCCGCTCGTCCGTCGCTCTAAGGTATGAGCTTGAGACCTGCTTTCCTTTACATTCATACAGGTTTGAGGTACACTGATATTTTGACTGTGCATTTTTGGTGCAGGCTCTCAAGATTGATCCGCCTTCAGCAGTTCCTGAAACGGCTCGAATTCCAGAATTGCGTAATTTTTATGCGTAAGAAAGAAGAGTGTGTAAGGTTCAAACCTCCTGAGACAAAGTCCCAGTAAGGGGTGTTTGATTAAGTGAATAGCCTCCAAGGGGCGCAAGCACACAAGTTACAGTCCTAAGATTACAATATAAGAAATGAAAAATAAAAATATGCTAATTTGAGTCTTCATTTTATCGGGCTTAGATGTTTAGCCATGTTTTCATAATGCAAATTGGTAGTTGATACGAATTTATCTATGACATGCGCATTTTGAAGCCTAATATGTTCGACAACATCCTGTGTGAATTCACCGAACAACGCGCGTACCGCGTTAGGGCTGAGTTCTCTCATAGATTCGTACCGATTAGCATCTGCCAGACCCTCGAATTGACCCACTATGGTTGGAACGTTGGGCTGGTTGGTTTGCTCCAGTCCTCATTCCTCCACAGTTGAGCCAGTTTGAGCGTTTCTTTTCGGAGGCATCTCTACTCTTTACACCAATTCTCCCATTGTGGTTGCCAAAAACTGTTTGCGTAATTTTTATGCGTGAATAAAGAAGAGCGTGTAAGGTTCAAACCTCCTGAGATAAAGTCCCAGCAAGAGGTGTTTGATTAACTGAATAAGCCTCCAAGGGGCGCAAACACACAAATTATTGTCCTAAGATTACAATCTAAGAAATGAAAAATAGAAATATGCTCATTTGAGTCTTCATTGTATCGGGGTCTTTCTCTCTTGGCATAAATAAGCTTTTATAGTGAAGTTTGTCAACCGTTTTAAGCGGTTCTAGTATCTCCTTGCAGTTGTTGGATCGTGCCTGTAACCGCTGAGCTGCGTGTTTCAACTGCTTGGTTGTGGAGGAAAACTGTCCACCTGCCATGATCGTGGAAGTAACCGTATAATAGGTTCTCGTCCTAAACGTAACCGCATCATGGGCTTTCGTCCTAACTGGTGGTCCGATCGCCCCACGCTCTTTGTCGCCCTTTGGTCCATCGTCCTTTTTCCCTTCGCTATTTCTTTAGTCTCAGGGCGATTTCATTCTATGGTGGAGATTTTCGTCTGTTAACATTAACCTAGAACAAGAAAATATGCAAAAGCCTATGTCGATGGTCAGATGCAAATACCCAGTTTAACCCAATTAATCATATGTCTATGTTTACCAAGTTACCTGAATTCATTAAGATTAAGTTCTAATTGTGGCTACCCCCGCCAGATAGGTATATGTCTATCCTGTAAGGAAATTTACCTAAGGGTCACCATATCCCGAGGTGAGATCGTGAGCTATTGAGTCTAAGGCTGAAACCTAAAATTCATTCGTCAAGTTTATTTTAAATTTTCCAGATCAATCTTATTAATGGCCAGTTAACAAGATGCATTAAGCTTAAGACTCAATAAATAAACATTTATATTACCCAAGTCATAAAATAACCCCTTATAAACCAGTGATATTGGAATTCATCACAACCCCAGTTATGATATTTAGTTACAACACATATTTAGGACTAGTAAAGACATAAATAAAGTAAATGACATAAAGTAAAGCTTGAAAATTAAAAAGGTAAATAAAGCAATAAAGAAAATGCTGGGGGTTAGAGGATCCACTTTTATTACTTCTATTTTAGATATCTCCCTTATTATAATATATAAATTTTGCATGACATTACCAACCAACCATATAGGCGGTATCCTGATTAAGTCAGATTTATGATTAATTCCAACCGACCATAAAGGCGGTAACCAATTTAGTCAGGTTAAAATAAATTTAATTAAGTCCAACCGACCATAAAGGCGGTATCCCATTAAGTCCGGTTTTAAATAGTTTATATATTATAATTAAGGGAGATTAATCTAAATATTAGTAATAAAAATTTTACTCTTCACCCCAGTAGAGGGGAGTTACCTCCTCATACTAAAAAGTAAAAATAAAGACTGAAAAGTAAAGTAAAGAAAGAACTATTACGTAAAATAAAAAATTAAATACAGAAAGCTGTAAATAAATAAACAAGATACAATCTTCTTAGTATTCTTAAGGAAATCCCCAGAAGAAGGTATGAATTTTACAAATGAAATGACTTGGTATTTATAGGCAAAATTTTTCCTTCACCAATTTCTCCACCACTTTCTCCATAAATTTCTCCACTAATTTCTCAACCAAACATGACACCAAACATGGCACAAAATATGATGTTTGGTGGAAGTTTGACAATTTTCATTTTTTATTTTATTTTATTTTATTTTTTTGTTTTGAAAATGACTTTAATAATTATACATAACACACTTTCGGATGGTTTATCCATTTCGGTCATGAACACTTTCGAATTCGAAATTATTATGAACTTCAAAGTTGTAGATCTTTGAGTCTTCTTTAATCTGGAACCTGAATCACTTCAATCTGATATCGGAGTAGAAAGTTATGACCAAAATATAAAAATTATGCAAAGTTAAAATTTCCGAAATTGTACTTCGTTAGAACACCATTTCAAGGTTCCAACCTCCAAAATTCAAAAGTCAAGTCCAGTTTTTGCCCTTATTTGTTCCACATTAGTCTTGATTGATTCCATTAAGTCCCAAAATATTATTTATCTGCAAAACACACAAAAATACATCAAAATATTCATAAAACTCGAGAACCATACAAAATATTAGGTTAAAGGGGCGGTAAATTGTGATATATTTTCCGCTTATCACATCCCAAACCTAACATTTTGCTAGTCCTCGAGCAAAACAACAAAATAAAATAAAATAAAAACTTGAAACTAAATTAAACTAAGCCATTTTCATATGGATCACAGTTGCATTTAGCGTATGCAACAAGCCTTTAAACCCCTAAGTGTCCATAGTGGACGAGTTGTAGTCTCGTGAGGGCTGACAGTGACGATACCCACAAACGTCAAATTCACACAAAAGAAAAAAAGAACAAACAAGTTAGTGACTAAACAAGTGAAACTCTTATCCAAGTTAATAGTTGTTTTCTTTCTTTCTAAATTACCAAATAAGTAAATTCTCTGATTATTTTTACCATTCTCCATATACACAACTAACAAGGTATTAATCAGCTCATTGCGCCCACAATATTCATAAGTGTAGTTGAAAAGAGAGTAATATTTTTTTTCTAAAGTTATATCAGAATTTACACATTTTTAGCAATGGAATTTTTTTTCTGATTTTTTTTTACAACATCTTCAATCCATGTAGCGAGCTTTGGGCCAGTGAGTCCCAAGCCAGTTGGCTTTAAGACACTAGATGTTAAGACACCCTTACAGACTTAATAACTCAGATTTCAGATATTTTTTTTTCTTTTATTAATTTACATATTTAATCCATGTAGGCGAGCTTTGGGCCAGTGACTCCCAAGCCAGTTGGCTTTAGGGCACTAGGTGTTAAAACACCACATACGGACTTAATTATTCGGATCTCAGATGTTTTTTTTTTTATTCCATCACTTTTTTTAGATGATTCCTCCAATTAAACTAGAACCCTGAATATTACAAACTTTTCAATTACAACTCATGGCTGTATGTTACCATGCATGTTGATAATACCTGTCAACTGAGCATATGAAGATCCAATTTAGTCAGTATTATGGAGAATTCAAAAATTAAATAATTCAAAAGGAAATAAACAAAAATTAACTTGTTACGAAATAGGTTGATGATGAGTGGTAAATCTATCACTATTTCCCACTCATTTAACCTAATATTTTGTATAGTTTCTTAAGTTTTGTGAATATTTTGATGTGTTTTGTGTTATTTTATAGATAAATAAAGTTTCAGGACATTCTGGAGGTGATTTGGGCCAAAACAGTGAAAATTGGATGAAAAAGGGCATTTTGGTAAATTCCCGTGTCGCGACGCCAAGACTTTCAGTGTCGCGACGTCTAACATGCGCCGAACATGCGCCGGGTCCACAAATCAGAATCTGAGAAAAGTTTGACTTTGCTAACGTGCGCCGTGCCACGTGTCACCATTACAACCGATCTGCTAACATGCGCCGTGCCACGTGTCAGCATCCTACGGTGCCGACAGTCATCATCGCCACGTGTGCCACGTGTCACTCCACATCATTGCCACGTCATCAGCCACATCACCAGGTTGACCAAGTCTAGCTGCCACCTCACCGCCACGTCATCATCAGCTAATCAGGAAGTGACACGTGTCGCAATCCTACGGTGTCGACAGTCTCTTTCCCACGTGTCGCCACGTCACCGCCATATCACCGCCACGTCACTGCCATGTCAGCATCAATCATTGAGTATCTAATCCTTATCTGACACGTGGCGGATAAGAATCTCATCGACCAATCAGAAGCCGCCACGTGTCACAATAATTGAAGCCCAACCACCTCGCCACGTGTCACCTTATCAGCTTATCCAGAATCTGCAAACCGACGAACCAGAGCGTGCCACGTCGACAGAAGCTGGCGTAGCGACGCCAAAGGTCTTGGCGTTGCGACATTGGAAGCCTACCAGGGCCTATAAATAGAGCTTCAAATTTCAGTTTTAGTTGTACCACTCTCTCTCATCTCTTTGATGTAAAGAGAGAGTTTCTCTCTCTACTTTCTTTTAATTTTTAGTTTTTTAGTTTTTTAGTTTTGTAATTAATTTTAATTACGTTTTGTAATAATAGTAATTTACTTGTTTTTTACTTTTTACAGTTTTTACTATTTACCATGAGGAGGTAACTTCCCCAGCTATGGTGAAAGGTAATTCTTTTACTATTTCTATTTAGATTAATCTCCCTTAAATATAATATATTCATTATTTAAAATATTGACTTAAAAAGGATACCGCCAGATTGGTCGGTTGGTAATTAAACTTTCTTACCGCCTATATGACAGGTTCATGGACAAATCTTTTTACCGCCTTAATGGCTGGTTGTACTTAATTTGACTTAATCAGGATACCGCCTATATGGCTGGTTGGTAATGTTATCACAAGTTTATATATTATATTATGGGAGATATCTAAATTAGTAGTAGTAAAAGTAATTCCTTTTACCTTAGCATTTTATTTTATTGTAATTTACTTTTCAGTGTTTACTTTACCGCATTTTTACTTTATGTCTTTTATTTTCAAGTTTTTACTAGCCCTAGTTATGTGTTGTAACTAAATTAGTTATCTGGGGTTGTGATGACTTTTAATATCACCGTTTTATAATGGGTTAGATTATAGTTTGGGTATTATAAAGATTTATTTATTGAGTCTTAATCTTAATGCTTTTTCATTAACTGGCCATTAATAAAATTGATCTGGTAAATCTAAAATGAACTAGACATAGGGATTTTAGGTTTCAGCCTTAGACTCAATAGCCCACGATCTTCCTTGATGATATATAACCCTTTAATAGATTTCCTTACAGAATAGGAATATATATACCTGTCGGGCGGGGGTAGCCATAATTGGAACTTAAACTTAATGAATCCAGATAATTTGGTTGACATAGACATATGGTTCAATTGGGTTAAACTGGGTATTTGTGTCTGACCATCGACAGAGGCTTACACATAATTTAGTGTTCCAGGTTAATAAATCAATATATTACCCAACTTTAAGATAACCACTTCATCTTTAAAATGATATTGGAAGAAATCACAACCCTAGATAGTTTTTAATATTGAATTTTCTTAAAACCTATTTTCGATAATTTTATTTACTTGCTTTTAAATTTAGAATCGTCACCATTTCAAATCAATCAATCAACCTGTTAGATACTAGTAATCATTTGACCTCATAAAATTAATAGATTAGATATTAAGTCCTCGTGGGATCGATATTTTTATACTACCTGAACGATACGTGCGCTTGCGTTATACGTGTGTGTTTACGCCGGTCAGTTGAGATACGTCTCAGGAGTGGAAATTCGTTACTCAGTTATCTTACACCAATTTCATCTGATTAGTCAAATTAAAAACACAAAATATTTTTTATTTTTTTAAATTTTTTAATTTTTTTTGAATTTTTTTTTGAAAATTTTTGACTAAAAACCAAACAAAAACAATACAACGAAAAAAATAAAAATAAGATACTAATCAACTATTTCCCTCCCCCAAACCTAATTGAGACATTGTCCTCAATGTCTAAAAAAATAGAAGAAGAGTTTAAAGGATCATACTTGGTTAGCTGGTATTCTACGTCTAAAACGAAAATTAAAGGTTAAGATCCAGATTTATCCGATGCTTCTTACCACGATCATTATCAAACCAGTTTATCTTGGAAA
Organism: Zanthoxylum bungeanum; assembly: GCA_019454045.1. Classification (NCBI taxonomy): domain Eukaryota; kingdom Viridiplantae; phylum Streptophyta; class Magnoliopsida; order Sapindales; family Rutaceae; genus Zanthoxylum; species Zanthoxylum bungeanum. The sequence continues at coordinate 65,750 of SKCR01023795.1, forward strand.
GAATAGGGTAATTCGTGGTTCAGAGGCTAAAATTTGGTCAATTAAATCATGGGCAGTTCTGACAGTGAAAATGATATCTTTTACAGGTTTTGACACGAACCTATTTCTCCGGACATCATCAAGAAACACACAAAGAAAATCGTAAAATTCATCAACGTTAAACAGTCCAATTGGTTTTTGGTGTATGTTCAAGTTCACCCAAGATAGCACTGTAAAAATTTCTTTCATCGTGCCCAAACCACCTGGCAAAGCAATAAAAACATCAGCACGATTAATCATTTCAACCAGTCGTTCTGACATACCTGGCATGATAAGTTCTTCTCCATTTGATGGTCCTATAAGATTCACCTCTGCCAAAGGTTTTGGGATGATTCCCAGAACTTGATTACCTTCTTCCTGTATAGCCCTTGAAACGTACCCCATTAGTCCAAGATTGCCACCGCCATATACTAGGTGCATATTCCTTTCAACTATAACTCAACCCAATTCCTATGCTGCTTCAACGTACTCTGGTTTAGATCCAACACTAGTACCAAAAAACACATAGATGTTTACAACTCGTCTTCTTCAAGTTACTTCCATTTTTTTATTGTGTATTTCTTTCTCAAATCTGGATGACTTCAAGAGTGCAATAACAAGCTGAATTTATAGAACCTGAAAAATTGTGAGTAATAATAGCACTAGTACCTTCCAAATGACAATTATTAACTAAAAAGTAAAATATATCGTGAAAGTCAAAAAGTCTGGATCCTGTCAGAGAAAATAAAAGAAAATAACAAAAAAAATCACAATTATTAGATAAAGACAAAGATATAATAATATTTACAAGAAGTAACGGCTTGATTGACATCTATGCGTCAGAGACAAGCTTCCCATCCAATTTTCTTATAAATTGGCAAACATGGTCTTTTAAAGTCAGATTCCCGAGACTTAAATGTTGTCTTTCTTTACGAAATTTTGTATGTAACATACGAATTGCGTGAAATACATATCCACTGGGATGCGTCTCAAGAATCAATGATATGTCATCCAAAGACTCCTTACTCATGCCATCCCTAATGAATTTAATTTTATATTCGCGGTTATCAGACACCATTCCTAAAGAACGAGAACGAGTATTACATGTCATGCGTGGACATTTATAGCAAACACCTAATCTGTTAGCTCTTATTTTCTTAGCATATGTGCTTTTTCCTAAACCAGACATATACGAAATAAAAGAGTCAGAAGACTCATCTGCCAATCAGACTCGTGCTTCAATTAACCAACGAATGACATTAGGAATACCTTTTATCATTAGAAGTCTCATCCGTTCCATGCGAGCTTTGTAGACTTTCATCAGAGAGTTTTGAGGGAGAGAAGGAAATTGCTTGTGATGATTTGCGAGAACGTCTTCCATCCTGAAATGTGACTTTTTACCTACACAAATTAAACACACAAAATTAAAACACACCAAACCTTAGTATATATAGAATTTGCATGGGTTGCCTCCCTGCTAGCGCTAAGTTTAACATCGTCAGCTAGACATGACTGCCCGAACGTTAGGCTGGATCTGAAAGTGTGACACTTTCTTTTTATCGCTCAAATGATTCTCCCCAGTAGTGCTTGACACGCTTGCTTTTAACCTTGAATGTTTTATTGGAGTTGGGATCATATAACTCAACGGCTCTATCTGGTAAAACTTGGGTGATTAAGAACGGACCTGACCACCGTGATTTTAACCTCCCAAGGAAAAAATTCAACCTTGATTTGCTGAACAATACTCGATGCCCCGGTTCCAGTTGTATGCGCACTAATTTCTCATAATGTATCTTCTTGGCCTTTTCTTTGTAAAGTTTGGCATTCTCAAAAGGCTGTATGTGAAACTCCTCCAATCTGTTGAGTTGGTGGAACCATTTCTCTTCAGTTGCTTGCAGTTCAAGATTTAACTTGTTCAGTGTGTAGTACGCTTTATCTTCAAGCAGATGACATGCTTTATGTTCATCAGTTGAACTTTACTTTTCATCTGAGTTCTGGACGGTACCATCTATCACATCAAGTCTGAAACATTCCTCATTCTTTTCATCATTTAGGAATTCCATGGCTTTGAAAACATTGAATTTTACTTCTTGGTCATGTACCCTCATCGTTAGTTCTCCTTTTTGTACATCAATAATGGTTCGACCTGTAGCCAAGAATGGTCTCCCGAGGATGATAGGCACGTCTTCATCTTCCTCCATGTCAAAGATAATAAAGTCTACTGGGAGAATGAGTTTGTCGACTTTGACCAGCACATCTTCAACTACACCTCTCGGAAATATGAGCGATCTATCAGCAAGTTGCAGAGAGATTGAGGTGGGCATTGCTTCTCCAATTTACAGTTTCCTGTAAATCGAAAAAGGCATCAAGTTAACACTAGGTCCTAAATCACACAAAGCCTTACCGAAGTTATGTTCTCTTATGGTGCAAGAGATGGTGAAACTGCCAGGATCTTTCAACTTTGGGGGAAGCTTCCTCTGAATGATGGCGCTGCATTCTTCTTTCAATGCTATCGTCTCGTAATCTCCCAATCTTCTCTTTCGTGATAGAATGTCTTTCATGAAATTGACATAGCTGAGCATTTTTTCCAACGCTTCTGCAAATGGAATGTTGATATGCAGCTTTTTGAAGATCTCCAGAAATCGAGCAAACTGCTTGTCTAACTTGTTTTTCTAGAGACGCTATGGAAAATGTGGAGGTGGAGTGAATCTTTCTCGATCATTTACTTTTGCTTCTCTTTCCTCTATTTGTGGATCTGCTTCGCTGCTTTCTTTTGGAACTTCCTCAACAGTTGCCTTGACTCCAATATTTTTGTTGATCTCAGTACCGTTTTTCAAGGTGATGGCATGACATTGTTCATTCCCCATGTTCCTTGGATTTAGTTATGTGTTTCTAGGAATGGTACCTTGCGGTCTGTAACTCTGAACATTGGCCAGTTGTCCCATTTGATTCTCCAGTGTTTTCAAAGATGCTGCTTGGCTTTGAATCAATGCTGCTTGGGATTGAAACATAACATCATATGTTGCTTGTTGCTTTTTCATTTGGGCCAGCAATTCTGCTATTCCTGGTTCTTTTTCATACTCCTGGCCTTTATTTTGCTGTTGGAATCCAGGTGGTGGATTTTTCATTTGCCCTGAATTGTTGTTCCATGCGAAATTGTGATGATTCCTCCACCCTGGGTTGTAGGTGTTGGAATATGGATTGTTCCCCTGTTTGTTGAAATTGTTGACATAGTTTTCTGTCTTATCATGTTGGTTTGTCTCTGGTGCTCCTCTATATGGTGAACTTGTGGATCCAACATTACCTTGCATGCTAAGAGTTTCCATGAATTTGCATATCTGATCCAGCTTGGCATTCATTGATGTGTTGGCTCCAACTTTATAAATTCCCGCTATTCGTTGAATCATGCTTCTTTCTATTGGCCACAAAGAATTGTTGTTGGTAATTTCTTCAATTAAATCCTAGGCTTGATAGTCTCCTTTTGCCATTAAAGCTCCTCCAACAACAGCATCAATTGTGGTTCTCATTAGTCCAGAAAGTCCATTGTAGATGGTTTGGACTTGTAGCCACTTTGCAATCTCATGGTGAGGACATTTCCGGAGCAATTCCTTGTATCTTTCCCAAGCTTCGCAGAGGGATTCTGAGTCATGTTGTACGAATGATGTAATGTCATTCCTCAACTTTGCAGTTCTAGCTGGGGGAAAATACTTTGCAAGGAATTTGGTGGCTAGAGTGTTCCAAGTTGTGATGGAACCTGCTGGTAGTGAATGTAGCCAAGTTTTAGCTCTGTCTTTCAAGGAATATGGGAAAACATGTAGTCTCATTGATTCTTCAGCTGCTCGGTTGTAATTGAAAGTGTCGTAAACTTCCAGGAAGTTGCTGATGTAGGCATTAGGATCTTCAGTTGTATTCCCCCCAAACTGAACTGACTGTTGTATCATTTGGATGCATGTTTTGATGTCACACGCATTTGCTGGTAAGGGAGGAAGTACAGTGTATGAAATGAAGCTGTCAACTAGCCCTGGGCACTATCAGATTCGAATCGGATCGGACCGAATCCGAATTCGATTCGATTCGATTAACATGAATAAATTAAATCCGATAAGGTTTGAAACTATTATCAAACTCGAACCGATCCGATAACTATCGAATCAGATCAAATTTGTTCGAACCATTTCGATTAGTTATCGGATCAGACAAATTTGATTTGATAAGGGATCCGAATTTGATAAGGGATCCAAATTTGAAATATCAGAATCATATATTACAATAAGTATCAGAATCAGATATTACCAGCTCATTTGTCTGTAAAAACAATTATTACAATAAAATGGGTATTTCTAAACTGAGTCTAAGATCCAAAACATCACATGAGATGATATGGCAATCAAAAGCCAGGTGATGAAGGTTAAAATTACTGAAATCTCGAACCTATGGCATGCAAAATGATTTTGAGTCCTGCAAAAATTCAAGTCTTTTGCATATAGAACTACAACCCCGACTGATGAGCACGCAGCCGCAAGTGATAGCATAGCCGTCACCTGCATATGCCAGTGATCATGAAAGAAATAAGCATTTATGCCATGCGGCAGCAGCAGCAGCAGTAACTAAAGGTGAAGCATATCTTACTAACAAAATTAACCATAAATTGACTAATAAACATCCAGGATAAGTGATACATAATTTCATTAAAAAAATAGCAGAAGATGGAGATAAAAGAGAATCATTAACCTGCTAAACTATTGGGATTGTCTCCAGACCACTGAACAACCAAGCAATTCTTATTGAAATGAAACCTGCAAGAACATTAACCTGTGTTCAATACACCAAATAAATGCATTTGGAATTCAAGACACCAACTAGATTAAAGCAATTATTTTTAATACAAGCACAACTTTAGCATAAGCTAATAAAAGCACAACTTTAGTATAAGCATTCCAATAGTATAACAAACCACAGAGAAAATGATCCAAGATCATCTGTCAAAATCTACCCCAATCATTGGGGAAATAAAAAAGATATGACCTGATACCCATAATAAATTATATTCAAGATTCAGAGCATAAAATCAGAAGGTTCAATTTATATTTTTTTTGTAAATATAAAAACTGCAACAACAAATATAAACTAGATAAAGTGGTAACATTTCTTAAATACCCACAAAGCTTCTAAAACAATTGGCAATATATACATGCAAAGTTGCAAACCATCAAAATCCAACCTTGAATGGCTTTCTAACTCGAAGATGAAGACGAAGAGTGAGGAGTGAACTGATTCACTCAAAGACTGCTGGAGAGAAGATTGATTCAACTCAAAGACTAATTCATGGTGGACGATGGTGGTTACTTGTTTGGTTTGAAGATTCGGTGATGGACGAAGATGAAAAGTGGTTATTGTTGAGTGCTGGTTTGGTTTGTCGAAGATTAGATGAGTATTGAGACCTAATTAAGTTAGGTTTCATGCCCAAAACGACATCGTTTTGGAACTTCCAAAATGACGTCGTTTTGTAACTGCTTAAGCAAAAAAAAAAATGGATCGAATCCGAAATCCGACAAATCGACTCGTCGTGATTTGATCGGATTCGGCAGCCTCATCCGATCCGATGCCCACTCCTACCATCAACCACCAGAATAGTTCTGTCTCGAATGGGAATTGGTGGTGCAACCTCCAAAGGTTCAGGTTCCATGTTGATTAGTGCTTCTTGACCTTCACGCCTTTCCCTTCTCAACTGTTTGATGGTTCTTTCAATTTATGGGTCAAACGGTCAGATTTCAAAGCTTCTGGTTCGTCTCATGTAGTGTCTGAGAACCTGAAACACAAGAAAATAAAAATAATAAGTAAAAATAAATTAGACACAAATAAAGGTATCTAACCTCAAAATTAATAGTGAAAGATAAATAAGTCCCCGACAACGGGCGCCAAAAACTTGATCGGTGAAATCAGTCACGTAACGCAAGCGCACGTATCGCTCAAGTAGTATAAAATGTATCGATCCCACGAGGACTTAATACCTTAACTATTAATTTATGACGTTAAATGTTTACGAGTATCTAATAGATTGATTGTTAATTGGATGGTGATTTTTGTCTGAAAATAAGTAAATAAAACAGTGCGAAAATAAATAAAAGGGAAATTCAATATTATTAAACTATCTAGAGTTTTGAATCCTTCCAATATCTTTTAAAGATGAAGTGATTATCTCATGTTTGTGTAATATATCAGTTTATTAACTTGGAACAGAAAAATATGCAAAAGCCTTTGTCGATGGTCAGATGTAAATACCCAGTTTAACCCAATTAATCATATGTATATGTTAACCAAGTTACCTGAATTCATTAAGATTAAGATCCAATTGTGGCTACCCCCGCCCGACAGGTATATGTCTATCTTGTAAGGAAATCTACATAAGGGTCACCATGCCCCGAGGTAAGATTGTGAGCTATTGAGTCTAAGGCTGAAACCTAAAATTCATTCGTCAAGTTTATTTTAAATTTACCAGATCAATCTTATTAATGGTCAGTTAACAAGAAGCATTAAGCTTAAGACTCAATAAATAAACCTTTATATTACCCAAGTCATAAAATAACCCCTTATAAACCGGTGATATGGAATTAATCACAACCCCAGATATGGTATTTAGTTACAACACATATCTAGGACTAGTAAAGACATAAATAAAGTAAATGACATAACGTAAAGCTTGGAAATTAAAAATGTAAATAAAGCAATAAAGAAAATGTTGGGGGTTAGAGGATCCACTTTTATTACTTCTATTTTAGATATCTCCCTTATTATAATATATAAACTTTGCATGACATTAACAACCGACCATATAGGCGGTATCCTGATTAAGTCAGATTTATGATTAATTCCAACCGACCATAAAGACGATAACCAATTTAGTCAGGTTAAAATCAATTTAAATAAGTCCAACCGACCATAAAGGCGGTATCCCATTAAGTCATGTTTTAAATAGTTTAAATATTATAATTAAGGGAGATTAATCTAAATATTAGTAATAAAAGCTTTACCCTTCACCCCAGCAGAGGGGAGTTGACTCCTCATACTGAAAAGAAAAAATAAAGACTGAAAAGTAAAGTAAAGAAAGAACTATTGCGTAAAATAAAAAATTAAATTCAGAAAGCTATAAATAAACAAACAAGATACAATCTCCTTAGTATTCTTAAGGAAATCCCCAGAAGAATGTATGAATTTTACAAATGAAATGGCTTGGTATTTATAGGTAAAATTTTGCCTTCACCAATTTCTCGACCAAACATGGCACAAAATATGGCACGAAATCCTCCACCAAAAATGCAAGCATATTTGGTGGAAGTTTGACAATTTTCAATTTTTATTTTTTATTTTGTTTTTTGGTTTTCAAAATGACTTTAATAATTGCATATAACACCCTTCCGGATATTTTATCAATTTCGGTCATGAAAACTTCAGAATTCGAAATTATTATGAACTTAAAAGTTATAGATCTTTGAGTCTTATTTAATCTGGAACTTGAATCACCTCAATCCGATATCGGAGTGGATAGTTATGGCCAAAATATGAATATTATGCAAAGTTAAAATTTCCGAAATTGTACTTCGTTAGAACACCATTTCAAGTTTCCAACTCCAAAATCCAAATGTCAAGTCCATTTTTTGCCTTTATTTGTTCCACATTTAGTCCTGATTGATTCCATTGAGTCCCAAAACTTTATTTATCTACAAAATACATAAAAATACATAAAAACATTCATAAAACTCGAGAAACCATACAAAATATTAGGTTAAAGGGGCGGTAAATAGTGATATATTTTCCGCTCATCAAGTCCCGACCAATAACTATGTATTTTGGGGATCTGGTTTGGTGTGTAGCTGGGAATGTTTTACATAGACATGAAATTTACTCAATCTTGCGAGAAGTAGATGAGTATTTTCCTTAAGGGTTGATCCGGTACTTAAACATTGAGCGCTCAAATCTATCTATTACGAATAGAAAGCTTAATATTCATAATAGTTATGAATAAATTGTTCATTAGAAATTCAATGGTACTTAAGGTAAAAAATAATTATAGGGGTATAACAGACACTATGACCCAGCTTTAATTGTAAGATACTCGCGAAGGGTCGATTCATATGCAATGACTATATCGATGGACATCAAAGTTGTTCGGTTTATTATTTACATCTACGGCAACGAGAGTGAAACTTCGAGTTTTTAGTGGAATAACGCGAAGTTAATAATTCAGAATATTTAGTTAATGAGATTAATTAATATTTCGAGATTATTGGAGCTCGGAACCCTAGGTCCATTTGGTCCCTGTGCTAGCTTGATTAACTGTAGCAAACCTAATATAATTGGATTGTCTAATTATATAATCACATAATATATATTATTAATAAGATTAATAATATAATTTGTCACAAATGAAAACTATATTAAATGTGTTTAATATAATGTTTTCTAGAATTATTTTATTATGAGATAATCAAATTGTAATTATGAGATAATGAAGTTTGTAATAATTATGAGATAATTATTGCATCATAATTAAGGTAATTACATCATTATTATGATAATGGTTTTTAAATTGTCTTAAAGACAAAACCATATGGCTTGCCATACTCTCCAATAATTTATATCTATTAGGTATGACCTGAATACCTAATTGCTTTGTCATTAATGGTTTACTTCTTATGCTTTGGTATGGACTCCACTTGAGTGTGTTTGCCATTACAAGATAGCATTAGTTGCTTAATGACAAGAGTAGTTGGCTTGATTGAAAGAATAAAAAAACCAGAATTTTTTCCACTCATTGGTTGAGAGATTGAAGGTGATCTAAACATATACACAAGATTTGTGAGAGAGTATGATCAAACTATTTCTCAAAGTGTTGAGAAGAAAACAAAGAAAAGAAAAATTCAGAATTTTCTCAAGTGTTGAGAAGAGAAAGAAAAAGAGTGAGTTAGATCTTCATCTTCTTCACTAACTCTTTCTAAAAGCCAAAATAATTTTGTGACAACATAAATCTCTAAAGAGTTTAGAGATTAATCTTTGTGAGTGAAACCCACACTTCAATTTATTGGTTTCAAATCATAGTTCGGAAGATTGGGTGGTTGATCCAAGCATCGGATCTCAATGGAAACTTATTCACAACAAGGAAGCTTATTCACCGTAAGGAGAAAATTCAGTCACCAAGAGTTGGTGGAATTCAGATTCAACAAAGGAGAAGGCATAAAATTTTTCAAGGTCGATCTCGGAGCCAATAAAATTTCTGTTGCGCATAAGGAAAGCGTTTCATATAATTACTTGGCTGCTTCTTGTAGAATGGGCACTCATTTCTTTAAGAACTTGAACTGGTGAAAAATGGTGGAAACTTTCAATTCTAGACTTAATATGCAAGTATATGAGATTATTGAAAAATGATTAAAATGAATCCATATGTCACTTTTTATAGGCTTGGATGGGTGCCTTTGTGGGTACATTTTGGTTTAGGATATAACCATTCTAAAGGTTATACCTCTTCCTAATGCTCTTTTAAGCTTGGAGTTACATTATTTCATTTTAGAGGATATGTCCATTCAACTTGTGCCTTTCCTATAAGAGACATCTTAAGGGACATGTCTCTCATACATTTATATATATTAAGAGAATTTCCTACAATCCCCCACAATTCTCTAAATATTAATGTAGACACTTAAGCGAGTTTCCTTGAAATAAAACTGCATCGGAATAAGTAGCTTTCGCCTTGAATCTTTCCTAGTGAATGAAAATCAAATTTACTTGGTGAATCAGTGACCCATAGTCTTAAACTGTTCCACCGTTGGTGTAAACTAAGACAATAGCCATCACACAACTTCACTTCTACCATTTCTCATTCTATGGTTGTGTTCAATTCGACCATGAACATCGATCATGGCTTCATCAAGTACTTTAGGGAATCTAGCCTTTAAAATTCTCATGGAAGCGACCTCACTTCTTACTTTAAATAGGTGATTTACTATGAAATGTCATATGTCTTTACCCCCATTATGACTATTCTCCTAATATATTGATCATTAAAAGTCTTAATGTATCCTAACCTTAATAGACAACACTCTGCGTCATTATAGGAATGAGTTATAGTATATGACTCTACATTGCTTGTTTTGAATTGCACAAAGTTTCAGTTGTCCTTTTTGAACCTAGATCTTGGGATCTTCAGTCAGTGAGGTTGGGTTTCAACAGTGACAATTCTTAATTTATAGGCTTCAAGCCCATTCCCCTCGATGACTTCTCAACTTGTTCTATTGGTAAATCTTTAGTAAGTGGATCCGCTAGGTTTTTCTTCGACTTGATATAATCTATTGAAATTATGCCGCTTGAGAGCAGTTGCCTTATGGTATTGCGTCTTCGACGTATGTGTCAAGACTTACCATTATACATTATATTTTTGGCTCTCCCAATAGCCGATTGACTATCACAATGTATAATTATAGTTGACACTAGTTTTAGCCAATTTGGAATATCCTCTAAAAAATTTCGAAGCCACTCCACTTCTTCCGCGACTTTGTCTAATGCTATGAATTCAGACTCCATAGTAGACCGGGCAATACATGTTTACCTCAAGAATTTCCATGACACGGCTGTACCACCAAGTGTGAAAATAAATCCACTCGTGGATTTGGAATCCACCATATCAGATATCCGGTTAACATCATTATATCCCTCTAGAACAGCAGTATATCTCGTATAATGCAGACAATATTTTGAAGTTTTTCTCAGATACCTCAAAACTCTTATTATGACTTTACAGTGGTTATGTCTTTGATTACTCATATATTTACTAAACATGTTTACAATTTGAGTGATATTTGGACGGGTGCAATTTATGAGATACATTAGACTTTCATTGATTCACGAATACTCTAATTGCGATACACTCGAACCAGTATTATTTGAAAAATGAAGAGTTAGGTCTACATGAGTTCTAGCCACGTTTAGATCTCATTTGTTAAATTGATCAAATATTTTCTCAATATAATGAGCCTGAGATAATATGTATCCCTATGATGTTCTAGAAATCTTAATTCCTAGGATCACATCAGTTACCCCTAAATCTTTCATGTCAAATATGTTGGTCAATACTTTCTTGGTAGACTGAATCATATCATGATTGCTACCAATTATTAGCATATCGTCTACGTACAGACACACAATGACATATCTTTTTTGACTTAATTTAGTGTATACATGATCCGCGGTAAACACATTTATGCAAGCGCACGTATCGTACAAGTAGTATAAAAATATCGATCCCACTAGGACTTATTTCCTACGTTGTTAATTATTGAAGCTATTTATTTACAAGTATCTAAATGGGGTAGGAAGGGATTTTTTGCTGGTTGAATGTGGATTTATTAAAATAAATAAATAAATAAAAAATAAATAAAGAAAATACAAATCATCTAGGGTTGTGATTCCGCCCATTATTACTCTAATGATGAATTGATTCTTTTATACATGTGTAATATATCAGTTTGTTAACCCGGAACACGAAGATATGCAAAAGCCTTTTTCAATGGTTGAATGAAAACATCCAAAGTAACTCAATTAACCATATGTCTATGTTAACTAAGAAACCCTGAATTCATTAAGGTCAAGTTCCAATAAGAAACTCTGAATTCATTATGGTCAAGTTCCAATTATGGCTACACACGCCCGACATGTATATGTCTATTTTGGAAGGAAATCCCTAAGGTGAGATCGTGTGCTATTGAATCTAAGGCTTAAATATAAAATCCTTTTGTCAAGTTCATTTTAGGTTTACCATATCAATCTCATTGGTGATCAGTCAACAAGAAGCATTAAAATCAAGATTCAATAAACAAGCCAATGTATCACACATTATATGAGAAAATCAATTATGAAACTCGTGAATATTGTGCTTCATCACTTTCCTAGATTAAAATAAAATGCTGGCGTTAAGGGATCCACTTTTAATATTTCAAATCTAGGAATCTCACTTTTTATAATATATAAATTAGCATTTTTACCCAATTAACTTTCTCTTGAATTAATAATGTCAAAATATATAAAACCAGCCATAAAGGCGGTAACCAATTTTGTCCAGTCAAACCATCTATATAGGCGGTAATCCAAGTTGTTATATAAACCGGCCATATAGGCGGTAACATAGTTTGCCATTAATTAATCCAGATTATTATATCACAATTAATATATTATAATATAAGAGAGATTAACCTAGATTATCATATTAAAAGTTTCACCCTTTCCCCCAGTGGAAATTAATTAGCTAAACATACAGAAAATAAAAACACATGTAATATTATTACTAAAAATAAAAATACATTACAAAACTACTAAATAAAACTAACAAACAAGATACAATCCTTAATTCCTTGTTAGGAACCAAAGAGAGTATGATTTTACAAATGAAATCAAATGTTATTTATAGGCAAAATTATGATCTCGGCATCACGACGTGAAAGGTCTTGCGCGTCGTGCCGCGCTAGTTGGTAGACACGTGTACACAGATTTGTTGAGCGTCGCGACGCAGAAAGTATTGAGGGTCGTGATGCGATGCATATTGGATGACGCGTGTCGGCATGCCATCTTTTGGTGCTGATTGCAACAGTGTCGCTACGCAGAGGATGTTGCGCGTCGCGACACGAGTAGTAAATTTCCATTTTTACCCTTTTTGCTCCATTTGTCATCGTTTTGATTCCATTGAGTCCTGATTTTATTTTTATCTGTAAAATAAATAAAAAAACATCAAAACATTCACGAAACTCGAGAAACTCACAAAATATTAAGTTAAAGGGGCGGTACATATTGATATATTTTCTGCTCATCAATACACATTTATTACACTCACTGATTTTGAATCCATTTGACAATATTTCTTTGTCAAATTTCTCATGCCATTATTTAGGTGTTTGTTTTAATCCGTATAGGGATTTTACAAGTTTGAACATCTTGTATTCTTGTCCAGGAACTTTAAAACTTCTGGTTGTTCCATGTAAATTTCCTCATCCAATTCACCATTTAAGAATGTCATCTTCATATCCATTTGATGTATTTCAAGAACAAATATAGTTGCTATGGCTATAAGCATTCTTATTGAAGTGATACGGGTCACTGGTGAATATGTTCAAAGTAATCAATGCCTTATTTTTGTCTATAATCTTTTATGAAAAGTCTTGCCTTGTACTTATTTATTGATCCATTTGGCTTCATCTTCCGTTTGAAAATCTATTTGTAGCCTAACGATTTGCAACTGTTGTGATATTTTATATCGTACCGCAAATGTACGGTGTCAAGTTTTAGTAAAGATGAGTGTAGAATGTTGAACCCACAGAGATTGCGTTCATTCACACTAAATACTACAATTGATAATCCTAACTTTATTTAGAAGATAAATAATATAGATTTAATTAAATAAATAAAATAACTAGATAGGATGAACTAATACGATAGAGATTCTAGAGTTTGATTTCACGTAGCTATCCCCTATGTATTTTTCATGCCAATTAACTTGTTCAGTTGTATTGTTTATAAGTCAAGAATCCTCAAGTATTCACTTCCTCTCTCGAGTAACAGTGAAAATATTATCAACTACAGATTTCGATATCCCTATAAAAATCTAGTAATTAACAACTCATTACGTCTTGTGACTCTATGTTAACGACTTCAAAGGCACTATAGATTCTCTCGAATTCTATAAAATCTCATGTCATATTCTCTAGATCTTATTCAAAATCCCCTCTCTCGAGTGATAGATTCTAAACATGCATCATCTCAAATTATGGCCAGCAACCAAGAAACATTAAACTCAAACGAATATAAATAAACTGAATAAAACTTCATAACAGAATTGACAAATAATACAAAGGTTCAAGCATCAATTACATCATTCTCCAGAATTAAGGAGTTAGTTCATAACTAAAGATAAAAATAATAAAAACATGTTATAAATCTAATGGAAATCATTAGAGTTCTAAGCAAGAAACAAATAGATAAAATTCGAATTGAATCTCTTCCTCTTCGGACGTCACCGCATTCGTCTATTCTTGTCGCTCTTCAATCCTCCTCCTTGGATCTCTATAAAATTATGTGTTTTGTATTTTATGATGTGTATTAGCCTCCCTCCGTAGTTTTGGACGAACCTATCTATTTATAATAAAGCCTTGGGGTCCTTATGCATGTTAAAACCCTAAAATTGGTGTATTTGGAAACCCCGCGGCGCCTGAAATTGGGCGATACGGTGCCAAACTCACTGGAACTTTGTATGGAGGACGTGCAGGCACCCAACTTCTTGGCACCGCGACACTAGTGATTCTTTTCACTGGTTCCTGCGTCTTGCGTCTCTATTTTTCCCACGTACTTCTGATGCTTTCGTATGGTATCAAAACACGTACAAATGCCCTAAAATCCACATATTAATGCTTTATACAAATAAAACATAAAATAACTACAAAATACATTAAATGATATGGAAACTAGCAAAATAGTAAGCTAAGAATGCAAGAATAAGTGGGTATAAACCACACTTCTCAGCAACTTGGAGGAATATCAACCAACTCCCAATGATGGTTTTGAATGATAGAATCAATCTCGCTATTGATAGTCTCTTTCCACAAAGGTGCATCCGAATAAGACATTGCTTCTTTATAACTTTGAGGCTCATTTTCTAACAAATATGTCAGAAAATCATGTTTAAATTACTTAGACCTTCTTGCTCTTTTGTTACATTTAGGTTCATTTTCCTCAATATTTTTTTGTTGATCTGATTTTTGGTTAACTTGATCATTACTAGTAGCAATATCAATGGTTCTTTTGAGAGACTATGTTCTTTATTTTTCTTTACAATGAAATATCTCTTCAAAGAATATTGCATTCCTTGACTCAATTATCATATTGGATTGATGTCAGGAATTTCAGACTTATGTATTAAGAATCGATACACACTATTGTTGTGAGCATATCCAATGAATATACAAATCAATAATTTTTTGTCTTATTTTCACATTCTTAGGTTTAGAAACCATCACTTTGGCAAGACACCCCCATACTTTCATATATTTATAGGAAGGTGTGTGACCTTTCCATAATTCATATGGTGTCTTGTATAATCATTTGTGGGGTAATTTGTTCAGAACATCGTTGGAGGAAAGTAAGGCTTCCCCCCACAAGTTCTGGGGTAAACCAGAGTTTGTCAACATGGCATTCACCATTTCCTTCAATGTTGATTTTTGCGTTTTGAAATCCCGTTTTGTTGAGGCGCTAATGAGCAATGGTTTCATGAATAATTCTATGATTGAAAAAATATTCACCGAATAGTGACACATATTCACCTCCCCTATCACTCTTGATTCTTTTGATTTTCTTACCAAGTTGATTTTCAACTTCGTTCTTATAGTGTATAAAGCTCTCAATAGCTTCATCTTTGCTCCTCAACAAATACACATAACAGAATCTTATACTATCATCGATAAAAGTGACAAAGTACTTTTTATTACCTCTTGTTTGCAAAATATTTATATCACACACATCGATGTGTATAAGTTCCAAAGGTTCAGAACTTCATTCTATAGAATGAAATGATTCTCTATTTATTTTTGCTTCAACACATGCTTCACATTTATGTTGATTATCAATAGTAAATTTAGGTATAAGGTCAATGTTAATTAATTTACACATTATATCATAATTAACATGCCCCAATCTCTCATGCCATATATTTTGTGACTCAATAATATGAGCAAAATATATAGCTTTATTATTATTAGTACTGTGTCGATTGATAATCATTACATTGAACTTGAAAAGGCCCTCAGTGAGATATCATTTTCTAACATAGACATCATTTTTTATCAGTACAAGCTCGTCAAAAATAAATACAAGCTTAAAATTATTCTGGCAAAGGAGTGAACCCGAAACCAAATTCTTCTGAATATCAAGAACATGCAAAATATTCTTCAATATAAGCTTTTTCCCGGATGTCATCTTTAGAACCACTGTGCCTTATCCAACCACTTCAGAGGCAGATGATTTTCTCATTGTCAGATGATCGCCACCATCAACCTTATGATAGAAGGAAAATATTTTGCTGTCAGCAAAAATATGACTAGTAGCCCTCGTGTCTACCCACCATTCTCTCGGATTCCCAACGAAATTAGCTTCAGTTACAATTGCTGAGAGTTTCAACTCTGAGATCTCATCAGTTAGCAGCTCATCCTCGGTGACATGGGCCTCATTTTTCTTTTTCTTGCTTTTGTCCTGAGAATTTTTATTTTTGCAATCATTTGACATGTGACCATTTTTCCCACAGACGTAGCACTTTCTCATGAACTTCTTGTTTGCTTGGAAAGAATCAGCTCAACTGTCCTTTCTTTTTCTGATACCCTTTCCACACTCAATGATGTTGGTCTTAGACTTCATAGTCTTGTAGCTAGTCTTCTCAGACTTCTTGTTGTACTTTTCAATCCCCAATCGAACTCCAAAGTCTTCAAGACTCATCTGCTTCTTCTTGTGTTTCAAATAGCTCCTGAAGTCTTTCCATGATGAAGACAACTCGTCAATAATTATGGCAACTTGAAACGTCTCGCAGAGTTTCATTCCATCATCCAATATTTCACGAATGATCAATTGTAGTTCATCCAACTGAGACATTAACGTCCTTCAATCTACCATTTTATAGTCCAGGAACATACCAACATAAATTTCTTCTGTCTGACATCCTCTATTCTGTACTTTTTCTCAAGAGATTCCCAAAGAATCTTCGCAGAAGTCATGCCTTGATACGCATTATACAAGGTATTGTCAAGTCCTCCTAAGAGGTAGTTCTTGCATAAGAAGTCGCCTTGCGACCATGTCTCAACTCGTAGTTGCTTGGCTATTTTCGTTTCTCCCTCTATAGGATATTGAGTATCTTCCTTGAGATACTTAGCTAACTGCAGTGTTGTCAGGTAGAATAATATTTTACTATGTTGTTTGAAATTTGCTCCACCAAACTTATCTGGTTTCTCTCAATGAGCTACCGGTTATGTGATATTTTCACTAGCCATGTGTAACTGAAATTTTGACACAAGACAATTCACACAAAGATCAACTTTATGATCATGTTTATGTTCTTGCACAAGAAGTCGCCTTGCGACCATGTCTCAACTCGTAGTTGCTTGGCTATTTCCGTTTCTCCCTCTATAGGACATTGAGTATCTTCCTTGAGATACTTAGCCAACTGCAGTGTTGTCAGGTAGAATAGTATTTTACTATGTTGTTTGAAATTTGCTCCACCAAACTTATCCGGTTTCTCTCAATGAGCTACCGGTTATGTTATATTTTCACTAGCCATGTGTAACTGAAATTTTGACACAAGACAAATCACACAAAGATCAACTTTATGATCATGTTTATGTGTTACACTAAAAATTCTACTTGTTATTATTTTGGATTAAAGTACCAAATAATAGAAGTCCTTGAATTTGTGATTAAAAGTTTCTTTTGATAGGTGAATAAAGGAAAATTCCCAGAGGACGAGAGGGTCCGGTGTAACTACTTAAGTCCCTGCCCACGTAGGCTCTTATCACCTTGGTGACAGATTTTCTTAAACATTTTCTCATAAAAAATCTTAGGTATTCAATCTTTAGTGTAACACTTTAAATTTCAACTACAACAAATTTTAAATATATGTATAAATATATATATATAAATTCAATCAAGTTTGGATGGAATTACTTGTGTATAACTACACTTTAACTCTCAACCAAGTATGCAAGAAACATTAAATAATTCCAAATTTATCATATAATCTTCTAGGTATATGCATGTGATAATTGAACAACCTAATATTAACTAAAACCTATACTACCAAGTTTACATAAATTCAGTATATGATTTTACTAAGTTAATATTATTCTAAGCATATATTCTATATTACCAAATTTCATAGCTAGAGCAAGTATATTATATGATAATTATCAAGTTAATATATATTTTTTATGAAATTTATAGATTAATCTAAGTCTATGTTATTATTCTTAATCTGAAATTTCTCAGATGTGACTTACATAGTGTCATGTTCGTTCAACCGTTTGAACGAAACTTTCCAGAGAGTTCATGTTCGTGCAGCATTTGATAATGCGTTCAAATAAATTTTTCCAGAGGACTTGCGTTCGAGTGGCGTTTGAATACGCGTTCGAACGAACCTTTCCAGAGGACTGGTGTTTTAGTGACGTTTGAAGATGCGTTCGAACAAAATTGTAAAATATAGGGCTTTTCCTTACGCGTTCATCGAGCGTTCGAATGCGCTTACGTAATTTTCATGCACATAACATATTTTCCAGGAAGAAGAGCATTAAAACATACAAAAACAGAGTTAACAACAAATGTAAATTAATAAGTTCTTAAGATTTTTGTCTATAATGTGTTATTAATCAATTTAAACATGCATCATATAATCAAATTTCCACTATTAAAGCATGAACATGGAGACTTAGAAAAACCTTATAGATTGTGTAGAAGATTATGAATGAGAATCAAGTCGAGTTGCCTCTATTTTTAAGAATTTATTAGCCCCGCCTCGATGCTCTACGAATTTTTTGTGGCTAACGTTCTCCCATGATTACTTGGTTACTTCTTGTAGAAGGGGCACTCATTTTATTTAGAACTTGAACTAAGGAAAAATGGTGGAAACTCTCAATTCTAGACTTAAGTATGTAAGCATACGGAATTATTGAAAAAATGATTAAAATGAATCCAAATATCCATTTTTATAGGCATGGATGGATGCCTTTATGGGCACCTTTTGGTTTATGGTGTAACCATTCTAAAGGTTTTACCATTTCCTAATGCCCTTTTAAGCCTAGAGTTACCTCCTTTCACTTTAGGGGATATGTCCTTTCAACTTGTTTCTTTCCCATAAAACACATTTTAAGGGACATGTCTCTTCTACATTTACTGGTAGTACCTCTTATCTTTTATACATATATTCGATCTAATTGCGATTAAATATATAATTATGATTAGATTGAAACTAAATCTGATTTAGTGATACGTGTATATTAGACAGAAACCTTAGGATTTACAATGTAGTGCGCAATTACAACGTAGTTTGTAATTGACATTGGGAAGCGTCACTATAAGTTGTATGTCCTTAAATAAAGTTCCTGGTCAAGATTTACTAACACGGGTCGGTTAGTAAAATCCGCTGAAACCAGTACATATCGTATTTCGTGACTTGGTCTGATGGTTTATCCCAATGAATCATGAGTCTTGGGAGACTCGTATAGACATATAGGTTTTTATTTGATAAACACTGAACAACTCACTGAAGATTTCCTAATAGATGGTACACCAACGTCAATAGGAATCTTCTCGAGTTGAACGAGCATAGTGGTCATTCGACTTGAGATACCACTATGGATATATGAGTTATCCTCCACACTTTGATGGCAGTCACGTCAGCGATCTATTCATGATCAGACCTCCGCCTGTTCGTTGGGTGTGGACTGATGCTCATGATATTCTGTGCATATCAAGATAGAATCTGTCAGTCCTGTTGTAGGAAACAGGACCTGGGCGACGCCGTTCCTAGGCTCGCGGCACTAGTTTGGGAAGTACTGAATAACATGGAGTCGCCACCCGGTGTGAACCGGGACAAAGATTTAAGGCCGCACTCACCCCTCGCAAGGGAAGACCTCAAACCGTTGGGTTCGGAATGGTCCCTTACTCATGTCACTTGTAATGAAAGGATTTATGTAATAATTTAATTAAGCTTAAGTAACACTTATTTCCAAGAGTATCATGCTTCTAAATTCTCATGTGTAAAATAAAACTTATGTACGCATTTCACATATATCTTACATTTAAATTTGCATGCTTAACGTATATCAAGATAGCAACTAACATACAACTTTACTTGCATATCACATTCAGGAAAACACAAGCACACATATTAACCATACAAGCACACATGTTAACCATACAAGCACACATGTTAACCATACAAGCACACATATGGGCACTTTTCCAAGCGGTACGTGGAATTGTAGCCCAAGTACAGACCGCACTACCGTCCATTCGGAATCGGCTACGAAATTTACGTCTGGGTTTCCATCCGATATACCGCAAGAAATAATACTCAAATGTTATCATGACACAAGTATATGAATGGTAATACATCAACATATTTGCATTTATACATGTGGAGATAGCTACTAGGAAAACTATGCATGAAATCTAATGAAAAAAGACTCAGTTCAGTGTGTTCGCGTTCGTGTAGCGTTCGTAAACGCGTTCGAACGGAAATGAAACAGAATGTTCACGTTCGAGTAGCGTTCGTAAACGCGTTCGAACGGAAATGAAACAGAATGCTCACGTTCGAGTAGCGTTCGTAAACGCGTTCGAACGGAAATGAGACAGAATGCTCACGTTCGTATGGCGTTTGTTAACGCGTTTGAACGGATATGAGGCAGAATGCTCACGTTCGTATGGCGTTTGTTAACGCGTTCGAACGGAAATGAGACCTGACACATGACAAGGCAAAAACACATGCGCGTTCGAGTTGCGTTCGTAAACGCGTTCGAACGGGAACAGACCTGATGCATGAAATGGGACGCAATATATAAACACAAAATAAAAGGGCGCGGCGAAGTACTGCCATAAAGGTGACCTTTTGGGGCTCTTGATCTCTCAAAGAGAGGACCTTTAGACCAACATACTAAGCCCATGCGCGTCACATCACACATACAAGAATAGAACCAATCATATCAACCAAGTATGCCCGATTGAACACATCTGACATCCAATCTGAACACACATCAACCGGCGCGGCAAAGCATCGTGGTAACGGGTTTTAACCCCTCCCCATAAGGGATCTTTCATTCCACTTACTAAGCCCATGCGCTTGATTGAACCATACATAAAAGATAAACTCAATAACATCAAACTAAGTATGCCCGATTGAACGTATCTCGCATCCAACCGAAACACATCAACCGGCGCGGTGAAGTAGTGTCACAAAGGTGGCCTTTTCGGCTCTTTGTCTCCCAAATGGAGGACCTTTGAACTAACTCACTAAGCCCATGCGCTTGGTTGAATCATGCATAAGTAAACAACACATTGAATTCAAGTAAAGAAAACTAAATAAAAAAAGCAACACAACAAAAGAAAGATGGTGCCGTTTACCCAAGCGGTACGTGGAGTTGTGGCCCGAGTACAGATCATATTACCGTCCATTCGGAATCGGCTATGAAATTTATGTCCGGGTTTCCATCCGATATACCGCGAGAGTTGACACCTCTCTCATTCATCCAATACCCACAACATACATTATACACACAACGGATACCACAAATACAGAAAATATAATCAAAATAAATGACCAGAAAATAAAATGAGAATAAGTGTGAAAGATACCCTCAGGTCTAACCTTTTAAGCCGTCTCTCGGACTCGCGTTCCACGGAAATCGAAAGGGGGTAAAGCTCCGCAACTTTCTGGTCCACTGGTTCAACGTCCTAGCTCACTGCTTCGCTGTTTTACTTACGGTTCGAACTCCGTTCTGCTCCTATTCGGCTTCTGTCTTGCTGCTCACTGCACGAGCCACATGTTTTAACGTTTTCAATAACCTATTCCAAGTTGTGTGGGTTCTTAGTGCAATTATATGTGATTATTTTTAAGATTATCTATGCAGTTTTTATGTTACTGTTTTGGGATTTTGGGGACTGTTTTGGGAGGATTTTTGTGCTACTTTAGGTGATTTGGGCTGCGTTTTAAGGTGATTTAGGGGCTACTACTTGGGCGTGTTTTAGAGGGGTGCAGGGGCTGGTTTCAGTGGCTTTAGGAAGGCTTGTTATTTTCGGCTATGGAGGGAGAAGAATGAGAGAAATTCTTGTTCTTTCTTGCTTACAATGGGCGTCAATGGGAAGGCTTCTTTTTTGTGTATCTGCGTCAAATGAGAGGCCCAAGAGGCTTGGTGAAGGGTGGTTTATATAGAGAAGGGTTAAGGTTGACAAGGGAAGGGATTTTGGCATTAAAGGGGATATGATTTGGTGTTTAGCAAGGAAAGTCAAAGATTGAGGGGGGGACAATTGGTTTAGATTAGGAAGTCAATACTTTTAAATTGGTGGATATCTTATTGAATTAGGAAGTCAATATGTGATTGGCTTTTAATTGGTTAAGATTGATTTTAATTAGGCAAATCTTATTTTTAGTTTTGTATATATATATTTGATTCATTTATATTAGGCATGATTTTATTTAATTGGTAAATGATTTAAATATTTTTTAATGTTTAATATTTATTTATTTAATTTGGGATGTGTTTTATGGGCTTTGGGGAGCTAAATGGGCTGGGGTGTGAGGCTAGCAGCAAAACCAGAATTACCGGCTCCGTTCGAACGCCTCATCGCACGCGGCACGAACGTCCGCAATCTGCACGAGGTTCGAACGAGTAACGAACGCAGCACCAACGAAGACAGTGAGCTTGTTTATCCTGAATTTTCCCTTCCGATATCCGTTCCCACGGCTTTCATGACTCAAAAGGTAGTGCCTCCAAATGAGGCTCATCATCGGGTTTCACATGCGAAAATGCAATGCCTACAGTCGCCCCCATTTGATGGACTTGTGCAGTGTGTGACAGTGACAGTCCTATCAAAGTTATGCAATGCATTTTACTTACCTGGCTAGCTAGCTGTCTCGAGCTGAGCTGATACTGCAGTTGACCTCGATCCTGAGACGCGTCTCGATGCTGCTAATGATATGGCCTCGAACCTGGGACGCATCCCAATAGCTGCAATCGACAACGGGGGCCTCGACCCTGGGACGCATCCCAATACCGCTGACAAAATGTGGGCCTCGACCTTGGGACGTATCCCGAAAATGATGATGCAGTGGACCTCGATCTTGGGACGCATCCCAATGGCTGCAACCGACAACGGGGGCCTCGACCTTGGGACGCATCCCAATACCGCTGACAAAATATGGGCCTCGACCCTGGGACGCATCCCGAAAATGATGATGCAGTGGACCTCGATCCTGGGACGCATCCCAATAGCTGCAACCGACAACGGGGGCCTCGACCCTGGGACGCATCCCAATACCGCTGACAAAATGTGGGCCTCGACCTTGGGACGCATCCGCGAAAATGATGATGCAGTGGACCTCGATCCTGGGACGCATCCCAATAGCTGCAACCGACAACGGGGGCCTCGACCCTGGGACGCATCCCAATACCGCTGACAAAATGTGGGCCTCGACCCTGGGACGCATCCCGAAAATGATGATGTGGAGCTTCGCTCCTCAGCCGATATGGGCTTCGCCCCCAAGCTGACATGATGTGATGTGGAGCCTCGCTCCCCAGTCGATATGGGCCTCGCCCCCAAGCTGGTACAATGTGGAACCTCGCTCCTCAGCCGATATGGGCTTCGCCCTCCGAGACCCATACCCGGAACTTAACTTCATTGAGACCTCAATCTTCAGATTACTGCCCATATCAAATGCTGTGCCTTTACCATCTCTGATTGGCTTACTGCTCGCTCTTTTCCGTCTTCAACACCTGTTTACACAAAACAGAACAAACACAAAAATATGCAATATAGGTTACGTGTATGCATGTATGCAGAAGTTTTCTTATTTCGTTGGGTTAGGTCTTCCGCTAGCGACCAAGTCTTCTCAAGCAAAGTACAACTTCAACCTGTCGACATTGATTGGTTCTGTGAATTCATTTCCTTCCAAGTCTGATAGTTCACTTCTCCATTTCCCATGAATTTCTGAACGATGTAGGGTCCTTCCCAATTAGGCCTGAATTTGCCTCTCGGATCTGTCGTCGACGGCCTCGACTACTTAAGTACCAAATCACCCTTTCTGATCTTTGTGGGACGTACTTTCTTGTTGAATGCCCGGGCTAGTCTCTTCTGATACAACTGCATGTGATACAAAGACTTCGTTCTCTTCTCATCCAACAGTGCTAACTGATCAAATCTCTGTGCGGCCCATTCCTGTTCCAGTAATTCTGCCTCTGCTAATACCCTCAGGGACTGTATTTCCACTTCTACTGGTAATACTGCTTCCATCCCGTAGACTAAGGAGTAAGGTGTGGATCCTGTTGCCGTTCTTACTGATGTTCTGTACCCCCACAAAGCATACGGTAATTTCTCGGCCCAGTCTCTACAATTTTCTGTCATCTTGGCTAAAATTGTCTTTATAGTCTTGTTGGCTGCCTCAACTGCCCCATTTGCCTGCGGCCTGTACGGTGATGACTTGTGGTGGCCTATCCCATACCTCTGTAACATTGCCTTCGTCTTCCTTGAAACTGGACCCCGTTGTCCGTCACTACATGATGCGGCATACCATACCGACAAATGAAGTTCCGAGCTATGAACTTTGCCATCTGCTTCGCTGTAACATTACGGAAGGATTCGGCTTCCACCCACTTTGAGAAGTAATCTCCTGCCACCACTATGAAGCGATGCCCATTTGATGCATTGGTCGAATTTCCCCATCATATCAATTCCCCATGCTGAGAAAGGCCACGGCTCTGACAACCGTGCAATTCTGTGTGCGGTAAGTGATTCAAATTACCGTGTGCTTGACAGTCATGACAGTGCTTTACCATCTTCACGCAGTCCGTCTCCATGGTGACCAAAAAAAAACCCCTGTCTCACTATCTTGCGGGACAAGTTCAACCCATTCATGTGCGGACCACATACCCCGGCATGTACCTCCTCCATTCACTTTCTGAGCTTCTTCTTTTCTCAAACATTTCAACTGAATACCGTTGCCTGCCTCTTGTACAGTTCCCCTCTCAAAGTCACATACTGGGAAGCCAACTTCTGATGGCTATTCTGTCTTTTCTGCCCGCCCCTTCGGGAATTCACCATGTCCAGATACCTCTGAATGTCATAATACCAAGGTTTACCGTCGTCAACCTCAACTTCCAGAATTCTTTCTATCTCATAAGCAGGTTTACTTGCTGTTGTCAGTACCAACGGTCTCATCACTAACTTCTCTGGATTTTCCCAAGTCGCTGCTAGTGTAGCCAATGCGTCTGCCATCTGATTCTCTTCCCTCGGTAGGTGCTGAAACTTACACTCGGGGATATCCTGTGCCAATTTTCTGAGGTGAAAAAGTAAGGCTTCAACCGGTCTTTCTTCAATTCCCATTCTCCTCGCATCTGGTGGACTACTAACATAGAATCTCCGTAGATTTCCACACTTCCGGCCTTCAAGGCTATCAATGCTGTCAAGCCAAAAGCACACGCTTCATACTCGGCCATGTTGTTAGTCACTCTGAATGTCAACCTCTTGGCCAAAGGTAGAGTCTCTCCCTCAGGGGTCACTATCACGATCCCGATTCCGGCTCCTTGTAATCACGCTCCGTCAAAATACATCTTCCATCTCTGAACTGTTATTGCTTGGATCTCTTCATCTGGAAACTCAACTTATACTGATCCCCCTCAACAGGTTGCAATGCCAGAAATTGCTATGCTCGTCCCTTGATCAATTTGGAGGTGATATACTCAATGTCAAACTCTGTCAACAATACCAACCATCGCCCAGTTTTCCCACTAGTGAAGGCACTGGATGAAGATATTTCAGAGGATTCTCCTTTGCCACCACTTGGATCTTGTAAGACTGGAAGTAATGTCGCAACTTTCTGGAAGCCCATACCACTGCAAGACAGATCTTCTCGACTTCCTGATACTGAGCCTCATACGGAAGCAGCTTCTTACTCAGATAATACACTGCATGTTCTACCCCCCGTCTCATCTGCCTGTACCATCATACCCCCCAATGCTTCTGATTCTATAGCCAAATACAATATCAAAGGTCTGCCCGGTCTCGGAGGTTTCAATACAGGTGGTTTTACCAAGTACTCTCTCGATTCTGTCGAAGGCGGTCTGACACTGTTCATTCCATCTCACTGGCTGATCTTTTCTCAACAGTTTGAAGATAGGCTCACATACCGATGTCAACTTGGCAATAAACCGACTGATGTACTGAATCTTTCCCAAGAATGCCCTGACTTCCTTTTCTGTCTTCGGTGCAGGCATTTCTGTGATTGCCTTGATCTTTTCGGAGTCTACCTCTATTCCACACATTCCCACTGTATGACCACCAGCAATTTCCCTGATGTCACCCCAACCACACACACACTTCTGGGGTTAAGTCGCAGGTTATATCTGTCCACTCTCTGAAGGAACCTTTCCAATGCCTCAATATGCCCAACTCTCGTTTCTGATTTCACCATCATGTCATCCACATACACCTCAATCTCTTTGTGCATCAAGTCATGGAAGAGTGTAGTGGCCATCCGCTGATAAGTAGCTCCTGCATTCTTAAGCCCAACGGCATCACCTTGTAACAATAGGTACCCCACTCGGTAACAAATGCAGTCTTGTGTTTATCTTCTTCAGCCATGAGAACCTGATTGTACCCTGAAAATCCATCTGCAAATGAATACATAGCAGACAAAGCCGCACTATCAACCAGAACATCTATATGCGGCAAAGGGAATCATCTTTCGGACAAGCTTTATTGAGATCTCTGTAGTCTACACACCATTCTGACCTTCCCATCTTTCTTCGGTACCGGTACTATGTTAGCCAACCATTCAGATATTTTACCACTTCCAGGAACCCCACATCTATCTGTTTCTTAACTTCCTCTCTGACTTTCTCAGCCCATTCCGGTCTCATCCGTCGAAGTTTCTGCTTTACTGGCCTCATATTCGGATAAGTTGGTATTGTGTGCTGGGCAATGTTTCTGTCTACCCCGGGCATGTCTTCATAAGACCAAGCAAATACTTTGGCATATCTGACCAACACTTCTCTCTAGTTTCTCCCTCTCTTCGGAGGTTACTTCACTTGCAATTAAAATTTCTTTGGGGTTCTCAAGTGTACCCAAGTTAAATGCAATAGTTCTGGCTGAACTGATGTCAAATATGCTTGATTCATGCAGAGTAAACGGAAATGACTCAGGCAAGTAAGCAAAAGAAATGTCTTTATTATTGGATAATGCGGAAGTACATTCAAACAAATCAGGAAGGTAAATGTCTTCATCATCCAGAGACACTTCTTCCTCTGCAATCAGGTCTTCTTCAGGCTTCTCATCTTCTTCCAGAGTCAGGCTCTCTAACTTCATCAATTCCTCCTCCCAAATCTCTGTTTCCGCAGTTTCTCTCCAGTCAGTGGTTTCTCACCCAACCAATCCTGGAAGATCTCAAACCCAGGCACCACAATCCCATTGACTTCCACAGGTTCAGTCTCGGCTCTCCTTGATACCCTGAAGCTTTCACAAAACATTCCATCAGTTTCAGTTTCAGGCCCTTTTTCTTGACCTTCGGCTTTTCTTCGTCAGATTTGTACCCCAAACCCTTCCGAGTAGTCTTGTCCTCTGAAATCCGGCAATTTGAACCTTTACCCGGGCTCAAACTTCATTTTCTCCATATAATCCTAGCCACTCTAGGATCCACCCACTCCTCAAAAGTGGCTGATACCTGGAACCTCGTGAAAGGTAGTATCTCCAAGGCAGCCACGGCATTGTCTAACTCAGCACGGATGGTAACAATCTCTCCCTCATACGGGATCTGATCATCTGATGCAAAGTGGAAGGCACGCCCCCAAGCTTGTGAAACCAAGGCCTTCCCAACAATAAAGCAAAAGTGGCTGGGATGTCCAGCACTATGAACTCAACCTCATCTTCAATCGGCCCTACCCTGACCATAGCCACAAAGGTACCCTCAACTCCCCGCTTACTGTCATCATAAGCTTTAATAGTCATACTAGAGGGATCCAAGTCTGTTGCTTTCATACCCAATCTTGCCAGAATTTTTAAACGGGCACACACATTGATGGACGAACCGTCATCCACCATCACACATGAAGTTTTCTTGCCCCTCACCTCGGCCCTGATAAAAGCCTATTATGATTCCTATCCTGATTCCTCCCCCCTCCGGCGGGAGATCATTCTCAGAAAAGGATATCTGCATCTGCAGAGCTTTCTCTTCTGAACTGACCCAACAAACATTGCGGGTTTGGCATCCTCTGGTACCACAATCTTGCTCAAGCCTCAACCATAGCTTGTCTATGCTCCCGAGATGCACATAATAGTTCCCAGATACTGACTTGTGCTCTAGTCTTCCTCAATTGCCTCAGCACTATATCCCCTTCAGTATTTTCTCGCCTCAACCTCACCACTTCTCTACTACCATCTGTCAAAGCTTCCTTACCCTTTTCCGCCATATCATTGTAAAAACGACCGCTACGTGTCATTCCCCTTACTTCCTCCTCATCACTGCTAGAGAAATCAAGCCAAAAGTTCTTCTTCTGCTCAAACTCATCCTCACTAGTGCTATCCCAGATTCCCAGGCAAAGGCTTGAGGGTGAAAGGAGTTTAGGACAAGGTCTTCTGGAAGGCCAGAATTGATCATATAGGCTGGTGGTGGTACGACGCACGGTAGTTGGGCAAGGGGTTTCTATGTGTATCGGGCTGTTCTGTTTCTGGTTTGGGTTGGGTATTTTCTTGGAGTCTATTAGGTCTTGGATTTCATGGCGGAGTCGGGCGCAGTTGTCGGTGTCATGGCCTTTTGTTGGTGGAAGTGGCAATAAAGGCTTAGGTTAATATGTGGTGGTAGGGGATTGGGTAATGGTTTGGTATCCAAGGGTTTTAAAAGCCCTTGCCTCTTCAACTTCTCTAGCACCTTACACAGGGGCCTTCCCAAGTTGGAAAACTGCCTGTTCCGGATAGCAGCAACTTCAGCAGAAACGGGCTTTGTTCCCGATGTTCCCCCAATGGGCCTCCTGTTTAGACCATAGAATTTTCTATTCTCGGCCTCTTCTTCCTCAATATCCATGACAGTTTCCCTCAACTGCCGAAAGTCTGCAATCATGGAGGTCATCCTCCTCAACTTGCCGTAAATGGAGGGCTTGGTGCCCTTGATAATCATCTTGATCTGATCCTTCTCCGAAGGCCTGGTCTGTATTTTCAATACTGACTCCTCCATCGGTCCACATACTCTTTAAAACTCTCCTCCGCTTTCTGCTTAACATTCTCCAGATCACGGAGTGACAAATCGATCTCCAAGTCCGTGACATATTGCTTCAGGAAAGCATCAGCCAACTCCCTCCAATCTTCTTTCCTTACTTTCTTATCCAAACTGTGGTACCATACCACGGGAGCTCCTTCTAGCGACATTCCAAACATTTTCTGTACCTGACCTGCGTTGAGATAAGCCAACTGAACTCATGACTGATACAAACTGTCGGAGATGCACCCTCGGATCCCCATTCCCGTTGAACTTAGCCATATCCGGCATCTTGAACTGTACCGGCAACTGTTCCTCAAAAGTCAATGTGTCATAATCCAGCAAGTCCTCATTCTTACCCCTCATCTTGCGGGTAACTGACTCAACCTGATCCCGAAGTTTCTGTAACTCTGCCTGAGACCCAGATACTCTGCCTGCTGCATATTCTGCCATATCATCAAAAGTGGGGGTATCATCCCCCAATCTGTTCGGAGGTTCCTCTGGTCTTGCATCCCCAGAACTACCCCCAGCACGAGACCCGGCTATACCAGCCACAGCAGTAGTCAAAGCCTGCAACTGTTCAGTGACTTTGGCGAGACTGTTCTCTAACTGATCCATACGGGACACCTCATTATCGGATTCACTCATACTTGTTCTTTTAATGAGTCTGGTTCCTTCTCTAACCCAAACGGTATCTATGGTGTCTTTTAAGACACAGAGGATGTTAACAGGGTATATGTATGCATGATATGCATAAGAAATGTAAACATATATTAAATCAAATAAATTCTCAAACAAATCGGCCTATTATCATTTTAGAAGCCTTTGGGACAACTGTCATAAGGGTGAACCCGTCCCAGTTTAAATGGCCCAACGAGTTCATGTCTTATGGCAAAGAGCCCAACTAAATCCAAATGATAGTATTCTGAAAACAAGCACAAGGTGGCCCATCAATCACTTAGAAGATTTTGGCCCAATAGTCATGAAATACGTTCTTGTCCCAGTTTAAATGGCCCAACAAGTCCATATCCCATGACAAATGGTCCAAATGGATCCAAACGGTGATGTTCCCAAACATAAGCAAAGAAGGGAGATAATGCAAACATAACATAATAATTTTTACATAATGGCCCATCAACATTCAGAAGCCTTGGGCCTAATAGTCATACAGTACGAACTTGCTCCAGTTTAAATGGCCCAGTAAGCAAGCCATTTCTGACAATAGTCCAACTGCATCCAAATGAAGATGGTCCACAAGCACATACTTAAGAAAATAATTGTTACTTTAACCATACAAACCAGTCTATGGGTGGATTTGCAAGAGTATGGACAAAGGCTCTCACTGGCGAGGATAGCCCACACTAGGTCTCCCCACCCCACTCAAGGGTTCAAGCGACCAAGTGAGCGTATCCCTTTTTATACACTAAGGTACGTGCCAATAAGCTATGGTGTGTGACGGACTGTCAAATGGATTTCCCGTTGTAGATTCCCCAGAGGGAAGGTGGAGCGAGGCTCACTTAAATACCCAAGCCTCTTAGGCTCTTATCGCTTGGTGTCAGGAATAAACAACGAGTCCTCCAAATTAGTCCATCACAAAGGCTACGAGTAGATGGTCATGTAGGTATCCTCACAGCTTTTCCTTCTAGAAAGGTAGTGAGTGAAGGAAGACACCAAACCATTACCTAGCCTCAAAGTGCCCTTGATTAAACCCTCACTTATCCACTATAGACATGGCCAATTAAAACATAAATCCACTCATTACAAGACACTATTTCGGGGCCAATTCTCATAGATCCCCAGTGGAGTCGCCAGACTGTAGGACACAGGACCTGGGCGACGCCGTTCCTAGGCTCGCGGCACTAGTTTGGGAAGTACTGAATAACATGGAGTCGCCACCCGGTGTGAACCGGGACAAAGATTTAAGGCCGCACTCACCTCTCGCAAGGGAAGACCTCAAACCGTTGGGTTCGGAATGGTCCCTTACTCATGTCACTTGTAATGAAAGGATTTATGTAATAATTTAATTAAGCTTAAGTAACACTTATTTCCAAGAGTATCATGCTTCTAATTCTCATGTGTAAAATAAAACTTATGTACGCATTTCACATATATCTTACATTTAAATTTGCATGCTTAACGTATATCAAGATAGCAACTAACATACAACTTTACTTGCATATCACATTCAGGAAAACACAAGCACACATATTAACCATACAAGCACACATGTTAACCATACAAGCACACATGTTAACCATACAAGCACACATGGGCACTTTTCCAAGCGGTACGTGGAATTGTAGCCCAAGTACAGACCGCACTACCGTCCATTCGGAATCGGCTACGGAATTTACGTCTGGGTTTCCATCCGATATACCGCAAGAAATAATACTCAAATGTTATCATGACACAAGTATATGAATGGTAATACATCAACATATTTGCATTTATACATGTGGAGATGCTACTAGGAAAACTATGCATGAAATCTAATGAAAAAAAGACTCAGTTCAGTGTGTTCGCGTTCGTGTAGCGTTCGTAAACGCGTTCGAACGGAAATGAAACAGAATGTTCACGTTCGAGTAGCGTTCGTAAACGCGTTCGAACGGAAATGAAACAGAATGCTCACGTTCGAGTAGCGTTCGTAAACGCGTTCGAACGGAAATGAGACAGAATGCTCACGTTCGTATGGCGTTTGTTAACGCGTTTGAACGGATATGAGGCAGAATGCTCACGTTCGTATGGCGTTTGTTAACGCGTTCGAACGGAAATGAGACCTGACACATGACAAGGCAAAAACACATGCGCGTTCGAGTTGCGTTCGTAAACGCGTTCGAACGGGAACAGACCTGATGCATGAAATGGGACGCAATATATAAACACAAAATAAAAGGGCGCGGCGAAGTACTGCCATAAAGGTGACCTTTTGGGGCTCTTGATCTCTCAAAGAGAGGACCTTTAGACCAACATACTAAGCCCATGCGCGTCACATCACACATACAAGAATAGAACCAATCATATCAACCAAGTATGCCCGATTGAACACATCTGACATCCAATCTGAACACACATCAACCGGCGCGGCAAAGCATCGTGGTAAAAGTTTTAACCCCTCCCCATAAGGGATCTTTCATTCCACTTACTAAGCCCATGCGCTTGATTGAACCATACATAAAAGATAAACTCAATAACATCAAACTAAGTATGCCCGATTGAACGTATCTATCGCATCCAAAGAACCGAACACATCAACCGGCGCGGTGAAGTAGTGTCACAAAGGTGGCCTTTTCGGCTCTTTGTCTCCCAAATGGAGGACCTTTGAACTAACTCACTAAGCCCATGCGCTTGGTTGAATCATGCATAAGTAAACAACACATTGAATTCAAGTAAAGAAAACTAAATAAACAAAAGCAACACAACAAAAGAAAGATGGTGCCGTTTACCCAAGCGGTACGTGGAGTTGTGGCCCGAGTACAGATCATATTACCGTCCATTCGGAATCGGCTATGAAATTTATGTCCGGGTTTCCATCCGATATACCGCGAGAGTTGACACCTCTCTCATTCATCCAATACCCACAACATACATTATACACACAACGGATACCACAAATACAGAAAATATAATCAAAATAATGACCAGAAAAAAAATGAGAATAAGTGTGAAAGATACCCTCAGGTCTAACCTTTTAAGCCGTCTCTCGGACTCGCGTTCCACGGAAATCGAAAGGGGGTAAAGCTCCGCAACTTTCTGGTCCACTGGTTCAACGTCCTAGCTCACTGCTTCGCTGTTTTGCTTACGGTTCGAACTCCGTTCTGCTCCTACTCGGCTTCTGTCTTGCTGCTCACTGCAAGGGCCACCTGTTTTTAACGTTTTCAATAACCTATTCCAAGTTTGTGTGGGTTCTTAGTGCAATTATATGTGATTATTTTTAAGATTATCTATGCAGTTTTTATGTTACTGTTTGTTTGGGATTTTGGGGACTGTTGTGGGAGGATTTTTGCTGCTACTTTAAGGTGATTTGGGCTGCAGTTTTAAGGTGATTTAGGGGCTACTTGGGCGTGTTTTAGAGGGGTGCAGGGGCTGGTTTCAGTGGCTTTAGGAAGGCTTGTTATTTTCGACTATGGAGGAGGAGAAGGAGAGAAATTCTTGTTGTTTCTTGCTTACAATGGGCGTCAATGGGAAGGCTTCTTTTTTGTATCTGCGTCAACTGGAGAGGCCCAAGAGGCTTGGTGAAGGGTGGTTTATATAGAGAAGGGTTAAGGTTGACAAGGGAAGGGATTTTGGCATTAAAGATGGGATAGGATTTGGTGTTTAGCAAGGAAAGTCAAAGATTGAGGGGGGGACAAATTTGGTTTTTAGATTAGGAAGTCAATACTTTTAAATTGGTGGATATCTTATTGAATTAGGAAGTCAATATGTGATTGGCTTTTAATTGGTTAAGATTGATTTTTAATTAGGCAAATCTTATTTTTAGTTTTAGTATATAATATATTTGATTCATTTATATTAGGCATGATTTTATTTAATTGGTAAATGATTTAAATATTTTATTTAATGTTTAATATTTATTTCTTTAATTTGGGATGTGTTTTATTGGCTTTGGGGAGCTAAATGGGCTGGGGTGTGAGGCTAGCAGCAAACCAGAATTACCGGCTTCGTTCGAACGCCTCATCGCACGCGGCACGAACGTCCGTAATCTGCACGAGGTTCGAACGAAGTAACGAACGCAGCACCAACGAAGACAATGAGCTTGTTTATCCTGAATTTCCCCTTCCGATATCCGTTTCCCGCGGCTTTCATGACTCAAAGGTAGTGCCTCCAAATGAGGCTCATCATCGAGTTTCACATGCGAAAATGCAATGCCTACACCTGTGTACATGGCATAGACATCCTACATGTGTTTGCGATCTAGTAAATCTATAGCCGTGGTATAACTTCAGAAATCAGTTCTGAGTGTTATTTAGAGATCATAAATTGAAAGTCGACTATATTATACCGAAAGGATTTGACGTTTTTATCTATATCCCAGATATAATATGGATAGCCTGTGATAGATGGATTTGCGTATGCAATGACATCGACTTGCATAGTTTAGCGTGATTATCCGTGGTCATCATAATTCATGAGTGGGTGAATTATGGACACGAAATTGGATTTCGTGACGGATAAACTCAAACTTAGAGAGTCCCACAATATAAAGTGTACTCGTTGAGCACTTGGGAAACACGTTATGAATAATATAGATTATTCATAATACTTCATTGGATTAAATGAGTTAATTCGAATCGTTTAATCGGTTAAACGAAAACACATGCATATGGGCATTTTTGGTCAATCATAATTATTGTGTATTTGTATTTGTATTTGATACATAATTCGATTAGATACACATTAATTAATTGTCAAATGAGATTTTGACACATGCCATTAATGTCTGTATTTGTTATTTAATGTAAATAAAATACATATATATATGATCGGCGTAATCACATGCGTATAACGCAAGCGCACATATCGTTCAAGTAGTATAAAAATATCGATCCCACGAGGACTTAATTTCTACTGTTGTTATTAATTATTGATATTATTTATTTACTGGTATCTAATTAAAGGGAGAAGAGATTGATTGCTTTTGGTTGATTGAATGTGGATTTGCTAAATAAATAAATAAAGACACAAAAGAAAATACAAAAAAAATAAACACAAGACACAAAAATCTAGGGTTGTGATTCCACATAATATTATTCTAATGATGAATTGATTCTCTTATATATGAGTAATAAATTAATTTGCTATCCTGGAACACGAAGTTATGCAAAAGCCTATGTCGATGGTCAGATGCAAATACCCAGTGTAACTCAATTAATCATATTCTTATGTTAATCAAGTTATCTGAATTTATTAAGTTCAAGTTCCAATTATGGCTACCCCCGCCCGACAGGTATATTCCTATCCTGTAAGAAAATCTATTAAAGGGTAGGGGTGGGCAAACACCGACCGAACCGAACCGAACAGCAAACCGAACCAAATCGGACCGAATTTACGGTTTTTTTTCTAACGGTTCGGTTTGCGGTTTGGATTGGCCCACCCCAGACGGTTTACGGTTCGATTCAGATGCTAAACCGAACCACACCTGTTAAACCAAACCGAACCGTTATAATTAAAAAATTATATATTTTTATAAAAAGATTTCATTTTTCTTTTAATTTTACTTTATGTTTTCTTTTTATTAGTATTTTAATACTTTTATTCTTAAATTTATTTGTTAATAATTTTATTCTTAAATTTTTTATTTTATGGTTTATTCTTGAAAGTAAGCTGTTGGATTTGTCTCTTAATTAGAATGATGATAACATCATTATTCTAGGTAATTTTTAAGAAATACAAGAATTAATTGTGACTCATTTTTCAATCCTCTATTGAGTGCATGTATTCTCCGGAGTCACAGCTTATACCGTAGCACTTCATACTATTTGTTCGCTAGACTAGTTTTTTTTTTGTCTTCACTTAAGTGGATGAATTTTTTTTAAGTAGAATAATCCATAAACCGAACCGAACCAATCTGTAAATTGCTGGTTTAAAAAATTTACAATTCGAACCAAACCGTTATTTAATGGTTTGGTTTGAGAGGTAAAAAAATCGGACCGTAAAATATGGTTTGGTTCGGTTTTTAGCAAAAACCGAACCAAACCGAACCGCGCCCACCCCTATTAAAGGGTTATCTATCCTTAAGGAAGATCGTGATTTATTGAATCTAAGGCTGAAACCTAAAATCCATTTTCTAAGTTCATTTTAAGTTTACCACATCAATCTTATTGGTGATCAGGCAACAAGAAGCATTAATCGTAAGATTCAATAAACAAATTAAAGAATTACCCAATATATAATTAAATCAATTATTAAGTATATGAATATTATATTTCATCACTTCCCTAGAATAAAAATAAAATGTTGGGGGTTAGGGGATCCACTTTTAGAAATCTCACTTTATTATAATATGAAAATTGCCAGTGTTACCCAATTAAGTTGAACCAGCCATAAATGTGGTGTTATTATTTATCCATAAACCAGCCATATAGGCGGTAATCATCTGTCACCTAAAGACCGACCTATAAGCGGTGTCACATTATGTTACATAATTAAAACCAGCCATTAAGGCGGTATCAACTCTTAATCCATATTAAATTACAATTTCCATATTATAAATTAAGTGAGATTAATCTACCTTTACTATTTTTAATTTAGAAATCTCTCTTATTATAATATATAAATTTATGTGATAATTACCAACCGACCATATAGACGGTATCATGATTAAGTCAGATTTAATTAATTCCAACCGACCATATAGGCGGTATCCCATTAAGTCAGGTTAAAATTAATTTAATTAAGTCCAACCGACCAATAAGTCGGTATCCAATTAAGTCATGTTTTAAGATAATTTATATATTATAATTAAGAGAGATTAATCTAAATTATAAAAGTAAAAAGCTTCACATTTACCCCAGCGGTAAATTAACTACTGAACATAAAAAGAAATAAATAAAAATAATTACTGAAAGTAAAAGTGCATAATTAAAATTACTGAAAGTAAAAGTGCTGAAAGTAAAAGTGCTGAAAGTAAAAATGCTGAAAATAAATTACTGAAAGTAAAAATACTGAAAGTAAAAGTGCTGAAAGTAAAGTACAAAAAATAAATAAAGAAAAATACTTAATTTAAATTACAAAAATTTAAACAAACAAGATACAATCCTTAAGCTCTTATTAAGAACTCTAGGAAGGTATGATTTGAATTCTGAAATCGAGCTGAATTTATAGGCACCAATAGGCCCTTCGCGTCGCGACGCGTAACCTTTTGCGAGTCGCGACGCGTCGTGAATTGCGGCGACAAATCCGGATCTGGTGACACGTGGTGCTTGACTTCGCGAAATGGTGATACGTGTCCTGGCGGCGTCGGTAGCTTAATGATTGTGCTGACATGGCGATGACATGGCGATGTCGATTGTCGGCAGCATGTGATTGTGACACGTGGCATAAGATGATTGGCTGATGATGACGTGGCTGACACGTGGCGAACTGACTCGGCATTTGACTGATGTGGACGCCTCGTGGCTGACACATGGATGACACGTAGACGACATATGGTGATGGCGATTGTCAGCAGCATGTGATGATGACACGTGGCACGACGCACGTTAGCGGATCTGCTCTTGATGTTGACACGTGGCAGGCGCACGTTAGCATCCGGCGTATTTTAGCAGACTTCTCAGATTTTGACACGTGTTCCGGCGTATTTTAGCATGATTCGGCGCACGTTAGCGGTCGCGACGCAGAAGGCTTGCGCGTCACGACGCCCAAATTACCATTTTGCCCTTTTTGTCCGTTTTCACTGTTTTGGCCCTGAATTGCTTCCAGAGAGTCCTGAAACTTTATTTATCTACAAAATAACACAAAATAAATCAAAATATTCACAAAACTCAAGAAACTATACAAAATATTCGATCAAATGAGTGAGAAATAGTGATACATTTACCATTCATCACACCCCCAAACCTAACATTTTGCTAGTCCTCGAGCAAAATAATAAAATAAAATAACATAAACATCTTTAAAATATAATTTAACTAAGCCACTTTCGTAGGGATCACGGTTGCATTTAGCGTATGCAACAAGCCTTTAAACCCGTAGGTGTCCATAGTGGACGAGTTGTAGTCTCGTGAGGGCTTACAGCGACGATACCCACAAACGTCAAACTAATTTATTCAAAAGTAAAAAGATAATAAAACTAATGCACACAAAAGCAAAAAGAAAAGAGAAAAAAGAATAAACAAGTTAATGACTAAACAAGTGAAACTTCTTATCCAAGTTAAGAGTTGTTTTCTTTCTTTCTAAATTACCGAATAAGTAGATTCTCCGTTTATTTTTACCATTCTCCATATACACAGCGAACAAAATATTAATCAACTCATTTTGCCCACAATAGTTACAAGTGTAGTTGAGAAGAGAGTAATATTTTTGTCCTAAAGTTATATCAGAATTCACACATTTTTTTTTGAATTTTTCGAAAATTTTGGACTAAAAATAAAAACAACACAATAAAAATAAGATATTAGTCAACTAATCCCCTCCCCTAAACCTAAATGAGACATTGTCTCCAATGTCTTAAAAAGCAGAAGAAGAGTTTAGAAAATAGTACTTGGTTAGCTGATATTTTACATCTAAAAAGGAAATTAAAGGTTAAGATCCAGATTTATCCGACGTTTCTTACCACGATCGTTATCAGATCAGTTAATCTTGGAAATGATAGGGTCGATTTATGGTTCAAAGGCTAAGATTTGGTCAATTAAATCCTGTGCAGTTCTAGCAGTGAATATGTTGATGAAATTTATGTCATATAAATGTATTGGATGTGTTTTGGGTGTTGGAACAATTGTCGGAAATTGTTTCGGAGTTGAAATAAGCGAAAATGGAGAAAAACAGTGTTACCGGGTGACTTTTGAGCCAACCGAGTGACGGCTGCCCAAACAGTGAATTGGTCACTGTTCAGGTAGCCCATGAACTGCCCTAGCACTGTTGGGGCAGACCTGGGCAGCCCCCATGTGTGTTGGGTAGTCGGTTCGGTCAAAAGCGCGTTTTATGCAATTTTACGGAAAAACATTTTCGTAAAAGTTTCGCGACGTTTCATATATATTTATGTCGCTATTTGATATCGAATAAATATGTTTAGGTGAAATATGAATAAATTATTCATATTAGATATTTAATAATTTATTCGGTAATTTTAAAAGTTTTAAAATTACGATTTCGCCGAACCGCGCTTCCGCCGCGCCCTTCGCCCAAAACCCCAACAAACATGTCCCTTTGAAATATTTGGATTTTAGAAAGGCCATTTGGAAATTGTGTAACCTCTTATTAAAAGATACAACATTTGAATGGACAGAAGAATGTCAAAAATCATTTGAAAAGATTATCAGTCTTTTAACTTCTACTCCTATCATGCAATCCGCTGATTAGTCTTTACCTTTTGAGCTAATGTGTGATGTAAGTGATTATGCAGTTGGTACAGTATTAGGACAGATAAAGGAAGGTAGGCCGTATGTAATTTATTACGCAAGTAGAACTTTAAACAGTACACAAATAAATTACACTACCACATAAAAGAATTACTTGCTGTAATATTTGCATTGGATAAATTTCGATCATATTTAATTTGTTCATCAACTGTTGTTTATTCTGACCAAGTTGTTGTTAGATATTTGATGGCTAAATATGATGCAAAGTCAAGATTACTACGATGGATTTTGTTGCTGCAAGAATTCAATCTCATAGTCAATGACAAGAAAAGAGCGTATAATGTAGTTGCAGATAATTTATCGAGACTCTTAAATGAGTTATCAATTGACACAACTCCTATCAATGACTATTTTCCTGATGATTTTTTTTTATTTTCTGTAAATACAATGCCCTGATAAGCTAATATTGTTAATTTTCTTGCAACAGAAAAAATACCTCCAGATTGGAGTCATCAAGACAAAAAGAAATTTTTGACCTAAGTCAAAAAATTCTACTGGGACGATCCATATTTGTTCAAGTATTGTCCTGATCAGATTTTTTGACGATGCATACCAAACAATGAGATAAGTGGTGCTATTCAATTTTATTATTCAGAAGCATGCGAATGTCACTTCTCGTCTAAAAAAACCGCTGTAAAAATCTTACAGTGTGGATTTTATTGGCGCACCTTATTTAAAGTACACATGCTTTCTGCAAAACTTGTGAAAATTATCAAAATTTGGGGTCCATTTTTAAAAGAAACATGATACCTTTAAATCTCATTCTTATCGTTGAAATCTTTGATTGTTGGGGAATAAATTTCATGGGTTTATTTCCATCGTCATTTGGATTTTTATATATTTTAGTTGCAGTTGATTACGTCTCAACTCAAAATGGGTTGAGGTGATTCCTTATCGAAACAATGATCACAAAACTGTGATTAAATTTTTAAAAGAAAATATTTTAAGTCGATTTGGAATCTATCGGGCCATTATAAGTGATGGAGGTAAAAAAATTTGTGAAAAGACTTTTCAGTCTTTAATGAAAAAATATGTAATTACACATAAAGTTTTCACCTACTATCACCCTCATACAAATAGTCAAGTTGAATAGCAAATAGGAAAATCAAACAAATTTTTGAAAAAAATAGTTAACCCAAATCGCAAAAATTGGTCTTTTCGACTGACTGATGCACTTTAGGCATATCGAACAGCTTTGAAAACATATTTGGGAATGTCTCTTTATCGTCTAGTTTATGGAAATCCTTATCATTTGCTTGCAGAACTTGAGCATAAGGCATATTGGGCTATTAAAGCATTCAACTCAAACCTTGAAAATGCTAATCATGAATGTAAAATGTAATTAAATGCTAGTAGTGAATGTAAACTGCAGTTAAGGCATTTCATGACAGTCAAATTTCACGAAAAATATTTGAAATTGGTCAAAAAAATTTGCTTTATAATTCTCGTCTTCATTTATTTTTTGGAAAATTAAAATCCAAATGGAGTGGCCTATTTATTGTGAAGCACGTTTACCCATATAGAGATATTGACATTGAGAATCTTATGGATGATGATGTATTCTAAGTGAATGGACAACGTCTGAAATCATTTTTAGAGTGTTCAAATTTTCAAGAATATTTTTTCCTTTCAAACCCAGTGTATTGTGATTGATGTATTATAATATGTTATTTTCTTTTCTTTTCTTTTGTATTTGTCTAATTTCTATTTTCTTTTCTTGAGTTTTGCAGATTTTTTTTTTTTTTTTAGAGTTTTGCACCCCGGTTAAACAACGGATAACGGTACTCCATGACTCTAAGTCGGTTCTTTCTGTTTCCTAAAATTAATGATATCCTACAATCAAGCACTATAAAAATTATACCCTTTAGCGTCGAAATCAATCGACGCCAAAAACCATATTTTCGACGCAAAATATTATTATTGTCGAAATAATCAGACGCAAAAAGTGGACGCTGAAATGTCGACAAGAATAACTTTTAGCGTCGAATTAAATAATTGCGACGCTAAAGACTGTATTTGGCGTCCAATTTTTTTCGACGCTAAATTAAATTTTCTGACGCTATAGGTTATATTTGGCGACGCTAAAAGTTTAACTTTTAGCGTCGAAACATTTCGACGCTAGAGTATATTAAAAAAGTAATATCTGCATACTTACTACGGCGATTTTCTTGTAACTATTAGCGTCGATTGTTTTCGACGCTAATAGTAAAAAAATTATTTTTAAAAATTTATTAATTTACTTTTTTTTTAGTCTAAAATAATTGATTTAATATTTAATTTAATTGAAAAAAATTTCTGATTAATAACAGAATTAAAAAATATTATAATAATATTATATCATTTTTTTTTAGAAAAAAACATATTATATTAACTATTTGTTCAAATGTTTATACAAAACCAAATATAATTAATTATTCTGCTGTGATGGGGGGACGCTCGAGCCCGATGCACCCTGACTAGATGAGGCCTCCAACATCTGACGGAAACCATCATTTGCTGTTCGAGATGCTCCATCTTCTTCTCGTGTCCACCTTGACCTGTTGTAGCTCGTCCTTGTTTAGTCGCTCAGCTCGTCTCGGGTGGTGGCTAACTCGTCTCGAAGAGAGGCATTTTCCTGAATTAACAGTACTGTTGCAGATGACGTCGGCTTCTTACGAGTGCCAAGGCCAACGTTGTAAGCTGTCTGATTCTTGAAAACAATTGCGACACTGCTCATCTGGTATCTCGGGTCGGACCCTGTCTCCTGAGTTTGATGTTGGAGTTCCATCATTTCGTTCTGTTTCAAAAAATAAGTTAATATTTGAATTTGAGAAAAAAAATTAATATATATATATTAATTCCTGAAACTTACATAGCAGCGTTTGGCTTCTTCATTTATCCATTTGTTTCCTCATTCTATGCGTACACACGGAAAAAATATGGAAATGATTACACCTCACCTGTGTTACTCCTGTATAAAACAGAAAATAAATTCAATATTATTCCACATTAGTAAAACCAATGAACTGTTAAATTTTACGTTAGGATATATTTACCTCAGAATGTTCGGCACGATGTTGGATAAATGGCTTCGAACCTCCACGGTGGTTAAAACGCAAGTGACTTCGATTTTCCGCATTTGCGTGACATTTATCCTGCATTTACCAACAATGTAAGTACCGAAAACAAGACAATTATAATTTCCATTTATTTCAAAATTTACCTAGTTTTTTGGTAGAGCAAAACTCACATAAGAATGTCCAGTCTTCATCCTCTATAAAATTAGGCTGTGTTGTGGAGCATCTGAAGGTCCATGTTCGTCGAATATTGGTTTCAGGACTTTTGTCCTATAATCTTTATAACTTTTCCTCAGTGGTAGTCAATATTGGTTGGACATTGACTTTGGTCAGATCGAAGTCGAATCATCCTCCTACATGAATAGCAACCGAGTAAAAATAAGTATAAAATAAAAATGTTAACTAACAAACAATATCGAAAACTTACAAGTAGCGATGAGAATAGCTGGGTGATTTTCGTCTCCCATGATATCTTTCTCCAAGAAACGTAGTTTTGGGGAGCTTAATATCGAGCTACAGCTCTTATGGCTGTATTAAACGCTGAATTATGTTTTCCTACTTGAATGTGTCCATCATCTGATATCTCAATCCGGATACGGCCGTGAGTCTTAACGTACTTAGACAACCCCAGGCCACGAGTGCGTCCTCGACCCTTCGCTGTACTGGACTCACCTGTGCTAGCAGAGACTCCACCAGGGCCAGTTGTCCTTGCTGATGTAGATGGAGTCGCATTAGCCCGTCTGCGATAGCCCGGTGCCATCTGCAAAAACACAAAAAGTTTCATGTATTTTGAATGTAATAGAACCAAACCAACACATGCATTTTATAGTATATGTATGAAAATTATATACAAAACCAAACCAACTAAACTTAACCAAACCAAACACATTCCAAAATTTAATGTTAATCAGAATTTTTTCTCGGCCTTGGCCTTCCCTCTCTCGCACACCTAAATCTCACTCATATACAAGAATCACAAACAAAAATATACAAAGCTCTCACTCACATAGCCACAAGCAAACAACGCCAATTCACCACAAGCCATGCAATTCCAAACCCTTAAGCTCTTCTACTCCCCCACGGCACTCACATGCTCTCTCCTTTTGATTACAATCATTCGACAACAAACAAATAAACTCATTATTGTATCACAAGACTCAGCAGCCTCCCCTCTCATTCGAGAACACACCCTAAGACGGTCTCTCATCTCACACTCTCACCTTTCGTTTTCATTTGGCTCTCTCTCCACTCAACAAACAATCAACAGCCCCTTCCAACCGACCAATTCAAACACACAACCACAACTAACCCTCAAACAACATACTTCACCCAACACAACATCAGCAATTTCCCAGAACAGCAGCAATTTGCTGCGGTTCTTACCTTCACCAGCCACACCCCTTCATCATCATCATCAATGAATCTGATCCTGAACTACTACTACTACTACTGATCATCATCATCATCATCCCTGAATCTGATCCTGAACTACTACTACTACTACTACTGATCATCATCATCATCATCAATAGTCCTCAAGATAAATCACACAACGAGAAAGAAGAAGTCGATTCTTCATCAAATACTACTTAAACTTAAACTTAAACTTAACCATCACCTACTCTATCATTCACCATAAAACAACAACCTAAACACCTCTCTCTGAATCACTTAATAAGCGCACTGCCATCACACACACGTCCCTTAAACTCTCACACACAGAGCCCATAAGCCACGCACATACCTTACAAACAAAAGAAGCCATAAACCTCATGCACCCCTACACATACACACAACAACTAAACCCACAAAACAACGCACACCGACCACAAAAAGAAACAAACCAATGTCGACAAAATCACTCACACACTGGACCAAGACCCCACCGATCAAACAAACAAAGTCAAGCCACTAGCAGCCCTAAACCCACCAAACAAGAATAATAAAACAGCCTACCAACCAAAAAACATGGCCTCTGACCTAAAATTAAACCACAAAAAGACGTCTAAAAACAAAAACAGCCCTCCACGTGAAAAAAAACAGAACACAAACGGTTATGAATTTGTTTAGGTTTCTAATTAAACATGATGCATCGAATAAAACTTAAACTTCATTTACATGAGACTTACCTGTAAAGTCTATGAATTTGCTGAAAAGAGTGGTTGGAGCCGAGAAAGAAGAAGAAGGCAACCCTATATCTGGTTTTGGATGTCTGAGCCGAGAAGAAGAATACACTGGTTTTAGGGATTTAATGGACATTTAGCGTTGACATGATTCGACGCAAAAGTAAATAATTTCGACGCTAAAAAGTTGACGGCTTATTAAAAATTTAGGGTTATTTTTCCGGGAAATTTAATTTTTTTTATTTAGCGTCGAAATTAAACAAATCGACGCTAAATGTTAGACATTTAGCGTCGATAAGACTTTTCGACGCTAAATGTATAACATTTAGCGTGACATTTAGCGTCGAAATATAATAGTCGACGCTAAATGTCTGTCATTTAGCGTCGATTCTTATTTCGACGTTAAATGTCTAACATTTAGCGTCGAAAAGTCTTATCGACGCTAAATGTCTACCATTAAAAATAATAATAAACAATTATATGATAATTATACTATTAATAATTACGACAATCTTTCAACCATATTTAAATAATAATTAAAAACAACAACCATATATTATAATTCAGAAAATTATTCATCAATCACAAAATACACTAACTTCATTAATCACTATTATCTTCGGTATTTGAGGATTCGTGACTGGAATCGAAGTCATATTCAGTGT
This sequence comes from Zanthoxylum bungeanum, assembly GCA_019454045.1. Classification (NCBI taxonomy): domain Eukaryota; kingdom Viridiplantae; phylum Streptophyta; class Magnoliopsida; order Sapindales; family Rutaceae; genus Zanthoxylum; species Zanthoxylum bungeanum. Next base: position 110,711 of record SKCR01023795.1, read on the forward strand.
CAAATTCTTCTTCACTTGCTACTTCAACGCTCACTTCAGAATGAGGAATTATCTCAACGTCTGTGCTATCTCGTCTTAATGTGATATTTTCAGGAACGGTGACAGTTGGTCCATAAAATATCTGTTCAGGAACTTCGAAGTTGTCGGGGACTTCTTGTGTTTCATCTGATATGTCAACTCTATATTTCTCCTGCGTGTCCCAAATGCCCCTATGTTGTAACTTTTCTACCACCATCCATCCAGTTCCTAACTTTGGATCAGATATATATATATATATCACTGAACATGCTTGGGTACAAAAAATGTATGGATCATTCTTGTACCAAAAATGTTGAACATTAATTGACGTTAGATGATTACTAACTTGAATTCTCCTCTTTCTGGCATTTGTGTCAACCCACTTACAGTCGAATAGCACAATATGTCGTCTGGGTTGGTATATCAACTCAATGACCGATTGAAACACTCCGTAGAAGTCAATAAGATCTGAGTCGTGTTCTCATTGGACTACAATTCCATAATTCTGAGTCACATGAGTAACATCTCACTGTTCGGTATGAAATCTAACTCCGTTGACAATGCATCCGCTGTATTTATAAGCCAAAGAAACCAACGAGGATGACGAGTCCAATTGACCATTTTGCACTTGGTTCTTAATCTAACAATGAGAAAAATAGATGTGTTAAATAAACAAACTGAAATATTTAATGTTAGGATAAAAATAAATATAAAATGTTAGGCCTTACAGTTGTCTCAAACCATTTAGGAAATTCTTTTTTGTGTGTTTCATCAACGTTATGGTCACCACCACATTGTATCATTGTTAGATGTTGCCTACAAAAAAATGAGTTAGGTTAATGTATGGCAAAAATACTATGGTTATGCACCAGAAAAACTTACGTTAAATACTGTTGCACTTCATCACAATTACTCAATATAAACCAATGCGTACGTTGAACTTCCTGAAGGGTTAGTAATTTGACACCTACTGCTCCAAATGGTCTGCAATTTTGACGGAACACGGTGATATCTTACGAATTACTTGCACCTTCATCATAGTTTCGTGGTCGACGATTAAAATGAGTTTCAATATTCTGCATGTACATCGAACAAAATATTATTGCTTCACTTATTACAACAGCTTTAGCTATTGACCCTTCAGGGCGCGCCTTGTTTTTCATAAATTGTTTGTAATCTCCCAAAGCCCTGCAGATATGACAACAAGTTTGCATTAAAACTAAATTCAATGCACAGTAAAAATTTAAGAATGTAATATTTAAAATTGTATATATATAGTACCTCTCAATGGGATACATCCATCTGTAATGGACATGACCTCCATTTCTAGCTTCATCCGGTAAATGCACGGCCAGATGTACCATCACATCAAAAAAACGGGTGGCAAAATTCGCTCCAGCTTGCATAAGATTATCACGATTTCTCACTCAAGTTTGTCAATAACAGTTGTGGTTAATATCCTCTGGCATAATTGTTTAAAGAAGCCACATAGATCAAGTACGACGTCGCATACATTCGGGGGGAGATAAGGTCGAATGCCAACAGGAAGGAGAATCTCGAGAAGCACATGACAATCGTGACTCTTTAATCCCGTTATTGTATCATCTCTGACCCAACGCCCAATATTCTATGCATAATCATCAAGGAATTTAACCATTTTCAGCCAATCACAAAATGATTTTCTCTCTGATTGAGTGAGCACATAACTAGCAGGTGGCTTAATAAGACCTCGAGAAGTGAGTTGTAAATGCAATTCACTACGAATTATAAGATCTTGTAGGTCTAATCTAGCATTTACAGTGTCTTTTTCTTACCCGGAATATTGAATAGTGTGCCCACTAAACTCTCACAAATGTTTTTTTTCTATATGCATTACATCCAAATTATGTCGCAAACTCAGAGTCCCCCAATATTCTAACTCAAAGAAAATACTATTTCCTGTCCAATTCAACTCTTCAGGTAAGCGTTTTCGATTTTTATCTCTATTATTAGGATGTTTATCTGGTGTACTGTCTCTGAGATGTTGATGTTGGCAAAGTATGTCGAATCCAGACAACGGACTGGGCATACTCTGAGTTTCATGTTGACCGTTAAATAATTTACTCCTCCGCCAAGGATGACTCAACTCAAGAAATCTCATGTGCCCTGTGTATCCTATTTTATTCCGTAATCGTTGCGAAGGTGTTTGACCTGCACAAACTGGACATGCCATGTATCCCTTAGTGCTCCATCCAGATAATGAACCATAAGCTGGAAAATCATTAATGGTCCATAATAATGTGGCATGCATCTGAAAATACTGCTCGGAAGCTGCATCATAGGTATACACACCCACATTCCATAATGTTTGTAACTCATCGATCAATGGTCTCAAGTAAATATTCATATCTTTACCAGGGGAACGTGGACCAGAGATAAGCAATGACATAAACATGAACGGATCCTTCATACATTTCCATGGAGGTAAGTTATATGGAAAAAAAATAACGGGCCACATGCTATAAGAGTTGTACATATTCCCAAATGGGTTAAAACCATCAGAGGCAAGACCTAACCTGACATTACGGGGTCCTCAGCGAAACGGAGGTACATGTCATCAAATTCTTTCCACTCGGTTCCATCCGCAGGATGCTAAGTATGTCCTCTGCACCGATCCTCTTTTCATGATGCCACATCATGTCAGTCCCTGTGTGTTGTGACATGAACAATCTCTGCAGCCTGGGCGTTAAAGGGAAATATCGCAATATCTTTTGAGGCACTTTCTTCCCCGTACCACGGACTTTGTACCGACTTTCACCACATATCGGACAATATTCAAGTGATTCATACTCGGCACGAAATAATACACAATCATACTTACAAGCATGAATGGATTCATACCTATTCCCAGATCACGCAACATTTTCTTTGCCTCGTAGTACGACTTAGGCAATTCACTTCCAACCGGTAACATTTGGCCCAGTAACTCTAGCATCATATCCATACTTTTATTGGTCATTCTATTGATCACTTTAATGTGTAATAATTTCACAACGAAATTCAAGATCGACATTCCAGCACCTTCAAATGAAATTTTTTTTGCCTCATCAAGTAGTTCACTAAATAAATTTTGATCATTTCCACTTAACACTGGCATGTCACCACTGACATTATGACCAAGTTGTGGACCTTGTAAGTCATGCAAAGCATCGGTTATCTCATCGTTTATAGGTTGATTGTAACTACTGCTCTATTCACCGGAATCAATAAACCGTGACTGAGAATGATACTGCTCACCGTGATAAATCCACGTACGATAAGTTGGTGATATTCCTGGCATGTATAAATGATTATGAACTTCATCTAACTGTTTCCTTTTCCTATTCAAATAATTTGCACATGGACACCGAACACGACCTTCTGCATCAATGTGTTGCTTTGCGACTTCCATAAACTCATATACTCCATTACGATATTCAACACTCAATCTATCAGCGAGCTCATCCAATTTCTATCCATTTAAGCGAAATACCTAAAAATAATAATATAATTATTAAATATCATATTACACTCATCAACATTACTAATTCATTAATTATTTATTTAAGCATATACATATATATTTATGTTGATAAAGTAAATAGTTTACAGAAAAATTCTATTTAGTTAATTAATTAACTTAATCTACATATATGAACATAAACCACTAACAAAAAGTATATAATAAACATAATCATAAAAATTGAAAACTAATAAAGAAATATAAAAGAAGACTTACCTTATGGAAAATTGATTACAATTTTATTGAAAATTTATAGGAGAGTTGTGAGGTTGCAGAGGACAGATTCTGAGATTTCAGAGGATGAAAATGAAGAGAATGGGAGAAAAAACAGAGGGGGAGAAGGGTTGGTGGCATTCTGCATTTTAATCTATATTTAGCGTCGAATTTATTGTTTCGACGCTAATTGTTGTAATTTTTAGCGTCGAATAAAATATTTCGATGCTAAATGTCCGATTTTTAGCGTCGACATAAATTTAGACGCTAAATATTAAAGGATTATCGGTGGAATCTTCATAAACCTTTAGCGACGCTACTTAGTCGACGCTAAATGTCTGGTTTTTGGCGTCGACTAGTAGTTTTGACGCTAAAAATATAACATTTAGCGCTAAAAATTATTGGAATAGTAAAATAATTTAGCGTCGAATATTTTTCGACGCTATAAGTGTACTTTTAGTGACGATAAAAGTTTTCGACGACAAAAGTTGAATATTTGGCGTCGAAAATTATTTTCATCGCTAAAAGCCATAATTCTTGTAGTGAAGGCATTGACGAAACTCTCGCAAAACTCCAAAATCATTTTTCTTCTCTCTCCCAAAGTGTTCTAATTAAAATTTACAAAGCACGCACCGAAAGAATGAGGTATCTTATGATCAATGATATTCCAAGTGATATTTATTAGGTAATTGAAGTAAGGGTTCGCTTAGCAGGTGAGTCATCTGACTCGTTCATTTCTTACATGTATGGTTTAGGGAAAAACAACTATGCTAAGAAACAGAGAGCAAACAAATTAGGTGTTTGTTATAAATATGCACGCTAGATGTGCAACACTCGTTGTAGTTCTTTAGGAACGATGTCTGAAAATCACGCACCAAAATTCAATTCATTAGAGATGGCGTGAGTAAGGAGTCTTTAGATAATATATCATTGACTATTGAGATGCATCCCAGTGGACATATTCATCGAGTGATTCACAATTTGCATACCCAATTTCAAAAAGAAAGACAACAATACAGTCTTGGGAATCTAACTTTAAAATATATTTTTTTGTCAGTTTGTAAGAAAATTAGATGGGAAACATATCCCTGACCCATAGAGGACGTTTAAGCTGTTACTTGACGTAAAATCATAGGGATATATGAGCCACAATCACAACTACCAATACATATTGTTTCAATTTATTGCTTTGATTTTCTTTACTGTAAATTACTATTTTGATTTACTTTAATTTATTGTTTTGATTTCATTTGTTTTAATTTTGTCGACAATATCTAAATGTTTTGACTTTCACGATCTATTTTACTGTTCATCTGACAATTATCATTTTACAAGTACTAGTATTTTTATTACTCAGCTTTTTTCAAGATCCATAAATATAGTTATTCGTTTCCCTTTTTGATACATCCAAATAAGAAAGAGAGTAAAAATGGAGAAAAATTCAAGACGACGAGTCACTAATATCTGTGTTTTTTTGTGGATCTAGCTCTGGTACTAAACCGAAATTTGTTGAGGCTGTAAAAGAATTGGGTAGAGTTATGATGGAAAGAAATATGCACTTAGTATATGGCAGTGTCAATCTTGGATTGATGAGATGTGTTTCAAAGGCCGTGCAAGAAGAAGGCATTCAAGTTTTAAGAATTATACTAAAACCTTTGGCAGACAGAAATCTCATCGAAAAATCAAATGGAGAAGAATATATTATCTCAGGTATGTTTGAAAGACTCACTGAAATGATAAATCATGCTGACACTTTTATTCCTTTACCAGGTGGGCTGGGCACATTGGAATACATATTCACAGTTGCGTCATGGGCAAATATGAACATTCAACGAAAACCCATTGGACTACTTAATGTAGATCATTTTTCGATTTTCTTTTATTATTTCTTGAGGATGTGATAAGTGTGGTTTATACCCACTTATTCCGACATCTTTAGCTTATTATTTTGTTAAATTTCGAGATATTAAATGTCATTTATAGTTTATATTATGTTTTTAATTGTAGGAGCATTACTACATGGATCCTGGGACAATTGCACGTGCTTTGGGGACCATACGGGAGAACCAGTGAAGATATTATCACAGGCGCCGTAGCGCTCGTAGCAGATACAAAATCCAGCCAAAAGGCCGAGAGAAAGGCGCCAAGGCGCTTGTTGAAAGGAATAGAAGTGGCGCCTTGGCGCCACAAAAGTCACTTAGTCATGGTGCCAATGCGCCTGTAACATATAAGTGGCGCCAAGGTGCCACAACATACAATTAAAGAGGTGCCATGGCGCCACTTACTAGATGAACCAAAGGCGCCATGACGCCTTCTCAAAGTTCCAGAGTCTCATACAATTTGCCGAGAAGGCAGCGCCGTGGCGCCAATTCACAGAGCCACGGCGTTGCGGGAGAATACAACACGTATCAAGAAAGTGATTTTAGGGTTTTTAAGATCCCTAATGATACCCAATGACTCTCTGCCTCCACTATAAATATAACAGTTCGTCCAGAATTAGAGGAGAGGCTAATACACTGTACAAAACACAAAATACATATTTTTAGAGATCCAATGAGGAGGATTGAAGAGCGACAAGAGGAGACGAAGGTTGTAACGTCCGAGGAGGAAGAGATTCAATTCGGGTTTTATCTTCTTGTTTCTTTCTTAGAACTCTAATGATTTCCATTAGATTCATGATTTGTTTATTATTGTTTTTATCTTTTGCCATGAATTAACTCCTTAATTCTGGAGAATGATGTAATCTATGCTTGAACCTTGTATTTTGTTTATCAATTTTGTTATGAAGTTTTATTAATTTATTTATATTCTTTTGAGTTTAATGTTTCTTGATTGTTGGCCACAATTGAAGATGATGAATGTTTACAATCTATCGCTCGAGAGAGGAGATTTTGAATAGATCTAGAGAATATAACCTAGGATTTTATAGAGTTCGAGAGAATCTGTAGTCCTTTGAAGTCGTTAAAATAGAATCACAAATTGTAATGAGTTGTTAACTATTGGATTTTTATAGAGATATCGAAGTCTATAGTTGATGATATTTCCACTCGGCACTCGAGAGAGGGAGTGAATATTTTAGGAGTCTTGACTTATAAATAATATAACTGAACAAAGATTAATTGGCATGACAAATACATAGGTGACAGCTAGGTGAAATCAGGATCTAGAATCTCTATCGTATTAGTTCCTTCTATTTTATTATTTTTATATTTTATTTATATAATTAAATCTTTGTTAAATATTGTCTAAATAAAGTTAGGATTATCAATTGTAGTACTTAATGCGAGTTAACGCAATCCCTGTGGGTTCGACACTCTTAACTCATATTTATACTAAAACTTGACACCGTACATTTGCGGTACGATATAAAAATATCACAACAGGATGCTAAAAAACTTGGGTTCATTTTAAAATCAACAAAAGATATTATTTTTACTACAAGAAAAGTTGTTGAATTAATCGACCAACTGTTAGCCTATGAACCAAAAATCGATCCAATTCTTTCCAAGTTGGACTGGTCAGAAAACGATCGTGGCAAGAAGCATATAGTGGACTTGAATCTTAATCTGTAACTTTTTTGGGGCTAAATAGTAATGTTGTTGAGTCAATTGTCTTTTCCACACTAATCAGGCGATGTCTTCTAAACTCTACTTCTTCTTATTCAGACATGGGAGAAATATCTCAATTTAGTTGGGGGATGAATAGTTGACTAGATAATTTTCGTTTTTTTTTTATTTTCATTTTTATAAAAAAAAATTATTTTTATTTTTGTGTTATTGTTTTTTTTTAAAAAAAATGTTATTTTTGTTTTGTTGTTATTTTGTGTGTAAAAAATTTATTTTGTGATGATTTATTTTGTATTTTTATTCAAAAAAATTACACACAAACCAATAACAAATTTTTGACTAACCAAGTGGAATTGTTATTCAGAGATGGCAGTGAAAGGAGTTTTCGCTTCTAAGACGCATCTCAATATATTTCGTAACAAATTATATTTTTTCATTTCTTTTTGAATCATTTAAATTTGTGAATTCTTCATAATATTGATTAAAATTGATCTTCATATGCTCATTTGATATGTATTATCAACATACATAGTAACATATGATCATGGATTGTAAGTGAAAATTTTATAATATTAACTTCTCTAGTTTGTTGGAGGTAACACCTAAAGGCAGTGGAATTTATGTTTTTATTCAAAAAAACTAGCCAAGTTTTTACTTAGTAACCAAACATCTTACCTCAGCAAGCAATGATTGTTCACGTAAAATGGTAGGGCTTGAGTTGTTTTAATAAAAAAATAAAAAAGTGTGTGAATAAGTTCGATTTCGTAATCTCTCTAACTCGAGCAATTAAGTCTATATGGGTGTTTTAACATTTAGTGCCCTAAAGTCAACTGGTTTGGGAGTCACTGGCCCAAAGCTCGTTACATTGGTTAAAGAGAAAGCTTAAGGAAATCAGACACTTCTTCTTTTTGACATCTGAGATCCGAGCAATTAAGTATGTAGGGGTGTCTAAACACTTAGTGCCCTAAAGCCAACTGGTTTGGGAGTCACTGGCCCAAAGCTCGTTATAAGGGTTAAATATGTATTATTATTAAAAAAATAAAAAAAAAAAACTATTTTTGTATATAAATAAACTGCTATTGCCAAAAGGTGTGAATTCTGATATAACTTTAGGATAAAAATATTACTCTATTTTCAACAAGACCTGTGAATATTGTCGGCACAATGAATTGATTGATACTTTCTCTTATGGGTGTATGGAAGAAGGGTAAAAAGTACATGAGAATTTACTTATTTGATAATTTAGAAAGAAAAAACAGTTACTAACTTTGATAAGAATTTGTCTTTTTAGTTTTCGTTTAAATTACTGTGGACTAGTAATGAGCTGGTTGGGGTGTGATAGATATTAAAAAGTGTACATTTAATAAAAAGAAGGTAATCATTTTATAATTATAATTTTATTAATTCCATTAATTTAGCACATTAATGAAATAATACTTAAATTTATGTTTATGTATTTTTATTGTGATTTTTATTTCTTATATAGGTGAAATATTACTTTGGATGCATAACTAGAAAAATGGACATGACATTTGGATTTTGGAGACGAAAAACTTAAAAAGGTGTTCTAATAGTGTACAATTTCGGAAATTCTAACTTTGTACAATTTTCGTATTCTGGCCATAACTTTTTACCCCAAAATCGGATTGAGGCGATTCCAATTCCAGATGAAAAAAGACTCAAATATCTACAAGTATGCGGTTTATAAGATCTAGTTCTGAAATTTTCAAAACCTAAATTAATGAAAAATCTAAAGTGTGTTATATGTAATTATTAAGGACAAAAACAAGAAGAAGAAAAAAATATGGTGGAGGGTTGCCATCCACCTTTCGGTGGATGGTTCCCTCCATATGCAATTGTCTTCAATAACTGCATTTGTAATTTTTGAATATGTTGAAGGATGCTCAGCACTCATTTCCTGAGCCTGATTCCATAGTTTTCTCTTTGAAAATTTATGGAGTTTCAGCTCTTGTGTGTTTTTATTTTTTTTCAAGCTTTGTTGTAATTTCTTTTTCTTCCAATAATAAAATTATGCATGTTTTTATTCAAATCATGAGTAGCTAAATCCATCCTGCTGGGGTAAAGGGTGAAGCTCTTAATATGAGAATATAGATTAATCGTATTTATGTTATAATATATGAATTGTAATCTAAAGATTAATATTTATTTAAATTTGGATTAATTATTGACAAACTTTGTTACCGCCTATATGACTGGCATAATTGAGTACCTAACTAGACTTGTTATAGAAAAATGTTATCATCGCCTTTGTGGCTGATTTTATATGTTTTAGCATACTTAATTCCTGAAATAAATTAACTGGGTAATAATGACAATTTATATATTATAACAAGTAAGATTTCTCTAAATTTGAAATATTAAAAGTGGATTCCCAACCCCATCATTTTATTTTATTCTTGCAGTCCAATTTAAAATTGTCAATCACTTTAAACAATTCAATCTTTTTTATTTTCACTCGAATTATTATTTTATTTTATTAAATCTATTTCATGTGGATCGACCCTGGACTTACCGGGTTATTTTATCACTTCGACATTCTTATACTTGAGAATAAAGAACCACTTTATTAGTGTGTCATATATATATATATATATATATATATCATTCCATAAATTTAGAAAGTAGCAATTTTTTGAAAATAAGGATGCCATTAATGAGGTAAGGATCTTTCTCTTGCGACATTATCTCATGCTGTTAGGGAAACATTAATTTTAATTTGGAAAATTATTATTTTTTCACTTGAAAATTGACATATATATGGAACAATCCGAGAATTTTAAATAAGTTATACAAAAGTTTCGTCAATATACTAATTTATATTTTTTAAATTTAAATTTACACTCAAAATTTCAATCAACGTACTAATTTACACATATAAAGTTTCATTCAGTGCACTAATTTACACCTAAAAAGTGTACATTAGTACATTGACTAAAATTTTGGGTGTAAAATTAAACTTATTTAAATTTTTTACATTTTTCATTGATAAATCTATCTTCAAGTGTAAAAATGATAATTTCCCTTTTAATTATAATTGTAGAAAACATCTTGGATGGGTGCGGTGCTAGTAGTGAATGAGATGAAGATTTTTAACTCTTGATAGTGAATGAGAAGAGTGTGCGATATTTTTTGGATATTTTGTTCTTTTCTTTTTTGTTTTCGATTACAGTACTTATTTATTTTTATGATTAAATTAGGAATGTATGTTGAATTTGGTGTGTATATTATACTAAAACTGCCAATTTAGAGTACTTATTTATTTTTATGATTAAATTAGGAATGTATGTTGAATTTGTGTATTTATACTAATACTGCCTATTTAGTAATTTATTTTTCAAACGAATGAGAGTTTAAAATGAGATCCTTATTAAAAAATGATAAAAATTATATAAAAATTATATTATATTGTTGATGGTGTTTTCAGGACCTATATTATTAAAGGAGTACAGCAGGGGTAAAAAGGGTAATTACCTTCTTGGGCGAGATCATTAAAGCCGACCCGGCCACTATACAGTAAGAGACCGAGCATTTGATGATAGGTGACCGACCACTTGAGATCGGATGACCGGGCATTATCAGATCGACAACAACATTCTCAGTTCAAATGACTATCATGACCGACCACATGAAGACCGAGCACATGACGAGGCGTGCTCAGGAAGATAAAGCATCATATTCTTGCGGAAAAGGGATAAGTTGTCCTACTTTAATGGGGTAAAGTAATAAGTTAATATCCTAATAGGATAAAGGAAGTAAATGTAGTTTTGATTAGGAATCCATATGGGAAAAGAGAATAGTTTTGACTAGGAATCCTGATAGGAAAAGGAGACCATCTCCAATTGGGAATTCTTGTATAAATAGGAATCTAATTTTTTCACCATTATAAATAGGAGGGTAGAGTGAGTGTAGAGAGACAAGTTGAAGGCATCAAAAAATTAGTGATCAGAATCATCAAGCTCTGATTTGTAAACAAAAAAAGAAGAGACCCGAGAAAGGCATTTGAGTAATAAAGAGTATCATCCTGTTCTTGTCCGTGGACGTAGGTCGGATCCAAAATCCACTGAACCACGTTAAATCACCTTGTCTGATTGGCGTATTTTCTTGTTTTCTTGTTTTCCGCTAAGTTTGCTTTTGGTTCCCTATAACCAAACAATTCACCGTTGAAGGAGGATTCCCTCGGAGGTGATATTCCTATATTACCCTGAGACCAAAATCCACCGTCAACAGTTGGCGCCGTCTGTGGGGAACTTCACAAAAAGCAGTTCACGTGATAAGACAAATGGCGGAAGGCGGAAATCACCAATCAGGAGGTCTGGCAGTGGACTGGATGAAAAAGATGGAAGATAACATGAGGTCTATGATGGATCGACTAGAAAGAATGGAAGGAGCCAACAACGAGGAACCTGAAACCGGGGCCGACCAGAAGAGGAAAGAGAAGGAAAAAGGGAAAAGAGTAGTAGATATAAGCGAAGACGAGGGACCCAGAAAGAGAGGCCCTTATGGGATAAGATCTGAAGTGGTAGGAAGAGAGCCACGATCAGAAGACGCATGGGAAGAGGAGGAACAATCACCCGACCCTTCCTCCGACAGTTTTTACAACTCCGAGAGGGAGAATAGAAAATACAACGAAGACGTACAGGAGACCTCCGAGCTCAAGGAACGCCACAGGAGAACAGAAGGACACAGAAGGCGACACGGGGGCACAGCCCGTGAAATAAAGTCTTGGTTGAGAAAAGAGATGACTAGATGGGAAGAAGGCCTCAAGATCGGCGCGGGAGACACCCGAGGCGAGGAAGAGGGTCTCCCCTTACAGAGAGATAAGGTCAGCACAGTTCCCGAAGCGATTTAACATGCCGACCATGACACCGTACAAGGGACATACCGACCCAAAGACCCACATTGAAAGTTTCACCCTGTTGATGGAAGTGCAAGGGGTAACAGGGGACGCCATCTGCAAAGTGTTCCCCTAACTCTGGCCGGACCAGCCATTCTATGGTACATGAGCTTAGCCCCAAGAAGCATCAGCAGCTTCACGCAACTGAAGAAGTCATTTATACGACACTTTAAGGGGGCTTGTGTCCCCAGAAAGACGATTGGAGAACTCCGGCTCATGAAGCAAGGAGACGATGAACCTCTGAAGATATTTATTGAAAGGTACCATAATATGGTACTCGAAGTTGGAGGGTACGAGTCCCCTGAAGCTCTAGAAAGCTTGAAAGGAGCCTTGAGGGTCGGAAGACTATGGACCCACCTAAGGATCCAGGACACCCCGGACTACGCCACCGCTCTGGAGGTGGCTCGGAAGTTCGTTTCGTTAGAGAACGAAGAGAAAGTGTCCCGGAAAGGGAACAACATCAGGGATAGAACCACAAGGGAGGGCGCCCAACGCCGAACAGAAAAAGAATCCAGAAGACCACCCCCGAAACACAAAGAATTCAAGCCACTGCACCGGGACAATCAGGAGAGAAGAGCGCCGACCCAAGTAAACCACGTGGTCAGGGAAGATGCATACATTCCCCTAAAAAAACCACTGGGACAAATTGTCATGGAGATACAGGGGAAAGGCCTCTTAGTGGAACCCGACCAAAGGAGGTTCCCCCCGGACAGAAGGAACCAAAAGGCTTATTGCATACACCACAACTCCAGAGGACATGCAACGGACGGATGTAAAGATCTGCGAGAACAAATGGAGGATCTAGCACGAAACGGGTATCTGAATAAATACATTGACCACGAGGTTATGACGACCAGAAAAATGGCATGTGGCCGCCAATTCAACTGAAAGAGGGCAGTTTGTCCCCAAAAATAAATAAAACTTTCTCCTTTCAAAAGAAGGTTCTCGGCCACTTTCTTAAAACATAAATAGAAAGACCTACTCAAAAACCGGGGACAAACTTAGCACCTAAATACAAAAAGAAACGACCAAGCAATAAAGACTTAGGCAGCTCGGGGCTTGACCTTGCCCCACCGAGGTCATTCAGTTATTCGGCTCGGGATCGGGCTACGTCCCACCGAGTCATGCACGTTGGTCTGAGGACAGAACACTCCCTCAGAGCCAAGTACGTCTTTCGGCTCGGGGCTGGATTGCGTTCCGCCGAGGCCCCTTCATTAATCAGCTCGGGGCTGGATTTCGTTCCGCCGAGGCCATATTCAGCTCGGGGTCGGGTTACGTCCCACCGAGTCATGCATATTGGTCTGGGGACGGGACATTCCCCCAGAGCCAAGTACCTCTTTCAGCTCGGGGTCGGGTTACGTCCCACCGAGACATGCTCATTAGTCTGGGGACGGAACATTCCCCCAGAGCCAAGTATCTCTCTAGCTCGGGGTCCTCAGGGACATACCCGATGTAACGGATCCGTGAGAAGCATAGCACAGGGAGGGATGATACCCCTGTGGCGATTGCTTACTCCAGTGTTACCGAACATAAGGAGGAACATGCCCTTAATGTGTCGAACACTCTTCTGATCCTCACCTGCCCGATGTAATGGATCCGTGGGAAAGCATAGCACGGGGGATAATGACACCCCCGTGACGATTGCTAACTCCAGTGATACCGGGCCTAAGGAGGAACATACCCTTAGTATCCCGGACACTCTTTGATCCATTCATCATCCGGATCCGCGGGAGGCACAGCACGGGGAGGCGTATACCCCTGTGGCGTGTGCCTACTCCAGCGTGGTAAGGAGGAGCCCTCATACAATACACAGGCTCCCGAGCGAACCGACGTGTAGAGGATGTGCCCTTACCGTTCATACGCTCTTCTGATCCGAATCCTGGTTCGCCGGGACACTGAATTGAAAGATTCAGAATTGTGTTTTGGAGGCCTCGGGCAGGACGCGGTTTCGAGGCATCCGTGCTGTTGTTTACACTTGTGAAAAGTTTTACTTTGGGACAAGTGCTAAGTCACCCCCACCTTTTGATTTTACCTTCAAAGGTTTTGTTTTTTTATTTTTTCGCCGGTCTGGCAGAGGGACGCCCATGCCAGATTCGGTAGGGCTTCAAAGGTTGATTCACTTCCCTTCTGAATAAGTCCCAGGGGATTAATCGGCTCGGGTCTGGATTTCGTTCCGCCGAGGCCACTTTTTCTTCTGTTCGGGGCTGGATTTCGTTCCGCCGAGGCCGCTTGGTTATTTAGCTCGGGTCGGGATACGTCCCACCGAGTCAGCCTTTCGGACTGGGGACGTAACATTCCCCCAGGTCCAAATGCCTTTCTCAGCTCGGGGTCGGGGTACGTCCCACCGAGTCAGCCCTTCGGACTGGGGACGTAACATTCCCCCAGGTCCAAGTGCCTTTCTCAGCTCGGGGTCGGGGTACGTCCCACCGAGTCAGCCCTTCGGACTGGGGACGTAACATTCCCCCAGGTCCAAGTGCCTTTCTCAGCTCGGGGTCGGGGTACGTCCCACCGAGTCAGCCCTTCGGACTGGGGACGTAACATTCCCCCAGGTCCAAGTGCCTTTCTCAGCTCGGGGTCGGGGTACGTCCCACCGAGTCAGCCCTTCGGACTGGGGACGTAACATTCCCCCAGGACCAAGTGATTCTTACAGCTCGGGGTTGGGCGATGTCCCACCGAGTCTGCCCTTTGGACTGGGGACGTAACATTCCCCCAGGTCCAAGTGCCTTTTACAGCTCGGGGTTGGGCCATGTCCCACCGAGTCTGCCCTTTGGACTGGGGACGTAACATTCCCCAAGGACTAAGTGATTCTTACAGCTCGGGGTGGGGCCATGTCCCACCGAGTCAGCCATTCGGACTGGGGACGTAACATTCCCCCAGGTCCAAATGCCTTTCTCAGCTCGGGGTCGGGCGATGTCCCACCGAGTCAGCCCTTCGGACTGGGGACGTAACATTCCCCTAGGTCCAAGTATCTTTCTCAGCTCGGGGTCGGGGTACGTCCCACCGAGTCAGCCATTCGGACTGGGGACGTAACATTCCCTCAGGTCCAAGTGTCGTTCTCAGCTCGGGGTCGGGTTGCGTCCCACCGAGTCAGTCCTTCGGACTGGGGACGTAACATTCCCCCAGGTCCGAGCATCTCTCACAGCTCGAGACAGGATCACATGCCACCGAGCACATCATCGTTAGCTCAGAGGAAAAATTTTCTTCTCACAATCGAGATTGGATCAGTCAGGGGTCATGACCTCTAAGTCTCTGGTACAAATATTACAGAGGAGGAGTCATTTTTAGTTTGGACAACAAGAGGAACTTCATCTCCTGATGGAACGACCCAAGTAAGCAATTTGCTTTGAGGTAGAGAATCATTCTGAATAGAGTCAGCATCTCCAATAAACCGAGAATATGAAGATAGAAACAGAAGAATTAGTTGATGGAGAAGACAATTTCTCTGTGATTTCTGGAACGACCACCAGCTAGGCGATCAGCACACCATCTATTTTTATAGTTCCCGGCAACAACTAACAAACTCATTGTTACCGAGAACTAGGGGACAGATGTTGATGGTGTTTTCAGGACCTATATTATTAAAGGAGTACAGCAGGGGTAAAAAGGGTAATTACCTTCTTGGGCGAGATCATTAAAGCCGACCCGGCCACTATACAGTAAGAGACCGAGCATTTGATGATAGGTGACCGACCACTTGAGATCGGATGACCGGGCATTATCAGATCGACAACAACATTCTCAGTTCAAATGACTATCATGACCGACCACATGAAGACCGAGCACATGACGAGGCGTGCTCAGGAAGATAAAGCATCATATTCTTGCGGAAAAGGATAAGTTGTCCTACTTTAATGGGGTAAAGTAATAAGTTAATATCCTAATAGGATAAAGGAAGTAAATGTAGTTTTGATTAGGAATCCATATGGGAAAAAGAATAGTTTTGACTAGGAATCCTGATAGGAAAAGGAGACCATCTCCAATTGGGAATTCTTGTATAAATAGGAATCTAATTTTTTCACCATTATAAATAGGAGGGTAGAGTGAGTGTAGAGACAAGTTGAAGGCATCAAAAATTAGTGATCAGAATCATCAAGCTCTGATTTGTAAACAAAAAAAGAAGAGACCCGAGAAAGGCATTTGAGTAATAAAGAGTATCATCCTGTTCTTGTCCGTGGACGTAGGTCGGATCCAAAATCCACTGAACCACGTTAAATCACCTTGTCTGATTGGCGTATTTTCTTGTTTTCCGCTAAGTTTGCTTTTGGTTCCCTATAACCAAACAAATTCACCGTTGAAGGAGGATTCCCTCGGAGGTGATATTCCTATATTACCCTGAGACCAAAATCCACCGTCAACATATATATTTAAAAATTAATTAATTTTTTCAGATTTAAGATCCTAATTTGAGTCCAATTTTAAAATTTCAGTCGGCTTACAAAATAATAGTAAACTAGTTGTAACTACCGGTTTAGCCCAATTCAATAAATTTATTGCAGTCATTGATTTGTCACTTTCATCAAACAAAATATATATAGCTTCTGGAAATTTTTTCCCCATCTCATTATTATTATTATTATTATTTCAACAGCAGGTCTTGAGATTTAATTCGGTTTCATCCAAGTTATGCGCCGTTTTGGTAAGGGTTGTTGAAAAGTCAGGAAAAAAGAAAAATTAATGTTAAAAAGAAAAGGAATTATGTTGACCGCTCTTTTTGGTTCAAAGGGCAAAATAACAAATTTATCCCTCAAATAAACCTCACTTGAATAGTGAATTTGTTTGGTTAGTAGAGAATTATATAAATTTGAC
This sequence comes from Zanthoxylum bungeanum, assembly GCA_019454045.1. Taxonomy (NCBI): domain Eukaryota; kingdom Viridiplantae; phylum Streptophyta; class Magnoliopsida; order Sapindales; family Rutaceae; genus Zanthoxylum; species Zanthoxylum bungeanum. The sequence goes on from SKCR01023795.1 coordinate 127,770, forward strand.
AAGCATACAAAATCAACGCAGAGAGTTTACGTTGTTCGACGGAGAATAACTTCTACCTACATCAACGAGAGAAATATGGTATTGTATTACGCCTCGGGGTCAAAATCGACCCGAACTATAAGCTGGTGGGATCAAATACAATGATAAAAATACCTTGGGTATTGACAAGTCCGGTACAACTCGCACAAGTGGTCGGATAAATGACCAACTTTCTCTCTCTATCTCTACCTCTTAAGCTCTTGATCTTACGAGTTGTGAAATGTAGAATTTGCTAACCCCTGAAATAGTGACTTGAACCCCTTTATATAGACTCCCAAAGATACTTTCCCATCGACCATTATGTCAGTCAACGTCACTTGGTCATCATTACAAACTCTGCATTCTTCAATCACCCTCAATCCAGCCAATCAAATTGGCTAATTCCTCTGCCACTGCAACGGCCTATGGCAGCCTCTAGCGATCAACAACGACTATACGCTGCCACTACCCTACCACTATATCGGCCTATGTATAGTTGGCAGGGGCTACTTCCAATGAGAACTGTTGCTTTGCTTCCCTCATCATTAGCCTTCTGAAGCACACCTTCACAGTTAGGGCATATGTGATATGGCTTTAATACTGGTCGGTCTGTGATCCCATATTCGTTCCTCGGGTCAAGATACCGAGACAAATGATACTAATCAAAGTCATGCCTTTAAACTCTTCAACTGGGTCAAGGCTATATGTATGGACCTCATCGGGTTGGGCCTTACAAACTCTCACACAATCCCAAATCATTATTTTTCATGTGGTCAGGTCGGTATCAATTATTTCATCATCTCTAATATGTTCTACCATTAGGAAAACTTCTTTGCACCATGTGATCAGGTCACTTTTCGTTCCATTTCTCACATTGGGTCCTTGGGCATTTACCATCTATCTCGGCTAAGTATAATTTCTCTTCTACCATTCCTAGGTCCTTGGACCTTCCTCGGGGTAATAGTATTCAAAAAACCACCATCAACATTTATCTCATAGTTCTCAATATCAATGAGTTTGCGAGTTGATGCCAAAAACTTTACAAAAGATAGTGGTGCATGTAGATAAAGACCGCTCTGGTATCATCGGGTTGAAACCTCTCGTGAGTATGCCATACAAAAACTCTCCTAGGTCCAACCACCTCGGGATCAATTGTACCTTCTTCACAATTTCCTTGCAAGCTTGTATAGTTAGATACATAAGATTTTCAAGTTTCGACTCTAACAATAAGTGAATTGATTAGATTGTTGCTCGGAAGCTTATCTTAGTTAGGAAGTTCATTTAAAAATGGAACTTGCTATAGAAAATTATCTGTTAATTAATCATCTTTATAGGTTTATTTTCTTTATTTTATAAAGTTTATCAAAAAGAGTCTCATCGATCCTTATCCTTTGTAGATCGCCAGCCAGACCTACCATCCGCTTCCCAATAACCATCATTTTTTCGATTCTCTGTGAGTGGATACTTATGCTTTTTGTTTTTATGATACTTTCGATTTAATATTTTCAATGATACTTTTGTTCTATGACTTTTTAAATATTTTTGAGAAAAGGATTCAGATACATGTTTTATATGTTTTGTTGGATGTGATTTAATGTGTGATTCGCCACTGTTCTTGTGACGTTTTTTTTTATGGATATTTAACCCTCTGTGACGCCTGTTCTGGAGTCCAAACCTTCAGAAAATGGATGACCCACTACCCTCTGTCGACATGGTCATATTCGGACCTTGTCCAGTCTTTGCGCGCGACTCGAGTAATGGACGCATGTATGGTTTTCTAACTAATTATTTTAAAGGAAAAAGTTTTGAGCTTGATTCTACAGATCTGTTATATATATTTGATCTAAATTTGTTTTGATTTGTTTTCTTTGGTATTCACTCACTGAGTCCCCAAGACTCACTCCCCATAGTTTTTGAGTCTGTTTTGCATGATCCTCCATAGCTTTCTTTCAGACTTTCTTTAGATTTCGTGTGGAGACTTTGGCTCGAATGCTGGATATTATGTATTTGTAAGTCACCTAGGGGTCCTATTTGTATTATAAATAGATTAGTTTTGCTCTTTTGTATATTTTGTGTCTTGAGCACATATAACTCACTTGTATATATGCATTGTATAGATTTGTGGATATATATTTATTATAATATGATGTGGGCACATAACCCTTTTCAGGCATAAGTGGTGTTGACGGCGGATTTTGGTCTCAGGAGCAATATGTGAATATTACTCCCGAGACAATCCTCCCTCAATAGTGAATTTGTTTGGTTATGGGGGACCAAAAGCAAACTTAGCAAAAGACAGATAAATACGCCAATTGACAAGGAGATTTAACGTGGTTCGGCGGATCTTGGTCCGACCTACATCCACGGGCACAAAAAGGATGATACTTTTATTACTCAAACACGCTTCTCAGCTCTGCTTCTTGTTTTTTACAAGTCTGATGGTAATGATTCTGATGATGATTCTTAATGCTCTCCCCTTCCTCTCTTTTTATGCACACTCTACCCTTCTATTTATAATAGTGTAGAAATCAGATTCATTTTCCTATAAGAATTTCCTAGTTGAAACTATTCCCTTTTCCCATAAGGATTCCTAGTCAAAACTATTCCCTTTTCCCATAAGGATTCCTAATCAAAACTACATTTACTTTCTCTATCCTACTAGGACTCTGTCTCACCAGTTTTTCCCCATGAAAATAGGATAACTTGTTGTTTTATCCGAAAGAATATGGTGTCATCTTCTGGAGCATATCTCGCTATCTGGTCGGTCTTCATGAGGTCGGTCATGATGGTCCTTTGAACTGAGAATGCTTCCGCCGATCTGATAATGCCCGGTCATCCGAACCGAAGTGGTCGGTCACCTACCATTAAGTGCTCGACCCTCACTTATGTGGTCGGTCATGATGGTCATTTTTAATGATTTTGACCAAGGAGAGAATTTACCATTTTACCCCTGCTGTGCTGCTTAAATATCATAGTGCCTAAAAAACACCATCAACATCTATCCCCTAGTTCTCGGTAACAACGAGTTTGTGAGTTGATGCCGGGAACTATAAAAAAAAGATGGTGTGCCGATGAATCCGTCAGTGGTCACTCTAGGAACCGTAGAGAAAAATGTCTTGGCTGCAAATCTGGTCATTCATGCCATCTTCATGAGCTCAGTTAACGAGGATCCCGATATCTACCTGTGGAAAAAATGCTTTGCCCTTATGCTGATGACGATCGACTCGGTGGGATGTAACCCGACCCCGAGCTGAGAAGAACATTTGGCTCTGGAGGAATGTCACCTCCCCAGACCAATAGAGGGCCGACCATGGGGGAGATGCTCCGATCCCATGTCGATGATAAGTCTCTCGGTGGGACGTATCCCGACCCCGAGCAGAAAGAAAGACTTGGCTCTGAAGGAATATTACATCCCTAGTCCAAAGAAGCCGACTCGGTGGGACGTAACCCAACCCCAAGCTAAAAGAAAGACTTGGCTCTGGAAGAATGTTACATACCCAGTCCAAAGAAGCAGACTCGGTGGGACGTAACCCGACCCCGAGCTAAAAGAAAGACTTGGTTCTGGGAGAATGTTACATCCTCAGTCCAAAGAAGCCGACTCGGTGGGACATAACCCGACCCCGAGCTAAAAGAAAGACTTGGCTCTGGGGGAATGTTACATCCTCAGTCCAAAGAAGCCGACTCGGTGGGACGTAACCCGACCCCGAGCTGAAAGAAATACTTGCCTCTGGGGGAATGTTACATCCCCAGTCCAAAGAAGCCGACTCGGTGGGACGTAACCCGACCCCGAGCTGAAAGAAAGACTTGGCTCTGGGGGAATGTTACATCCCCAGTCCAAAGAAGCTGACTCGGTGGGACGTAACCCGACACCGAGCTGAAAGAAAGACTTGGCTCTGGGGGAATGTTACATCCCCAGTCCAAAGAAGCCGACTCGGTGGGACGTAACCCGACCCCGAGCTGAAAGAAAGACTTGGCTCTGGGGGAATGTTACATCCCCAGTCCAAAGAAGCCGACTCGGTGGGACGTTACCCGACCCCGAGCTAAAAGAAAGACTTGGCTCTGGGGGAATGTTACATCCCCAGTCCAAAGAAGCCGACTCGGTGGGACGTAACCCGACCCCGAGCTGAAAGAAAGACTTGGCTCTGGGGGAATGTTACATCCCCAGTCCAAAGAAGCCGACTCGGTGGGACGTTACCCGACCCCGAGCTAAAAGAAAGACTTGGCTCTGGGGGAATGTTACATCCCCAGTCCAAAGAAGCCGACTCGGTGGGACGTAACCCGACCCCGAGCTGAATAAACCATAAGGCCTTGGCGGAACAAAATCCAGCCCCGAGTCGAATAACCAAGCGGCCTCGGCGGAACGAAATCCAGCCCTGAGCCGAATAAAAAAGTGGTCTCGGCGGAACAAAATCCAGCCCCGAGCCGAATAAACAAGTGGCCTTGGCGGAACGAAGTCCAGCCCCGAGCCGAATAAACAAGTGGCCTCGGCGGAACGAAGTCCAGCCCCGAGCCGAATAAACAAGTGGCCTCGGCGGAACGAAGTCCAGCCCCGAGCCGAATAAACAAGTGGCCTCGGCAGAACGAAGTCCAACCCCGAGTCGAATAAACAAGTGGCCTCGGCGGAACGAAATCCAGCCCCGAGACGAATAAACATCGGTCTCGGCGGTACAAGAGCAGACCCGAGCCGGAAAGAAACATCGGTCTCGGCGGTACAAGAGCAGACCCGAGCCGGAAAGTAACATCGGTCTCGGCGGTACAAGAGCAGACCCGAGCCGGAAAGAAACATCGGTCTTCGACGGTACAAGAGCAGACCCGAGCCGGAAAAAAACATCGGTCTCGGCGGTACAAGAGCAGACCCGAGCCGGAAGAAAACATCGGTCTCGGCGGTACAAGAGCAGACCCGAGCCGGAAGAAACATCGGTCTCGGCGGTACAAGAGCAGACCCGAGCCGGAAGAAAACATCGGTCTCGGCGGTACAAGAGCAGACCCGAGCCTGAAAGAAACATCAGTCTCGGCGGTACAAGAGCATACCCGAGCCGGAAAAAGACATTGGTCTCGGCGGTACAAGAGCAGACCCGAGCCGGAAAAAAACATCGGTCTCGGCGGTACAAGAGCAGACCCGAGCCGGAAAGAAACATTGGTCTCGGCGGTACAAGAGCAGACCCGAGCCGTAAAACATATATCAACAAAACGGACTCGGCGATACAAGAGCAGACCCGAGCCGTAAAACAAATACCAAAAACATTGTGTGAGCCATATCAAAAAAGCATAATCAAATGTCAACCTAAGACAGAAAAGGTCTTACTCACCTTTTTGGGATCCGTTGCCTTTCTTGCAACTCTACAAGGGTCACTACAAGCAAGGATCTTCTTAATACATCCTCTCTGCATCTCAGCATTCCACGCATCCGACCGGATGACTTCCGCTATCAACTTGGTAGACCTCAAAAAATCGAATGGTCTATGTACACACTGAGATAGCCTTCTTTCACCAAGTCTTCCACCTGCTCCCGCAGGTCTCTGCACCCATTCGTGGCATGTCCCCTTACGTTATGGTAGATACAGTATGCCCTACTATTTCCCTCCTCAATCGGGAACCTTTTCAAATTAGGCTCGGCCAACAGACCTTTATCCTGGATTTCCCGAACTATCTGGGCCATAGGTTTGTTCAGGGGGGTGTATACTGTTCTCCCCGCGACACGGTTGACTTGGACATATGACTTTATCTTTTGAACATGACTACTCGGAGGTGTCGGTCTGAGTTTCTTCTGCTCCGGGATTGGTCTCCTCAAATTTCTAATCGAATCCCACTGATTGTCTGACCTGAGTATCTTAGCCTTTCGGGTGTCTACTCCCCGGGCAATTTTTTTCTTCTCCTCTATTAAGACAAACTTCCTGGCCAACTCCAGGGCAGTGGCATAATCCGATACGTCTTGAATCCTCAGGTGAGTCCACAACTTCCCGACCTTCAAACCTCCCTTGAGACTTTCTAGCGCTTCCGATGACTCGTACGCTCCGACCTCGAGCACCAAATTGTGGTATCTTTCCATAAAATTCCTCAGGGGCTCATCATTCCCCTGCTTCATCAGTCTCAATTCTCCCACCATTTCCTTGGGGACGCAGGCCCCTTTGAAGTGTCGAACAAATGACCTTCTAAGTTTAGCGAAGCTACTGATGCTTCCCGGGGCAAGATTTCTGAACCACAGAATGGCAGACCCGCCCAAGGTTAGGGGGAATACTTTGCAAATGGCATCCCCTACTACTCCTTGGACCTCCATTAATAGGACGAAACTTTCAATATGGGACTTTGGATCTGAATGGCCTTTGTAGGGCGTCATGGATGGCATGTTGAAATGTCTTGGGAATTTTTCCGACCTTATTTCTTATGTGAAGGGAGATTCAACCTCACCGTCCCGAGCATCTGCTGTATCAATTTTGGGGTTTACTCCCCACTTGGCCATTTCTTTTCTTAACCAAGACTTTATACTGCCATCTGTGTCACTATGCCGCCTTCCGCAGCCTCCTTCGCGTCTGTCACCAAGGGTGCGGCGTTCCTCATGACTTGAGACTTCCGGTCCAGTTTCACCATGCTTCATATTTCCCCTTCTGGTGTCGCGGGGGCTATCATAGGAAGAATATGGTGATTGTCTCCCATCTTCTTCTTCCCACGTATCCTACGTTTGTAAATCTTTTTCTACCACTACGGGCCTCATCCCGCAGGACCGTTCCTCATCGATTCCTCGTCATCACTCACATCGGCGACCCTTTTTCCATATGCTATCTCTTCTCTTCTTTGATTAGCTCTGGTTTCAGGCTTCTCGCGGTTCCCCCCTTCCATTTTCTCCAGTCGGTCCATCATGGTTTTTAGGAGGGTCTGGCTATCCTCCCTGTCCTTCCTTATGCTTTCTTCTATCTTCTTCATCCAATCTGTAGCCGGATTCCCCGACGATTGGTGATTTCCACATTCTGCCATCGTCTTACTACGCGAGTCGCTTTTTGTTGAGTTCCCCACAGACGGCGCCAACTGTTGACGGCTGATTTTGGTCTCATGGGCAATATGGGAATATTACTCCCGAGACAATCCTCCCTCAATAGTGAATTTGTTTGGTTATGGGTAGACCCGGCCAAGGTTCCGGTTCGGAACCAGACCGAACAAGGAACCGAACCGGTTGGAACCGGACGGTTCCGGTTCCGGTTCCTGTTCCGGAACCGAACCGGAACCTAACCGGTTCGGTTAGGGTTCCTCTCCTAGCCGAACCGGTCGGAACCGTTGGAACAATTTGGTTCCAACCGGAACCGTACGGTTCCGGTTGGAACCGGTTTGTATATATATAATAATATATTTTTTTAATTTTTTAATTAAGATTTTTCTTTGTAATTTAGTGTAATTATGTAATGTAATTTAACTTAATTTGTAATTTACATAATTTTATTTGTAATTATGTAATTTTATTTGTAATTATTTTCAAAAATAATAATTTAATATAATTATTTGTAATTTGAGTTTTATTTTCAAAAAAGTAAAAAAAGAAAAAAAGAAAAAAAACCGAATGGAACCGAACGGTTCCGGTTCGGTTCCGGTTCCGGTTCCATTTTAGTGTGGAACCGGAACCGAACCGGAATTAACCGGTTCGATTTCGGTTTGGAACCGAACCGAACCGCCGGCCCGGTCTAGTTATGGGGGACCAAAAGCAAACTTAGCAAAAGACAGATAAATACGCCAATTGACAAGGAGATTTAACGTGGTTCGGCGGATCTTGGTCCGACCTACGTCCACGGGCACAAAAAGGATGATACTTTTATTACTCAAACACGCTTCTCAGCTCTGCTTCTTGTTTTTTACAAGTCTGATGGTAATGATTCTGATGATGATTCTTAATGCTCTCCCCTTCCTCTCTTTTTATGCACACTCTACCCTTCTATTTATAATAGTGTAGAAATCAGATTCATTTTCCTATAAGAATTTCCTAGTTGAAACTATTTCATTTTCCCATAAGGATTCCTAGTCAAAACTATTCCATTTTCCCATAAGGATTCATAATCAAAACTACATTTACTTTCTCTATCCTACTAGGACTCTGTCTCACCAGTTTTTCCCCATGAAAATAGGATAACTTGTTGTTTTATCCGAAAGAATATGGTGTCATCTTCTGGAGCATATCTCGCTATCTGGTCGGTCTTCATGAGGTCGGTCATGATGGTCCTTTGAACTGAGAATGCTTCCGCCGATCTGATAATGCCCGGTCATCCGAACCGAAGTGGTCGGTCACCTACCATTAAGTGCTCGACCCTCACTTATGTGGTCGGTCATGATGGTCATTTTTAATGATTTTGACCAAGGAGGGAATTACCATTTTACCCCTGCCGTACTGCTTAATTATCATAGTGCCTAAAAAACACCATCAACAAGTGGGAATATTTGCATTAGCGTGCAGGTCATGCATCACATGTGTTTTGTTATGAATATGGATCTTGGTCTGTTAGGCTGAGGGAAGTTGCTTACGCCAGTCTCATGCTGGTAACACTTTGATCTTCTCGGGGTGTTACAAATATATTAATTAAAAATCATATTATAAAAAAAATACATATTATAATTTTATAAGAATTATATTATAACAATAAAACATATTAAACTATCTTATTAAAATTAAAAAATACTGTTAAATTATCTACAATTAACCTAATTTTTATAATTAATTTTTTATTATTAAATTATAAAATTAAAATATCTCTACATTTATTTTTTATTATTAAATTAAAATAATAAATTATTAACATAAGAAACCTATTACAATATAAAAACATAATATAGTATTAAAGAAAGAAACCTATTAATTTAATTAATTAAATAATTAATATTTTAATATATCATTATTAAGTTATAAAATTAAAATAAAGAAACATATTATAATAAAAATATATATTATAATCTCTCATTAAAATAAAAAATATATGTGACATTTAATCTTTACAATTAACCTATAAATAATTTTGTATTAAATAAAAAATCTATTACAATAAAAGTACATATTACATTTTATAAGAACTGTATTATAATAAGAAAACATATTATATTATCCTATTACAATTAAAAAAATATTATTAAATTAATAAATCAATTAAATAAGAACTATATTATATAAAGAAAATATATTATACCATCCAAATAATTTTTGAATAATATATATATATATAAGTTAAATATTTTTAAGCTTTTCAATAGCGTCATATGACACCTAATTTTTACAATTAATTTTTTGATTACCTATTATAATAAAAAGATATAGTATAATCTTCTATTAAAATAAAAAATATATGTGTCATCTAATCTCTACAATTAATATTTTTATTATTAAATTATAAAATTAAAATAAAAAATTATTAAAATAAAAAACTTATTACAATATAAAAATATAATATGCTTTAAAATTAAGAAACCTAAATAGTAGCTGTCACAAAACCTATCCATTTTTTTTTGAATTTTGGGTATATTATTATTTGTTATTTTATTTTGGATTATTTTTTTAAGTTTTTTTATTTCATGAATTTTTTATTATTTAATGTGCTTCAAGATGTAGACTTTGATTATTATCTCTTGTATGGTGAATTAGAAATATTATTTGAGAACCGAAAGATAAACGAATGAGAGACATAAATATTATATGTAAGTAAATCAATTGTCTCATTTAGATTATAAAATCGACAAGATCCAGAATATTTACAAGATCAATACCTAAAATATATGTTTAACTCACACAAAATGCGAATCCCGTACTAATTATAAAAAATATTTAAACTTTACTTAACCCACGACAAATAATGAACCCCACACCAGTTTTAATAAAATTTGAATGTGTTTTATAGATGTATCTTTAATATATATCTATTGTTATTTATTGTTTTAAAAACATATTTTCATTTACTCACCAACTTACTTATCTTAATAAAACCAACCACGACTAATAAAATAAAACCCCAACGGCCAAAATTAGGGGTCGACAATTTCAGATACGGGACGGATAAAGGAGTTCCTGTGGTTCTAGTAGTCGTTAAACAGTAAACTAACATGCAATTAAAACAGATCAAACCAGAAAATAGATCTAACATGCACAAACCCTAAAAAATTGAAAAACTGTAGAAAACCTGGAAAATGAAATGACGAATCCAAGTCGATATTTCTCTATCCTTAAGAACTTATTAGCCTCCATCACAGGTGCTTCACGGATTCGAATTGGCCAACGTTCTCCTAGGATAACTTGGATGCTTCTTGTTCAATGAGCACTACTTAACAAGTATTTGAACTAGGAATTGGTGGAACCCTCTCTCAAAACAAAGGAAAGAAAAAATGATTCTCAAAACGGATTTGTTCTATACTCTTCTTATGGATATGATGCCTCTTTTATAAGGCATGGAAGGGTGCCAATAGGGCACCCCTTGGGGTGGGGTGCAACCCTCCAAAGGATTACAACCTTCCCATGCACCCCTTGCATCCAAGAGACATATACATACATCCTTAAATGAATATTACAAGAATTTCCAACAATCCCCCACAATTCTTCTAATATTCATGTAGACACTTGAGAGAGTTACCATGAGCTAAAGCTGCATCGAAATAGGTAGCTTTCGCATTGAACCTTTCCTAGTGAATGACAATCGGATTTATTAGGCAAACCAGTGACCCATAGTCTTGAACTGTTCTGTCGTTGGTGTAAACCAAGACAATTGCCAACACACAGCTTTAATTCGACCATTTTCCCGTTCTACGGTTGTGTTCATTTTGGCCCTGAACAACGGTCCTGGATTTAGGGGTGAACACGGTTTCGGGTCAAACCGCGAACCGCACCGAACTGCACCGAACCGAACCGCACGGTATGAAAAAATATTAAAAATGATTTAAAACCGCACCGAATCGAACCGAAAATTTCGGGTCGGTGCGCGGTTTTGACCCACACCGAACCGCCCAAACCACAAATTAGAATATGATTGATTGAATATGTGTATAATTTTATATAGATTGCTTCAGCTACTTCAAGAAATTTAATATAAGGGTAATAAAATGATTAAGAAATTATAAGCTTCTCATTCAGATACAATTAAAAATTTAAAGATTAATTACAATCAACTTGGCTTTCTTAGAAGATGTTTGAATTGAAACGTGAATGGCTTATGAAATTGGTCAAATGTTATTAAAGTCGTAAATTTTTAGGTTCAGATGAAGATTATTATTATTATTTTTATGAATTGATTCAACTTTAAAGATTAATTATAATGTGAAAACGCATAAAATTTTCTTAAAAATTCTATAATCCAAACCGCCGACCCGAACCGCCGAAATCGCTAAACCACCAACCCGAACCGCCGCGGTTTTCCTTATCAAATTTACGGTTTCGGTTTCTAATTTCCCAAACCGCCAACCCGCGCGGTTTGAAGGAAAAAATGAAAAAACCGACCCGAACCGCACCGTGAACACCCCTACCTGGATTCATCGAGTACTTTAGGGTAACCCACCTTTAAAGGTTCCCATGGAAGCGGCATCACTTCTTACTTGAAATAGGTGATCTACTATCAAGAGGTAATCTGTCTTTACCCCCATTAGGACTCATCTCCTAATATAGTGATCATTAAAAGCATTAGCTTATCCTAACCAATGACAGACAGCACTCAACGTCATTATCGGAATGAGAAAGAGTACAAAACTTCTCAGTGCTTGTTTTGAATTGCACAAAGTTTCAGTTGTCCCTTTTGAACCTAGATCTTGGGATCTCCAGTCATCTAGGTTGGGTTTCCACAGTGACAATTCTTAATTTATAGGCTTCAAGCCCATTCCCCTCGATGACTTCTCAACTTGCTCTCGAGGTAAACCTTTAGTTAGTGAATCCGTTAGGTTTTCCTTCGACTTAACATAATCGATCGTTATTATGCCACTTGAGAGCAATTGACGTATGGTATTATGTCTCCGACGTATGTGTTGAGACTTACCATTATACATTGTATTTTGGGCTCTCCCAATAGCCGATTGGCTATCACAATGTATGCTAATCGCTGGCACCGGTTTGGACCAACTAGAAATATCCTCCAAGAAGTTTCTAAGCCATTCTGCTTCTTCCGCTGTTTTGTCTAACGCTATGAACTCTGATTCCATAGTAAATGGGGCAATACATGTTTGCCTCGAGGATTTCCATGACACGGCTGCATTACCAAGTGTGAAAACAAATCCACTCGTAGATTTGGAATCCACCATATCAGATATCCAGTTAGCATCGCTGTATCCCTCTAGTACAACAGGATATCTCTCGTAATGTAGCCAATATTTTGAAGTTTCTCTCAGATATCTCAAAACTCTTACTATAGCTTTCCAGTGGTTATGTCATGGATTGCTCGTATATCTGCTAAGCCGGTTCATAGCTTGAGCGATATCAGATCGTGTGCAATTCGTGAGATACATCAGACTTCCGATGATTCTCGAATACTCTAATTGCGATACGCTTGAGCCAGTATTCTTTGATAGATGAAGAGTTAGGTCTACAGGGGTTCTAGCCACATTTAGATCTCATTTGATATATTTATCAAGTATCTTCTCAATATAATGAGTCTGAGATAATATATATCCGTCTGATGTCTTAAAAATTTTAATTCCTAGGATCACATCAGCTATTCCCATATCTTTCATATCAAATCTGCTGGATAACACATTTTTGGTAGACTGAATCATTTCATGATTACTACCAATTATCAGCATATCGTCTACATAGAGACACACAATGACATATCCTCTTTGAGTTGATTTGGTGTACACACACTTATCACACTCGTTGGTTTTGAACCCACGTGACAACATTTCTTTGTCAAATTTCTCATGCCATTGTTTAGGTGCTTATTTTAATCCGTACAAGGATTTTACAAGTTTGCACACCTTCCGTTCTTGTCCAGGAACACTAAACCCTTCTGGTTGTTCCATGTAAATCTCTTCATCCAATTCACCATTCAAGAATGTCGTCTTTACATCCATTTGATGTATTTCAAGACTAAATATAGCTGCTATAGCTATAAGCATTCTTATTGATGTGATACGAGTCACTGGTGAATAGGTGTCAAAGTAATCAATGCCTTCCTTTTGTCTATAACCTTTTATGACAAGTCTTGCCTTGTACTTATCTATTGATCCATCTGTTTTCATCTTCCTTTTGAATATCCATTTGTAGCCCAGTGGCTTACAACCTGGTGGAAGATCAACCAACTCCCAAGTATGGTTCTTTAGGATTGAATCAATCTCACTGTTAATAGCCTCTTTCCGAAGAGGTGCCTCCGGAGAAGACATAGATTCTTTATAGCTTTGAGGCTCATTTTCTAACAAGTATGTCAGAAAATTGGGACCAAACGACTTAGATGTTCTAGCTCTTTTGCTACGTCTAGGCTCGATTATCTCAATATTTACACGTTGATCTGATTCTTGGTCAACCTGATCACTGTCCTTGACAGTGTTAGCTATTCTTTTGAGAGTCTATGTTCTTTGTCTTTCCTTACAAGGAAACGTCTCTTCAAAAAATATCGCATTCATTGACTCAATTATCATATTCGGATTGATGTCAGGAATCTCAGACTTGTGTACTAAGAATCGATACGCACTACTGTTGCGAGCATATCCAATGAATATATAATCAACAGTTTTGGGTCCTATTCTAACCTTCTTAGGTTTAGGAACCATTACTTTGGCAAGACACCCCCACACTTTTAGGTATTTGTAGGAAGGTACGAAACCTTTCCACAACTCATATGGTGTCTTGTCAAATCTTCTGTGAGGAAGCTTGTTTAGAACGTAGTTCGCGGAAAGCAAGGCTTCCCCCCACAAGTTCTGGGGTAAACCCGAACTCGTCAACATAACGTTCATTATTTCCTTCAACGTTCGGTTTTTGCGTTCGACAATTTCGTTCTGTTCAGGAGAATAAGGAGTAGCGGTTTCGTGAATAATTTCGTGCACATAACAATATTCACCGAATGGTGAAACGTATTCACCACATCTATCACTCCTGATTCTTTTGATTTTCTTGCCAAGTTGATTTTCAACTTCGTTCTTATAGTGTACAAAGCTCTCAATTGCTTCAGCTTTGCTCCTCAGTAAGTACACATAACATAATCTTGTGTTGTTATCAATAAAAGTGACAAAGTACTTTTTACCGCCTCGTATTTGCACAATATTCATGTCACACACGTCAATGTGTACAAGTTCTAAAGGTACAGAACTACGTTCTATAGAATGAAATGATGTTCTATACATTTTTGCTTTAACGCATGTCTCACACTTATGTTGGCTATCAATTGCAAATTTATGTATAAGGTCCATGTTAATTAATTTACGCATGGTATTATAATTAACATGTCCTAACCTCTCATGCCATACATTTTGTGACTCAATAATATAAGCAGAAGTACTAGGGGTGGCAAAACGAATCAACGAATCGAATTCGTATCGAATCCTAAACGAATCGAATCAAAATGTGATGGATTCGTATTCGATTCGTTTATTAAACGAATCCTAATATCAGGATTCGTATTCGATTCGTTTGTTAAACGAATCGAATACGAATATTCGTTTATTCGTTTAGTCAATGATATTATTTAATAAAATAATTTAACACACTTGATTTATATTAATTCTTCATAAATATATACATATGAAATATGTAATTAATATATTTACTAAAAATATCTCACCAAATATCAAAAATATTACTTTTTTCTATGATAATTAGCTATAATTACTTGAATCTTAATTGAAATTTAACAAGAACTAGTAAATAAAAATAATAAAACGAATCCTAAACGAATAAACGAATCAATAAGCTTAAATTCGTATTCGATTCGTTTAATAAACGAATCGAATTGACCCATTTATTAAACAAATCCATTTTTTCAAACCCGTATTCGCTTTAAAGCGAATCGAATCGAACGAATAAATGAATCCTGACCCAAATTGCCACCCCTAAGAAGTACTAGCTTTATTAATAGCACGATTGACCGTCATTACATTTAGCTTGAAAAGGCCCTCAGTTATGTATCATTTTCCTACATACATATTATTCTTAGTCATTACAAACTTATCGGAAACAAAGACAAACTTAAAACCAGCCTTACTAAGAAGATAGCCCGAGACCAAGTTCTTCTGAATATCTGGAACATGCAGTACATTAGTCAATGTTAGCTCATTTCCAGATGTCATCTTCAGAACCACTGGGCCTTGTCCAACCATCTGAGAGGTAGACGAGTTTCCCATTGTCAGATGATCGCCACCATCGACCTTCTGATACAAGGAAAATATTTTGCTATCTACACATATATGACGAGTAGCCCCAGTGTCTACCCACAATTCTCTCGGATTCCCAACTATGTTGGCTTCTGTTACCACTGCTGATAGTTCCATCTCTGAGATCTCATCAGTCACCTGCTCACCTTCAGTGACATGGGCCACATTTTTCTTTTTCTTGCCCTTGTCCTGAGACTTCTTGTTTCTGTAGTCATTTGACATATGACCGCTCTTTCCACAGTTGTAGCATTTCCCCTTGAACTTCTTGTTCGAAGAAACAGCTCCACTGTTCTTTCTCTTTTTGCTACCCTTTACACCCTCAATGATGTTGGCATTAGACTCCATAGTCTTGTAGCTAGCCTTCTCAGACATCTTGTTGTCCTCATCGATTCTCAATCGAACACTAAGGTCTTCAAGGCTCATCTGCTTCTTTTTGTGTTTCAGATAGCTCCTGAAGTCATTCCATGATGGATGCAACTTTTCAATTATGACGGCAACTTGAAACATCTCACAGAGTTTCATTCCCTTATCCAGTATTTCATGAATGATCAACTGCAGTTCACCCAACTGAGATATCATCGTCCTTGAATCTACCATCTTGTAGTCCAGGAACCTACCCACGAAAAATTTCTTAAGTCCGACATCTTCGGTTTTGTATTTCTTCTCGAGAGATTCCCAGAGAATCTTCGCGGAAGTCATGCCTTGGTACACATTGTACATGGTATTGTCAAGACCACCCAAAAGGTAGTTCTTGCATAGGAAGTCTCCAGACATCCACGTTTGTTCTCGCTCTTCCTTGGCTATTTCCGATTCACCCTCTACAGGACCCGGAGGATCTTTGAGAAATTTAACAAACTGGAGAGTTGTCAGGTAGAACATCATTTTGCTATGCCACTGCTTGAAATTTGCCCACCAAACTTCTCCGGCTTTTCTCAATGAGAGACCGGTACTGTGATGTTTCCGCTAGCCATTTGTAACTGGAAAAACCAACAAGGGCCAATTAGTCTACAAAAGACGAATTGCACAACGATCAACGAATGATCAACTGCAGTTCACCCAACTGAGATATCATCGTCCTTGAATCTACCATCTTGTAGTCCAGGAACCTACCCACGACAAATTTCTTAAGTCCGACATCCTCGATTTTGTATTTCTTCTCGAGAGATTCCCAGAGAATCTTCGCGGAAGTCATGCCTTGGTACACATTGTACATGGTATTGTCAAGACCACCCAAAAGGTAGTTCTTGCATAGGAAGTCTCCAGACATCCACGTTTGTTCTCGCTCTTCCTGGCTATTTCTGATTCACCCTCTACAGGACCGGAGGATCTTTGAGAAATTTAACAAACTGGAGAGTTGTCAGGTAGAACATCATTTTGCTCTGCCACTGCTTGAAATTTGCCCACCAAACTTCTCCGGCTTTTCTCAATGAGAGACCGGAACTGTGATGTTTCCGCTAGCCATTTGTAACTGGAAAAACCAACAAGGGCCAATTAGTCTACAAAAGACGAATTGCACAACGATCAACGAATGATCTTGTTCAAAGTGATATACTAGGTAACCATTTGTTGTTCTATTGGACGGTGGTTCCAATAAACACAAGTCCTTGAATTTCAACTAAAGATTCTTTAGAAAAATGAATAAACGAATATTCCCAGAGGACGAGGGGGGTCCGAAGTAACCACTTAGGCTCTTATCGCCTTTTTGACAGAATATTCTTTAAACACTTTTTCAATAGGATCTTTTAGCAATTCAAACCCAGAATTACACTTCTTCAATTGCACAAATAATATACGATATGTGTAGATATATGTGTAAGTGTCAATCAAGATTGGATGAAATTTCTTGTGTATGATTACTGTAGGCACTGCATTTTTACACATAAGTCCCTATGATGAGTCTCATTTTGGAGACACTACCTTTTAAGTCACGGAGGTCACGGAAAACGGACATCGGAAGAGGAAATTCAGAATAAACAAGGTTCACTGTTTTCGTTCGTGCTGCGTTCGTGTATGCGTTCGAACGGTAAACAGATTGCAGGCGTTCGTGCCGCGTTCGAGGAGGCGTTCGAACGGTGTCGGTAATTCTGGTTTTGCTGCTAGCCTCACATCAAGCCCAATTCGCCCAAGCCTTGGCCCACACGCCCAAGCCCACTTAAAACACATATTTAACACATGGTGAAATCAAAACAAATCTAAAAATCACATACCAATTAAATAAAACATAAAATATAATCATACCTAATCTAAACCAATCAAATATAATCATACCAAGTTAAAATCAATCAACCAATATATTATTCCCAAACTTAAAATATTGTATGCCTAATCAACATAAACTAAATATTCAACCTTCCCTATCTAGCCAAGATTTGTCCCCCCCCTCAATCTTTGACTTCCCTTATCCAACACCAAATCAAATCCCTCTTTAATTAGCCAAATCCCTTTCCTTGTCAAGCCTAACCCTTTGCCTATAAAAAGAACCCTTCACCAACCTTCTCAACTCTAGCTAGCTCATACACATAAGATACAGAACACACAGGAAAATTACAGGAAGAACCACCCAAAAACAGTAAGCAAGAGATACAGAGGAAACGGCAACGAAACCACAAGGAAACAGCAGCAAAACGGACTCGAAACAGTAGCTTGAGCGGCAAAACAGCGAAGGAAAAGGCAAACCAGTGAACCAGAAAAGTTGCGAAGCTTTACCCCTTCCGATCTTCATGAAACGCGAGTCCGAGAGACTGCTTAAAAGGTTAGACCTGAGGGTACTTTTCACACTCATCTCTACGTGATTTTTGTTATTTATTTTGATTATATTTTACTTATTCGTTGAATCTTGTTTGTGTATGATGTGTGTTGTGGGTATTGGATGAATGAGAAATGTGTTAACTCTCGCGGTATATCGGATGGAAACCCGGACATAAATTTCATAGCCGATTCCGAATGGACGGTAATATGATCTGTACTCGGGACACAACTCCACGTACCGCTTGAGTAAACGGAACTATCTTTTGCCTTGTGTTGCTTTGGTTTGTTTATTTTTTCGTCACTTGAATTCTGTATGTTGTTTATTTATGCATGATTCAATCGAGCGCATGGGCTTAGTGAGTTAGTCCAAAGGTCCTCTATTTGAGAGACGAAGAGCCTAAAAGGCCACCTTTGTGATACTACTTCGCCGCGCCGGTTGATGTGTGTTCGGTTGGATGCAAGATACGTTCAATCGGGCATACTTAGTTTGATATTATTGTCATTATCTTTTTATGCATGGTTCAATCAAGCGCATGGGCTTAGTAAGTGGAATGAAAGATCCCTTATGGGGAGGGGTTAAAACCCTTTACCACGATGCTTTGCCGCGCCGGTTGATGCGTGTTCGGATTGGATGTAAGATGTGTTCAATCGGGCATACTTGGTTTTGATATGATTGTCTTTATGTTTGTATGCATGATGCGATCGAGCACATGGGCTTAGTAAGTGGAATGAAAGATCCCCTATGGGGAAGGGTTAAAGCCCTTTACCACGATGCTTTGCCGCGCCTCGCATTGTACTATTCACCATTTATTTATTGCATCCCATTTCATGCATCGGATCTGTCCCCGTTCGAACGCGTCTACGAACGCAACTCGAACGCGTATGCATTTTGCCTTATCATGCATCAGGTCTCATTTCTGTTCGAATGTGTTCACGAACGCCATACGAACGTGAGCATTCTGTTTCATTTACGTTCGAACGCGTTAACAAACGCCATACGAATGTGAGCATTCTGTTTTATTTCCGTTGGAACGCGTTAACAAACGCCATACGAACGTGAGCATTCTGTTTCATTTCCGTTCGAACGCGTTTACGAACCTACACGAACGCGAACACACTGAACTGAGACATATTCATCACATTCCATGTATAATTGTTTCTTAGGTGATTTCTTATGGAACCACACATAGTCATTCTTATCTTTGTGCACATAATAATGAAAAGCATGTTTATTCCATTAGTTGCGTCATTGCCTTAGTCTTGATTTAACGCATTACGATTCATATACCTATGCCATGATGACTTTGGAGTATTATTTCTTGTGATATATCGGATGGAAACCCAAACATAAATTCCGTAGCCGATTCCGAATGGACGGTAATGCGGTCTGTACTTGGGATACAATTCCACGTATCAATTGGAAAAGTGCTCACATGTATGCTTGCGCGATTATTATGTATGCTTGTGTTTTTCATGAATATGATATGCTGAATGAAGTTGTATGTTCATTGTTACTTTGAGGTATTTTCAGGCATGTGTTCTTAGATATGAGATATATGCGAAATGTATGTATAAGTGTTATTTTGTACCCGTGAATATAGAAGCATGATATTCTTAGGAATAAGTGTTACTTAAGCCTGATTAAATTATTATATAAATCCTTTCATTACAAATGGCATAAGTAAGGGACCATTCCGAACCCAACGGTTTGAGGTCTTCCCTTGCGAGGGGTGAGTGCGGCCTTAAATCTCATTTTCCCGGTTCACACCGGGTGGCGACTCCATTATTCTCCGGTTTAGTCCCCCGTGGCTACTCCGTACTTCCGACCGGGCCGCGAGCCCGGGACAGCATGCGTCGCCCAGATTTCTGTGTTCCCATAATTACACTTTAAATTCTCACCCAAGTATGCAACACACAATCAATTTCAACTTTATCACTATGTGTATGCTTGTGATAATTGAACAACCTAATAATAACTTAAATCTATACTACCAAGATTAATGTGTTACAGTATATGATTTACTAAGTTAATATTAATTTAAGTTTGCAGTTTATAACAATTCCAGGACTATTTCGTTAGTGTCGCGTTCGTATCTACGTTCGAACGAGACTGTCCAGTGTGTGTACGTTCGTGTTGCGTTTGATAACGCGTTCGAACGAAGTGTTTCCAGAGAGTTCACGTTCGTATAGCGTTCGAAAACGCGTTCGAACGAAATAATTCCAGAGAGTTTGCGTTCGAGTTGCGTTTAGGACGCGTTTGAACGAACTAAGTCAGAAGGTCTACGTTCGAGTTGCGTTTGGAGACGCGTTCGAATGTTCTTAGGCAGAAGGCTTGCGTTCGAGTTGCGTTTGAAGACGCGTTCGAATGTTCTTAGGAAATTTCAGATTTAAGCCTTTGCGTTCGTCGGGCATTCGAACGCCCTACGGGTTTTTCATGCACAGTTCGTATTTTTCCAGAAAATTTCTAACCTAGCATGCGAATTACTATCTAACAACACTAGTGTTAATAAGTTCTTAAGATTGTGGTTCTAGTAGTCGTTAAACAGTAAACTAACATGCAATCAAAACAGATCAAACCAGAAAATAGATCTAACATGCATAAACCCTAAAAAATTGATAAACTGTAGAAAACCTGGAAAATGAAATGACGAATCCAAGTCGAGATTTCTCTGTCCTTAAGAACTTATTAGCCTCCGTCACAGGTGCTTCACAGATTCGAATTGGCCAACGTTCTCCCAGGATAACTTGGATGCTTCTTGTTCAATGAACACTCCTTAACAAGTATTTGAACTAGGAATTGGTGGAACTCTCTCTCAAAACAAAGGAAAGAAAAAATGATTCTCAAAATGGATTTGTTCTATACTCTTCTTATGGATATGATGCCTCTTTTATAAGACATGGAAGAGTGCCGATAGGGCACCCCTTGGGGTCGGGTGCAACCCTCCAAAGGATTGCAACCTTCCCATGCACCCCCTTGCATCCAAGAAACATATACATATATCCTTAAATGAATATTACAAGAATTTCCAACAGTTCCCATTTAAAAATTGAGAATTTTGAGTATTGGAAATTAATTCGTAAAAGTTCTCGAAGTAGTATCCATATCCCGTCTCATCCCTTACTTATTTAGGACGGGCCAAAAAAATGGTTGCACTATCACATTTGCACTCGCAATATATGATTGGTTTTAGCTCACATGTTGTTTGATATGGTTTCATTTTTACAGAGTCATGCAGTCAACATGAACTTTGAAGAAAGGCACAAACTAGTTTTGAAGGTGTATGAGTGATGCAGGAAACTAAGCTCATTGATCTCGAGCAATCATAATAAAGTTTCAGTTATGATTAATGATATAGGTCTTGGACACCATATTAACCTACTGCATTTAGAGACAGAGAAGAGAGAAGACAAACCTCTCTACGCCCAAATCAGCCACACAAGAGAATAAATTTTTTTAACGGTTCGGGCAACCCGACCCGGAAATTCCTGAACCCATAATACTCGATCAGATACATTCAATTTATACCCAATTAATATTAAATAATATTCCATATCCATCCTGATTTCGGGAATATTCAAAAATTTCCGATAATACGAGAAATTTACCCATCCCTGTCCAAAACTAATAAGTTAACAAAAACTAGTAAGTTAACACTTTGGTTTTCCGAAAAATCTAGGAAACAAACAAGTCGTTCTCAAAACTTTTTAACTCAGTTTGAACGCCTTAATTACCATTCTGCCACCCTCTTAATTACCGCCTGCACCTCCAATATAAATTCACACACTGCGGCAACAACCAAAACAAATATCAAAATCTTATATTGCTAAAATAAAAATAATTTATAATTGTTTTGCCATCAATTGAAGCCAAGACAGACACTCTCTCAGCCATCAATTGGATGGAAAAGGAGTAAATTTATCCATTTTTTGGTTTGAGGATCCTGAAAATGCGGGTGAAAGCAATGCATCCGTTATGTTGCGTATCACTGGAAAGCCCGGAGGAGATAGGTGATCACCGGTCGCTGGATATGTCGTTGACGAGGGCAAGGAGTTTACCGGCGGCGGCGACATGTTTTTGCGGATCTGAGGGAAATGTGATGAAAGGATCGGAGGCCACGGTGACGGTAGCTGGGGTTTTGTACAAGTGGACTAATTACGGTAAAGGATGGAGATCCAGGTGGTTTATGTTGAAAAACGGAGTGCTTTCTTACTCTAAGATTCGGACAGAGGAGTTTTTCAATTTACTTCCGTCGAGTGATGACGTCAGATTGATCGGTGATATTTCCACCAATCGGCTTCCGAGAATCGACAGTGGCGGCTTTAGACGGAAGCAACAGAAAGAAGTTGCCATTGTTCATTTGAAGGTATTTAATAATAAATAAATAAATTATATTATAAAAAAATAAAATGAATTATTAGAAGTTTATTTTATACCAACAGATAAAAAAGCTGTTTTGGCGGTACATGAGAATATTTGCTAAATTTGGTAAAACAATAGATTCAAAAATTACTCTTTTTTGAGTTTTACCAAATCGGTCAATTTTTTTTTTCAATAATTAAATTCTTGTTTTGAAAAAATAAAAAGCTTTGATATCTGAGCAAAAGCTAATAATTAGTGAAGAACTGACGGTTTTTGCTATTCTTTATCATTTAATTTATGTGATTTGTGAATTTTGATTTTGAAGTTCATCTTTGTCCTTTAAAGCCTTGATTTTTTTTTTTTTTTATTTAACAGTTTCAAGTTTAACTGGTTGTTAATTAAAGTGGGTCACATCAGCAGGTGGTCTCGACGGGTTCTGATAGGCTGCGGTGTAGGTCTAGGTATTCCTCCGTGGTGAGTCACACCATCGCTTCATCGGCATTGGTTGTATTCATTATCCGATTTTATCTTCATCGTCCATTTCTTTTGAATTTTAATTTTGGATTATATTTCAAAATCTCATCGTCAGAATCTCACGTCCCATCCCTCCTTTCTGTCCCTCATTCGTCTACTTACTCTCTTTTCTCTATTATTATATTGAAAATGCTTACGATTATTTTTTATTATGAATTTATTTTAGAAAAATTTTAATATAAAAAAAATTATTAATATTTTGATAATTTTTTTCATTTTTTATAAAAATAATATTAAATTTTTTCTAAAATGAATTCTTAATTAATACCGTGAGAACATTCGGTAGCACAATCCATATCATATTACCGTTTCTCTAAACTTTTCAAAGAAAATAAATGATGAAACGGTTCACATTTTTTTCCCTTGTTAAATGATAGCCGTGGCCATTTGTTTGTAGCCGTCATTTGTGTTCTTTGATGGGTTACTTTATTTTAAACTATCTGGTCTATAAGTGAGAGGTTTTGATGTTCTAGTGACATAAAAAAGTAACGCAAAAAAAAAATAAAAAATTGTTGGTACTTTATTACGTGTGCTTCTTCCACTAGATCCGGTAATATAGTCTTCGGGTTATTGAGTTTTAGTGGTCTCTTTGTTAATTAGTAGTAATTTGCTCAGTTGGGTCATTGGCTTTTGGTGACCTGGAGGAGGATGGACTGATTTTGAGTTACTGGGTTCACATCTGGGTACAATTTTGTTTTATTGTTGAACTTTGTGCATTTGTTCTGTTAATGAAATATTATTATGGAAACGATGTTAAATGAATATTATTATGGAAACGATATTAAAAGAATATTATTTTTTATTATGAAATCAATCTTAAGATATCTTTAGATTTATTATTTTATTATATTTTCTTATTATATGAAGATTTCTTATCTTCATTATTATTGTACATAATTATAAGATTTTTTTTTTCTATTTTGATTTTCTATGTAGTCTATATAAAGACATCTACCATTGTAAATACAATATAGAGTGAATTCAAGATTTTCTTTCATTATTTAAATAGTATCAGACACTAGGTTTTGATTTTTTTTTTCTAATTTCACTCTCTCTGATTCTCATCGGCACGTATCATCATTGTGTGACCCTCACGCGCCACCTTCACTATGCTGCCTTCACTGCGCCCCCTTCACTCCACCATATTATCTCTATTGCCAAAATTTCCCAATTCACAAAACCCTTACCTTGCTAAGTTTTCTTAGAATTATTTTTCTTCACATGCGGCTTGCTTCACTCGAATAACACCATGTGATTCTTCTAGATTGTGTTTCGTGTTATATAGGCATTGCTTGATTTTCTTATGCGAGAATTTTCTTCTGAATTTTCAATATGGGTTCCTTATTTGGAATAATTCAACATCCTTTAATTGAAGCGGCTGCTCTAGCTGTTGCTTCCGCTTCTGTTGATATTTCTGATAAGTTCCAGTCTTTTACGTCATCCGGGGCTAAAGCGTTTTCTACCTCAGAACAAATTTATTCTTCTATTTCAAATTCACTTCAAGAATTTACATCATCATTGGTGTCTCATATATCTGTTTCCAAGCTTTCAAACGTGCACTTTGTGACTATGATTCGAGTGCCGGTCCCTAACATCAGTTTTCAGGTTCCCAATTCAGGCAATAATTTTGTTCCAAATAGTTTATGTTCTTCTTTTGTAGCGTCTTCTGCTCTTCTTGTCAATGTATATCAGCCTCTTGGGATTTCACTCCCGGATTTCGACTGGGCTTCGGCTCCTTCTCTGGATTTCACTATCTCTCGGGCTTTGGCTCTATGTCATGATTTTACTCCCTCTCGGACTTCAGCTCTCTCTCGGGCATTAGCTCTTTATCGGGCTTTGGCTCCCTCTCAAGATTTCACTCTCTCTCGGGCTTCGGCTCTCTGTAAGGATTTCACTTCATCTCGGACTTTGGCTCTCTCTTGGGCTTCAGTTCTCTGTGGGGATTTCACTCTCTCTCAAACATCGGCTCTCTCTCGGGATTTCACTCCTCTCGGATTTCAGCTCTCTCTCAGGATTTCACTCCCTCTCGGGCATCAACTCTCTATTGGGCTTCGGCCCTCTCTCATGCTTCGGCTTTCTCAGGCTTCGGCACCCTCTCGGAATTTCACTCCCTCTCGGTTTTGGCTCTCTCGGGCTTCAACTCTCTCAGACTTCAGCACCTTATCGAGATTTCACTCCCTCTCGGGCATCGGCTCCCCCTTCGGGCTTTGTAGGTTAAAGCTCATCAATTATCTCACAGTTTCTAGCCTCCAAGTTTCAAGATTTCTAGTTTCAGGACTATGATCTCCGATTTCAAGAGGCAACCTCAAGCTTGTTCCTTCGTCACCAGCTTGTGTTTGAGGGAGGTGTTAAGGAAATATTATTATGGAAATGGTGTTAAAGGAATATTATTAAGGAAATAATATTAAGAAAATATTACCTTTTTATTATGGAATCAATCTCCAAGATAAAATTCTTAGTATCCTTAGAATTTGTGATTTTATTATATTTCTCTATTATATGAAGATTCTCTATATTCATTATTATTGTACATAATTACAGGATTCCTTTCATATTTTGGTTTTCTATGTAGCCTATATAAATGTCCATACCATTGTAAATACAATATAAAGTGAATTCAAGACTTTCTTTCATTATCTAACATGTTCTCTTGTTTTATGTTGTTATGATGAGCATATCTTATGGATTTTTATTGAACAATGTGATGATGCCACAGTTACTAAAATTATCACATTGTTTATAGAGATTTTATTTGAATTTTTGTAGCAGATCTCATCATTTCGAGAGAGCAAGTCTGATGATCGGCGGTTTTACATTTTTACTGCTACAAAGACCCTACATTTGAGGACTAATTCAAGGAGAGACCGGGTTGCTTGGATACAAGCTTTGGTCTCAACTAGGAGCCTGTTCCCACTGAGAACACTGAATGATAGTCTCTCCAATATTGTACTGAAAGATTTATCTATTTCAACTGAGAGGCTTAAAAAGCGATTAGTTGAAGAGGGAGTCAATGAAAACCTTGTTAAGGATTGTGAACAGATCATGCTTTCAGAGTTCAGTGATATTCAAGGACAATTCAAAGTTCTTTGTGAAGAACGATCCAATTTACTCGACACCATAAGGCAATTGGAGGTAATCAACTTAATTATGAATATGCTTGGTTAATGCAAATGCTTGTAGAAATGTTGCACCATTGTTTTTGTCTATAACTACAATTTTTAATTTGATGTAAACTAAATTTAGTATTTGCTGAATTTTATGTTTATTTGGATGGTGCATTTAATTTAATATTTGCATTTTCTAGATTATAGTTTAATATAGCTGGGAGGATGTGATAATTTCAGTAATTTATTCTGTTTGTTGTGCTTGAGTGGATTGTGGTCACAATTACTTGAAAATTTTCAGCTTCTTGTTATTTACATTAAGGTTTCTTGGGAAGTTAATTAACCTCTCAGCCTAGAATTACCTTCTATTTCTTCCCTCCTCACACCATCTCCCATATTTATTTAAAATCAAGTTGTTTAAATATTTCCACTTCATTAGTGCAACTTTTGTTATTTGTTTATTAGGACCAATCATCTTGACCATTATTTAATGATGTATTCAGTTGATTGTTTGGTGGAACATAGTATGTGGACCGATCTACCATTTATAAATATTCGGTTCAACAAAAACAATATCGACCATATTCGAAAATGGTAAGATAAACACTTTCCTTGAGTTATTTTGATGCATCAAAGGCATAGAGCTTTCAACGTCATGTCGATAACTAATGGTATTTGCCTATATCAAAAAATTAATTAATTGAAATATCTTGAGATGGGTCGGCTTCCAAGAGATTGATTCTTGTTATATATTTTGTTGAAATCTCAATATACTACCTCTAGGTTCCAGGTTTTACATCTACTTCATTCTCAAAATATAAACCCTTCAGCCTGCCATTTGAGGGATTGAAATATTTTACGTCCTCAACCAATTCTTATTTCATGTTTCTGATATCTGACCATGGTCTAGTCCAGCAACATTCCCATGCAAAATATATTTTCTTTCCCCGTGGGCTATTTGAGTTCTTCATAGATTCTTGCTTTAGATTTTATTTCTCAGTCCACAAATCACTAGAGGTTAGTTGGAGTTGCATGAAACTTTCTTGTCAAATAAACGCGGGAAATCAGTTCCACTATGACGGTTAAATAGATATAAAATTTAGCCATGTTTGCTAAGTGCACATCCAGGAAAATGACACTTAACCTGCCTTCATTTGACACATGCAAACTCGATCTCAGCTTCATTAGATAAGTCTACGAATTACGAAAGACTGGTTGTGCTTCTTGACTAAACCCCTTGAGGCTTTTTTGATCTCTACTATGCCGAGCTATTACAGCTTCTAGATTTGATTGTAATATTCTGACCTGACTTGCTATTTTGGTTTCCTTGCATTTATGAGTCTTACCATTCAGCCAAAGTTTCCAGATAAATTGTCTTATTATTTCCCATGCACAAGGAGTTCCATAGTACTCTTCCAGGGATGTCTTAGTTTAGTGAGAACATTTTTTTTCAATTTTGAAACCATGTAGGAACTAGAATGAGAGCCTACAACATAAGTGAAACTAATTTAAGAAACTAGTAATTTTGAACCAACATGATGTTTTCTGTTATATGTGTGTGTGTGTAAATGAAATTTAAGCTATATTTCCTTTGCTTTTGCTAAAGGACCCAACAAGTTGGTGCAACCTCCAGTGATCTTGTTATGGGGTTGACAGAGAATTCATGTCATGTCATATTTCAAACTGTTTTCGTTTATTTTCAGATTGAATTATCCGATTTTAATTGATGGGTGTAGTTGTCGTGAATTAGTCACCATGATGACGTAATTGAATGGAACCAAGAACTTGCTTATTTTTCCAATGTAAGGCCATCATATGTGTGCGCGCACCTATATTTATGTAGATAGATGGATATATGGATATTGAAACTCGGAGACTGAAAAGAATACACTTCGCCTTTGTACTTGTAATTTGCAATTAGTGATATGGGTTATTTGTCACGACATACAAGTGGTTAGTTTGGTATTTTGTCAAATTTTCATATCGAAAGGTGTAGATTGAATATTTATGGCTGCCTTCTGTTTTTGTCAGTTTTCTGCATGCAATTGCCACAAAGTCTGTGATATTTAAATTTGGCTTCCTTCTATAAAATTGCAAGTGTGACACATATGGTTAGATCATATATTTATGAAACAAGCTTTGTTTATCTAATGTATATATCAAAAACCTTTTTTTTTCTTATGCAGGCTGCTAATATTGAAGCTGATGCCTCTGGAATTCCTGATGGTGAATACCAAATGACCAAGGACGAATTTTCTAGTCTAGGACGTGGAAAATATAGTGGTACTGGAAATATCCATCATTTAAGCTTCTCTCTGTATAGAAAAGTTTAATATTTATTTATATGTAATGATGTTCTTGACATCTTTTTTCGATTTCCAGAATGCAGCACAACCGAGTCATCTGATGATATTGAGAAACAAGAGCTTGAGGAGGTATCAGATGGGGATGAAACTTTCTTTTATGATACAAGAGAGTCTTTTACCGAACCCTCTGTTAGTTGTGGGCCTGTAAAAGGAGTTGCAGATCAAGCCAATCAGCAAAAAGAACCAGGAAACAAGTTTGATAATGTGGAGAAGATGTATGATGAGAAGGAAAAATGTGATTCTAGATATCCAAATATTGAAAGGAGAAAGAATCTTCCTGATCCAGTTGAGAAAGAGAAAGGTGTCAGTCTATGGTCTATGATTAAAGATAATGTGGGAAAGGATCTCACACGAGTTTGTCTGCCTGTTTATTTCAATGAACCAATATCTTCCCTTCAAAAATGTTTTGAGGACTTCGAATACTCTTATCTTCTGGATCGAGCATACGAGTATGGAAAAGCGGTAAGACTGAAATTTATTAATTCTTGGTGTAGTCAGACATGCTCTAGAATTTTATGTACTTACATAGGTAACACGAGGGTGTGCGTTCACATAGGATGAGTCCAGTTCATTGTTATCATAGAGGTTACATATACAAGGGTCTACTAATTGTCTTATAAATTCCGTGGCATTTGGGCTAAGTATTTACAACTAATATATTGTCTGGTAGGCTTGAGATTTTTCTTTTTCTTTTAATTATTGTCTTGTATATCCGTTTGAAAGAGTATACCTGTCACAAATGGATGATATATCGGCCTATGTAGGAAACTGCAATGCACTTGTTGGGCCTTGTGGATAGGGGGTTTTGGAGAAGAGAGAGGGCTTCTCCCATTGTGTAGTCTACTTTCAATTGTTTTTCTGGGAGCTGATGGGAGGAGCAGGGTATCTACCATTTTCTGCAGCTTACTATCATTAGCCGTAAAAGAAAAGCAAAATAATGTTCTAGTGTTTGTTGCGTTCTAATGTTTAAAAATCTGCCTCTATTTCTGGACTCCTTAGCTTGTTTAATGCTATTAATTTTTTCATGAGCATCAAAGAATGTTATTGTTTTATATCTGTTAAATCTTACATTTCGCTTCCTTGGGCCATGTAATACAATATCAGGGAAACAGTATCCTAAGGGTTCTAAATGTTGCTGCTTTCGCTGTCTCTGGATATGCTTCCTCTGAAGGCCGGCACTGTAAACCCTTCAATCCTTTACTGGGAGAAACATATGAAGCCGAGTATCCTGACAAAGGAGTTCAATTTTTTTCTGAAAAGGTCAGTGTCTGGGATTTTATAGTGCAGATTTGTACCTAAGATGGTGAAAAAGATAGTGCATACAGCTTTGATAATAGGTATCTCAATACCTTTATGGATTGTAATTATGGAATTTCAATTCCCCTGTAAACGGAAGTAAAAAGGAAGTGCTGCCTTTTTCTTTCTTTCTTTTCCTTTCAACCATCCAATGGCTCTCAACAAAAGTCCCATCCTTTTCAATCTCTGTCAGTTTTCATTAGCAGAAGTCTCTGCCTAAAAAGTGTTATCAAAGCTGTATGCAACCTTGGACAAGTGAATTTTTTTTAAGTCTGTTTAGGAGGAATTTTTTCCCGAAGTATTCCTTTGCTGTTCTTGAGTGTATGTAATAGATTAACAAATAATCAATAATTGTGATTACATTCTCTAGAAATGTAGGAAGTGGATGGATGTAGGAAATATTCTTTATCTTTTACATCATGCTGTTGGATTCAAGGACATGTTGATCACTTTGTCAAGTACAGGCTTCTGATGATTTAAATACAAATGCCCGTGTTATATATTAAATTCACAGATATTAATATTTTGAGTTGGAACAGGTCAGTCACCACCCAACTGTTATTGCCTGCCATTGTGAAGGGAAAGGGTGGAAATTCTGGGGTGAAAGCAACCTCCGCGCTAAATTTTGGGGGCGGTCAATTCAGCTTGATCCAGTTGGAGTTCTGACATTAGAGTTTGATGATGGTGAAGTGTTCCAATGGAGCAAGGTGAGAGCTGCTGCATGATCGTTTTTGGGCTGCATTTTGAAACTCCATTTTTTTAATCATCTTCTGGCTTCTTTTTCTAATTTTGTGGGTCAAATTACATCGAATACTTTCATGTCGTGTTAGGTCACAACATCTATTTATAATCTTATCCTTGGTAAAATATACTGTGATCACCATGGGACAATGCAAATACATGGTAATCGTCAGTATTCTTGCAAACTCAAGTTCGAACAGCAGTCTATTCTTGACCGAAACCCTCACCAGGTTAGAAATGTGTTTTTAGCAAATTCTGCTTCATTTTTTAACTTGGAATTACTAGAACCCTCTAATCAAGCATAGTACTGTACTGGCTTAATTGCTTTACATCTTTGTGGCAGATGTTGAGTTCGGATATTATCAGACTTGAAACACAATTATGTTGTTTTTTTGAAAACGAAACACAATTATGTTAATTCATCTAACATCCAACTTCGACGCAGGTCAATGGGTTTGTTGAAGATGTTTCGGGGAAAAAAGTAGCTACATTATTTGGGAAATGGGATGACAGCCTGTATTATATTAGTGGGAATGGGACTGGTAAACCAAAGGATTGCAATTTCTCTTCTAATGCCTCCTTGGTGTGGAAAAGTAATAAGGCCCCACCTAATCTCACTCGGTACAACTTAACATCGTTTGCAATCACACTGAATGAGCTGACTCCTGGACTGCAGGTAGAGATAGTGTATTATATCTATCTCACATGCGATTTCTTTTTTCTTCTTATACATAGCTAATTGTTTCTTATAGCTTTGTCTGATCCCGGGTATTTGATCACGGATTAAGGAGAAGCTTCCACCAACGGATTCCAGGCGTAGACCAGACCAGCGGCATCTGGAGAATGGTGAATATGAGAAGGCAAACGCGGAGAAACAACGGTTGGAAAAGAGGCAAAGAATGGTATGTTTGGTACCTTCCCTTTATCGTCTTGACATTCTTTATATATTCAACATTTATATGATATTGAATATCAAGCTGTATCCTGATAATTTTAATACTTCTCAGCAAGAGTCGTTACATTTAAGTGTCGGGTGGTTATTATTAAGCTCCACATTTATGAAGCATTTACAATAATTCTCAATTCATTTTATATCATACTTCCTCTTATTTTGCACAGTCGAGAAAATTACAAGAAAATGGATGGAAGCCTAGATGGTTCCAGAGGGAAGGTGAAAATGGATCCTTCCGCTATGCAGGTGGGTATTGGGAAGCCCGAGAGCAGAGCAAGTGGGATGATTGTCTAAATATATTTGGAGAATTTAATGAAGATGTTCATAACTCTGGGGACTCTTGATGTTAGGAAGGTTCGTACTTTCTTGAAAACCTCATTTATGTATTTATGTTAGGAAGCTTTTTCTTCAGCAGCTGCAGCGGCAATCCACATTTATATGGTCAATATTAATCATAGAGTCTGTTTATGTTTATCCTAGTCAAAGACTATAGTTATGATTGTCTCATGGAAGCATGAGAGTTGAGACACTACTCATCATTTACATTAACAATCGCCTATTTCTGCTCTTAGTTTCTTAATGGCTTTATAATGACCATGTGTTTCCATAAATTTTAAGTCTCTGATGGATCTCAGGAATGAGTATTAGACAAGGGAAGTTATTGAATCATTTAAAATTTCTTCAATATTCCTTTTATTTCATCGATTCTTTCTGAGATCCAAATAAGAGAATACTCGCCTAGGGTGTTAATAATTAAATGATATATTTATTATTATTAATTATCGCACTTTTCGGTGCAATAATTAACAATTCTCCCACTTAGAAAATGATTGGCTCTCAATCAAGTTTCTAAGTGAAAGAAGTGTTAATTATTGCACCGAAAGGTGCAATAATTAATAATAATAAAATATATTAATTATGTGGGTGAGTCCCACATGTATAAAAAGAAAATAATAAAAAATTTAAATTCACTATTTACACAGTGAATCTCATGCCTATAAATAGAGGCTTAATTTTATTATTTTTTACATTTCATTCTTAACCAAATCATTTGTATTATAAGAGAGAATATATTATTTTTTCTTAAGAGTTTGTGAGAAAATTGTAATTCTATTAGAGTAATGATATACATACTTAAACTTTTACTTAAAGTTTCTACACCTCTCTCACCGAAGCTACAGTGAGAGGGGTGTAGAAACTTTAAGAGAAAATTTAAGTATGTTTATCATTTTTTATTCTCTTATTCTAAGAGAGTGTGAGATTGTTCACTCCTTGTGTTTAGAGAGAAATTGTAAAATTATTTCCTCTATTGTGAAACCCTTCTACATTTGTTTGTGGATGTTTCTCTCACATAGAGGGTTTAACCACGTTAAATCCGTGTCTCATTATTTTATTTTATTATTAATATTTATGGTATGGTAAACCTCCTAATTATTATTGTATTGTTATATGGTAGACAACGCCTCATAAACTAACAAATGTTCTCAATTTCACTTTACTTGCGTGCCAGTTTTAGCCAACGATCCCCTAAAAGTGATATCAGCGCTTCAGGTTCAGGGTTACTATTCACGTAGACTGTTCACATATACAGTATAATACTATTCAAGTATACAATACTATTCATATATATAGTACTATTCACTTATACAATACTATTCACATATACAGTACTGTATAAGTGTATATGATACCATTCACGGTGAAATAGTAAAAGCTGGTTCAAGTGAGAAACTGATCATCATCAGAAACATGACAAGAAAGTACGAAATTGAGAAGTTCAACGGGAGCAACTTTTCCCTATGGAAACTTAAAATTAAAACAAACTTGAGAAAAGACATTTGCTTAGCGGCAATTGGTGAGAGATCAGATGAAATGACTGATGAAAAATGGAAGGATACGAATGACAATGCTATGGGCAACTTGTATCTAGCCTTAGCAAATTATGTGTTATCCATCGTTGCAGAGAAGATGACTGTAAAAGAGATTTGGGATGAACTTACCAAATTGTACGAGGTCAAGTCACTACACAACAAGATCTTCTTGAAGTGGGGACTTGACACTCTTCGTATGAGTGAGTCTACATCCATGGCAGATCACATCAATAACTTGAATACACTATTTTCCCAACTCACTATGTTGGATTATAGTATATCTACAAATAAACGTGCGAAGATTCTACTTCAGAGTCTACCTGATTCGTATGATCAACTTATCATCAACTTGACAAGTAATGTTATCACTGGTAATCGAGTCTTTGACGAAGTTGCAGCTGCTGCTCTGGAAGATGAGTATAGGCACAAAAATAAGGAAGACAGATCATTTGGTTCACAACAAGCAGAAACATTATCGATGACAAGAGGGAGATCAACGGAATGTGGCTGAAGTACGAGTCAAAACCATGGTAGATCGAAATCAAAGAGTTGAAGAATGTCAAATGCTACAATTATAGCAAGAAAGGACACGTCAAGAAAGATTATTGGAATATGAAGAATGACGTAGAAAAGCTATTGTTGCAACAAAATCTCAGAGATATGTTGCAAGTACTTCTGAAAAAGGTGGCGCACTTTACAGTGAAGTAGCAATGGTGTCCAATGATAGCAAAAAACAGCTAAATGATGCATGGTTTTATGGCACATGACCTCTAAGAGAGAATGGTTATGCTATTATGAATATGTCTTTGGAGGATCGGTTTTTCTAGGCAATGATCATGCCTTAAAAATTACTGGGATTGGAGCCATCAAAATAAATATGTAAGATGGTACTATTCGCACTGTATAAGATATTCGACATGTTGTAGGAATAAAGAAAAATTTTCTGTCAGTTGGACAGTTAGATGACCTTGGATACAAGACCGTTGTTGAAAACATGGTATTAAAGATGGTGAAAGGAGCACTTACAGTCTTGAAAGCTGAAATGATCTCAACAAACTTGTATATGCTCTTGGGAGACTCAATTCAAGAAGCAACTGCATTGGTGACATCACTGGATTCTGGAGAGGAAGCTTCTATGTTGTGGCATTAGAAACTATGCCACATGTCAGAACAGAGAATGTAAATTTTTATCAATCAAAAGTTACTCACAGGCTTGAAAGCGGTTAGTCTACCATTTTGTGAGCATTATGTTACAAGTAAGCAAAACAGATTAAAATTCAGCAAGTCAAGTGTTCGGAGTAAAATCATATTAGAATTGATTCACTCTGATGTTTGAGAAGCAACAGTTCAATCTCTGGGGAAAATAAAATATTTTGTATCATTTATTGACGACTTTTCTAGAAGATGTTGGGTGTACCCAATAAAAAATAAGTCAGATGTGATGTCAGTTTTCAAAAATTTCAAAGCACAAATTGAAGTAGAATCTAGAAAGAGAATCAAGTGTTCTCAAGTAGAAACTTCTAAGCCTCATAATTATTATTATATTGTTATATAATAGGTAACGTCTCCTGAACTAACAATTGTTTTTAATTTCACTTTACTTACGTACCAGCTTCAGCCCACGATCCTCTAACATGAGAGACAATAGAAAATAATATGCTTATTTCCCATCTTAGCTTAAATTTACTGTTTTGTGGCCTGGATTGTTTTGTTGAGACCTAACTCCGCTTAACTTTCTGATCATACAGAAGGAGCCAGTTCTCATAACTATTTTCCGAGCAGGCTGTAAATGTAAGTGGTCCGGTTGCTCCTGATTCTCCAGGATTCTGAAGTAAACGAAGTCATTCCTGGTAACATTTGAATGAATATAAAGATCATCGGTAGGTCTGCCGATTATTTCCTTTGAAGTTTTAACATTATTAATTTCAAGTTTCTGGGAGAGGGGAAGGGGTTGGCGGGAATTGTTTGTGAAATGTAGTCCGTTCGTTTGTAATAGTTCCTTCAACGCTAGTAGCCTCTGGCTGGCAATTTCGTTTTGATATTTTTTGTATCTTTGTTAGGAATTAGTAACAAAAATGTGTATTCTTAACGGATCCAACTGTTATGTGATTTTTATACTCTTACCATATAGGCATATATTATAATATATGCAATTACGAATCATGAAATAACATTTGGGTCACCAAGTTTTTATGTTTTCTAATAATGACATAGCTTTTTTTTTTTTTTTCTTTTCCATTTTAACTAAATAGGTCCTGGTGAATCGACCAAAGTTATGGTATTGAATTTTGACCATCAAAATGTGACAATATGTAGCTTAACAATCAAGGGTATTTCAGTTATTTCAATATATAGATTGGGAACTATTTAATACCAATGTGCAAAAGAAAAAAATGAGTACTCAGGAAGAAAAATACACTAAGTGTTAAGGGATCAAAGTAATTGTGACCATTGTCCATGTAAGATGAATGATTAACGTTTATTCATGCATTATTTACATAACAAATTATCAAATTTTGGCCATGTAAGATATTCATGTTTTCTTTAGATAGTAAATTATCAAAATTTAATTCTTTATCACTGTACCAGTTGGAAGCACCAAATTTAACTCATTTAGGTATTTCTAAAAATTCATATTTAAAAATCGGTTTATAAAGAGAAGGAGCACATGAGGTTATATTATCATTTATATTGTTCAGCCCTTCTCAAGTCGTCTTGTTCGCAACAACGGTTACAAAATCGCTACTATACCGATTCCATGATCGGCATGGTGTGTCTAATTCCATACTTTTCATGGTGTCTATTCTTATACAAATTATTACAAATTCATAAGTAGAACTCATTCTTAAAAATCGATTTATAAAAAGATGGAGCCCATATACTTATATTCTCATTTATATTATATTTAACCAACATGAAATTTGAGATCTTTAACACCACCCATCAATACTTTCTTAATATTCTACTCAACCCTAAAGATAAAAGTAAAACTCTAGGCCTGATAAGTTAGGGGGCGGTAAATGGACAATTTTCTATACTCGTTGGTTGGACGGGTCAGATACAAAGGTATTGATATCTCCATTCAAATGGAGATAAAATTCCAATTTGGACGGGAACCGCACGAAGGTTCACGGGGTTCGAAATATTAGAGGCAAATAAGGGGGCACTTTTCATACTCGGTGATTGAACGAGACAAATAAAAATATTAATATCCTCATATCATACCTGGCTTGTTGCTATCCGTACCTACTAGCCATAAAATAACCTTATCTTTTGAGCTTGTTGAAGACATGTAGACAAAATTGGTGGGTAGCCGTAGCTAGCTATTTTATTAGGGGCCATCTATAATGCCCATGTGTATACAATACCCATGGGTTTCCAATCGTTATATCAATTTTAATAAGATCCAACGATTGGGAATTAAGAGCTTTTAGAATAAATAATAAACATGTTACCTTTTTAATTGATTAACATATAATTTTAACCATTAAATATGCAACTTTGACCATTAAATTATTGGGGTTTTGGCGCGGGCGCAGCAGAAACTCGCGGTTCGGGTGAAATCGTAATTTTAAAACTTTTTAAATTACCGAATAAATTATTCAATATCCAATATGAATAATTCATTCATATTTCACCTAAACATATTTATTCGATATCAAATAACGACATAAATAGTTAAGAAACATCGCGAAACTTTTACGAAAATATTTTTCCACAAAATGGCATAAAACACGTTTTTGACCGAACCGACCACCCAATGCACATGAGGGCTGCCTAGGTCAGCCCCAACAGTACTAGAGAAGTTCATGGGCTGCCCGAACAGTGACCAATTCACTGTTTTGGCAGCCGTCACCCGGTTGGCTCAAAAGTCACCCGGTAACACCGTTTTCACTTATTTCAATTCTGAAACAATTTCCGGCAATTGTTCCAACACCCAAAACACATCCAATACATTTATATGACATAATTTTCATCACAATAAACCCAGTTTTTCAAGATCTGATTTTGTAACAAAAATTATCAATATTTCATGCTTTGATCCAATTTTCTTAACATTAATCCATTTAATCACAACACCGATCCAAGCCACCACCAATGAAGCACCCAAGAACAATTCTAGGCATTACAAGAGTGGTCATAACACTCTAGAATGTTGCAATGGCAACATATCATCAAATGATCAAATTGAACAAATATTACAATAATATCTTTCAATTCAACTTTACACATGCATAACCCCTCCATTCCATCTTCCAAATCCAAAACACCCAAATTCTTAGGAAAAGAAGAAACCCTAGAATCAATCTAGACGATCAAGAACAAGAAATATGCTTTCTAAGCTTAGGGATATTGAGGATTACCTTTAATTCTCTTAATTTCCTAAAGCTTTTTCTTGATTTTCTTCTTTTTCTTCCTTGAATCATCAAGCAAAATTTAGAAGGTATTTGGAAGATCAAGTTTCGGCCATGGCAAGCCTTTTTTTTTTGAAAAGAATTTTTTTTCCTTTTAAAATGGCATTGCTGACTTTAGAAGGGCATTTTTGTCATTTTAGAAAAAATTAATTTGATCCAAAATCAAATTAATAAATCATGCCACATGTTACCAATTAATAATAAGCATGTGTGATAACAATTATCACAAATGAAAATTATCTAATTAAATTAAATATAAAGTTAAAGTAGTCAAAAATCAAATTTAACACTTTAACCTTAAATTTAATGCCAAGTGTAACCAATAATAATTAAACATATATTCCATAACAATTATGAATATATATATCAATTAATCATTTAAATATTTAACATTTAAATATCTAAATAATTAATTAATATAATTATTAATCCATATGTATTTTATTTACATTAAATAAAATATGTATAGAAGTGACATGTGTCAAAATCTCATTTGAAAATTAATTAATGTGTATCTAATCAAATTATGTATCAAATACAAATACACAATAATTACGATTGACCAAAAAAATACCTTTATGCATGCGTTTTCGTTTAACCGATTAAACGATTCGAATTAACTCATTTAATTTTATGAAGTATTATGAATAATCTATATTATTCATAACGCGTTGCCCAAGTGCTCAACGAGTACACTTCATATTGTGGGACTCTCTAAGTTTAGGTTTATCCGTCACGAAATCCAATTTCGTGTCCATAATTATCCACTCATGAATTATGACGACCACAAATAATCTCGCTAACTATGCAAGTCGAGGTCATTATATACGTATAATCCCTCCGTCACAGGCTATCCATATTATACCTGGGATATAGATAAGAACATCAAATCCTTATGGTATAATATAGTCGACTTTCAAATTTACGATCTCTAAATAACACTCGGAACTCGCTTCCGAAGTTATATCACGGCCATGGATTTACTAGATCGCAAACACGTGTAGGATACCTATGCCCTGTACACAGGACTGACAGATTCTATCTTGATACACACTGGATATCATGAGCATCAGTCCACACCCAACGAACAGGTAGAGGTCTGATCTAAATAGATCGGTGACGTACTGCCATCAAAGTGTGAATGATAACTCATATATCCACTGTGGTATCTCAAGTCGAAGGACCACTATGCTCGCTCAACTCGAGAAGATTCCTATTGACGTTGGTGTACCATCTATTAGGAAATTTTCAGTGAGTCATTCAGTGTTTATCAAATAAACACCTACATGTCTATACGAGTCTCCCGAGACTCATGGTTCATTGGGATAAACCATCGAACCAAGTCACGATATACGACATATATGTACTGGTCTCAACAGATTTTACTAACCAACCCGTGTTAGTAAATCTTGACCATGAACTTTATTTAAGGATATACAACTTATAGTGACGCTTCCCAATGTCAATTACAAACTACGTTGTAACTGTGCACTACTCCTAGGGTCTTTGTCTAATATACACGTATCACTAAATCAGATTTAGTTTCAATCTAATCATAATCAGATATCTAATCGTAACTAGATCAATATTTATATAAAAGACAAGAGGTGCTACCATTAAATAAGTAATATTATGGAAAACGGTATTGTTCGTATTCATGAATCGGACATAAATACGATCCGGATTGGCACTCCAAGCACCAACCTTAATAATTTCTCCCACTTGCTCTAGTGCCAATCCACGATATCATATACACATCTCAATGTATATTACATACTCATGGCCCTCAAGAGCTCACCTAGCACTCAAGAGGTAGACAACAACAAGTAAGCCCGCTATTACAAATTGAATCTGTCAAACAAAGCCAATTGTTTTCCTTAGCCAACATCATTCATATTTTGTAGAATCCAATTTCTACATCAATATATCAATATTGTGCTATAGTTATTAAGTTGTCTATGTATTTAGAGATCAAATCAAAAATACTATGTAGACAACAACAAACACAACACTAATATCAAAACATCTAATCTATAAGATCACTATGCAACTTCATAAGTCAATACTTCATAAGTTGCAACGAATTCCACTAATACAGTAGAATCAACCGTGACATTCCCACTGCATCTTTTCTGACTTTATATGACATAGACCATCTAATGTCATAATTAGACTCAAAACTAATCTGACCCTAATGATTGGAATTATATTCTCCATGAATAAGAAACTTGTTCTTAATATCTCAAAGATAACAAAGAACATGTTTCAAGACACATCATATGGTCTATAACATATCAAAATAACTCGTAACATTTACAATTAAATTAATATCTTTAATCGCACATAATATAGTATTCATTATACTATCATCATATGATGCATCAGATTGACTAGACATTCTAATCAATTTCTCTTTCGATAAAAGGAATCATCCTTTACGAAAGATTAATACTATATACAAGAGACACATTAAATGTCAAACAATTATACTAACTGTCACACAGATAGTCTTGTTGTGTCCTTTATAAGATCATATCCAATGTACGACTAATGGGAGTTTCTCACAAGTCTCTTAGTTTTATATCATATATGAAACTTTATATCAAATATAACAGAGACTACTCCCACTGCTATCACGGAGAAAAGAAGACTTAGGTAAATCCTTTACCTTACAAACATCTCATTATTACATTAATAATGACAATGTCGTTAGGATATATAACACTAGAAAGAAATTTGTACGCTCCTACTGACCCTATTATCATATATGTATTCTCTATGCTTTGATAAAATCAAACAATCTGACTGTATCAAAATTAGAGAACACAGATTTTCAGAAAACTTATCTGAGTCTACAATAGGCTCTATAAGCTAGTACACCAAACTGTGATCTCAGCAGAATACATCTCCGAGGTCATTCTAGAATGAACTATTCAAACAAAGAAATCGCAATGGATCTCTTATTCGAAGAAACCACTCAAGAACATCACTTTGCTAAATACACAGTTTAATATCAACATTAACCAACAGATCTTTAATTGTTCAATTAGTGCAACCAGAGACAAGTTTTCTCAGAATTTACAATAGATCACTGAGTATAACTTTTCTCACTGTCATACTATAAAGGTCAAACCTTTAACAAGCTCACTTTGCTTTTGCTGCGCAAATAATTTGCACATTTTATGAGCGATTCATAATGAAAGCTTAATCAAGTTCAAAACTTGATCGTAGTAAGCTATGAACAATCTTAGATTTATGGTTCAATGGTAATTTCCGAAATCGATATCAAATATCGCTTCCACTATAAGTTATAGGATAATTTGCTTTAATAAGAAAACAACAGAATCATTAAGTATCAAATACTTTGTAAATGATTCTGACATCCTATTGGACTTATATGAAAGCTATCTAAGGGTCTTTTCATCCTATTAATTACGTAGTTCCATTTTAGTTTATCACTCTCATATTTGACTTCAATAAGTCAAGTCTTTTCTATAATCATTAACATCTGATGTTACTTACCAAGTAATAAAATAATTTTATTACTCGGGATCATAGAAAAGATATTCTATCAAATAGAATACAATATTCTATTAAATAGAATAAATGATAAACTTTTACTTGTACCTCCGAGGCGCAAGTACTTTCGATTATATAACCAATATACAAAAGAAAGATTCAAATCTCAAACTTTTCAAGATTCAAATTTTCTACCTATACATATCATATACGTAACTGTAGAAACTAATGGAACACTAATTAAAATGATGAATTAGTGTTACTGGAGCACAACCCCAAGAGTATTGAAAATCTAATTCGGTAACACTCAATACAAACGAATCAGATCATAAAAGATTCGATTTCTCCCACTGATCAATTCCATCACGATGGAATCGTAGAAGAATCATATTGAGTAAGAATCAAATTCATTAAATAACTTTAGAACTAATTTCCATAAATTCATATGTTTGATCATATCAAACATCCTTGAACAATTCAAAGACTCACGACGAATTTTAAAATATAGTTTTCACACTTCAAATAGAATATTTTTGAACCATTCAAAATATTCTATCCGCATTTCATCAGAAACATATTGAAAGTTCTCAAACTATTCAAAACGATCAATGTGTATTCTTATAGAAACACACAACTAAGTAATGACAACTCATTAACTAAGTTACGAAGTAAAGAAAACTATCCAAGGTAATTTATAATTCATTAAACTACATACATCCAATGTATTAGTTTAATAAATCTATAGTTGTCGTATTGTGAGAATCGAAATTCTCAACACACAACTATACACATCTTATTTCTTAAGCTCTATAATTTGCCTTCAATTAATCACAACAATTGTAAATAATTGATTAGCAAACTGTGTCAAACACATGACTTCTAAAAGTCACTAAAGCCAATAAACGTCATTATAAGATAAACAAATACCTAATAGGGTTTTTGAATGTCAGTCAAGAATATCGAGACATGAACTAATTCACGTCAATTCTTACCTCATAAGAAACTATTCTCTCTAGATAATTATATCCTAAAACAAATATCTATTTAGATTACTTATCGTGACTTAGTAACTAAGTCACTAACCATCTTGATTTTCAAGAAAATCGGAACAACAGTTCTCGATGGTTTTGACTAATCTAACAATATCAAAGTCTACTAACATTCTAGAACTTATTCTAAAAAAACGCAACCATAAGTGAAGTCAACAAAAAATATTCAAATAATATGCATGTAGTGGATTAGAAGTATAATTCTATTAACAATATAGAATAAATGAAAACAAAAGCAGCAATTTTCATAAAATTACACACTGCTTTAGTTATGGATTTTTAACCCAACATTATATCTCACTACTTTACGTAATATCGTAATCCCCAACGGAAAACGGGAATTCAATAATTAAATTGAATTCCATAGTGAGAAGTGGACCCCATGACTATATTCCGACTAACAGCTTTGACACGATCTCGCCTACATATATTCATTAGGTAGACAACTCATTGTCAATCACACTCACTGTGACTCCTAATTTTGGTCCTGACCGTTTCTCGTTATGACAGCTTTGGCACGTTCACAGGAAGGCGTATCAAGGCTTCACTTGCCAATGACAAACTCAAGCTATTGATGTAGTCATGACAGCTTTGGCACGTTCAGGATTTCCACTTTCACTTGAATTTGTCTAGTATCAAATATACACCCGGCATGGATAAAATTCTATCAACTACACCCCACTGCTTTGGCACTTTCTCGGATGCAGCCATAGAAAGATACCCATAAACCGTATTGACAAGTAGGGGTGTACACGTCGGTACGGGTCGGGTTCCGGCAAATTCTAATCGACCCGATCGGGTCGGGTCATCTGCAAATCAAAACCCGAACCCGAAATTATGGATGGTGACCCGATCGGGTCGGGTCGTTCGGGTCGGGTCGGTTGACTCGGGTTCAGTTGGGTCAACAGATTCTGAAAATATGTAGTTATAATTTTTAATGGTACAAAATTGATGAATCGATGCACCAGTTCCAGTGGATAATTGTTGAGATAAAATGCAAGGAGTCACAAGTTCGAGTTCATTCTTTGCAGATTTTTTTTTTCCTTATTTGTTTTACTCATTTTAGCATCACAGTTTCA
The DNA here is from genome assembly GCA_019454045.1 of Zanthoxylum bungeanum. Lineage (NCBI taxonomy): Eukaryota > Viridiplantae > Streptophyta > Magnoliopsida > Sapindales > Rutaceae > Zanthoxylum > Zanthoxylum bungeanum. The sequence continues at coordinate 171,122 of SKCR01023795.1, forward strand.
ATTTGTCTTTGTCATCACAGTTTTTATTTTCAAAACCACCTTATTAATACCTTTGCATAAAATCATGTTCCTAATTAATCAGTTCATTAACAGTGATGACAAATCCTCCCTCTTCCTGTCACAAAGCAAATAAATCCAAAACCTTAATCAAAATATGTTTTGATTGAATGCTTACAAAACAAAATAAAAATTGTAGAAATCGTAGATACTAGATTGGAAACTCACCGAGAAAGAAAGTTTGGAAAGAGAGAGATAGAGGGTAGAGGCTAATGGCTATAGGGCGAGATCGAGAGAGAGAGAGAGAGAGTCACTGGTTTGAGTGGTTTCTTCGTGAGAGAGAGGGGCTTGCTGCTGTGTGTTGAGTGAGGGGTGAAGAACAATGTAAAGTTGTAACTTGTAAACCTAATATTTTTATTTTTATTTTTTATATTGACGGTAGTCGGGTCGGGTTCGACCCGACTTTTTAAATGAAACCCGTGACCCGACCCGAATATCTCGGGTCGGGTCATGACAACCCGATTTTTTTCTACTATTTATGAAACCCGCCCCGGGTCGGGTCGGGTTTCCTCGGGTCGGGTCGGGTCGTCTTCTAAACCGCAAATTTGTTCACCCCTATTGACAAGACGGACCAGGAAACATGCATCCAATACATGTCACTCTAATGCCTTATTTAAACGGGGATATTCCTCAAGAAAGCTTTGCTCTACATCAAATTCAGAATATAATCTAGATCAACTTCTAAACAATTCAATTCTACCTTAGAAAACATAACTTAACTTAACCATTAAATTTCCGTTACATTTCTCGTTAGCGTAGAACCGAAAAGTAAAGAAATATCTAAATTACATGCATGTGCAAACATCAAAATTAGATTATATATCGTATATAAAGCATGAAAAATGTAATGGATGAAGGAACAGACCTGCTCTGATACCATTTTTGTTGGGGTTTTGGCGCGGGCGCAGCGGAAGCTCGCGGTTCGGGTGAAATCATAATTTTAAAACTTTTTAAATTACCGAATAAATTATTCAATATCCAATATGAATAATTCATTCACATTTCACCTAAATATATTTATTCGATATCAAATAATGACATAAATAGTTAAGAAACATCGCGAAAATTTTACGAAAATATATTTTTCCGTAAAATGGCATAAAACACGTTTTTGACCGAACTGACCAACCAATGCACATGAAGGATGCCCAGGTCAGCCCCAATAGTACTAGGGCAGTTCATGGGCTGCCCGAACAATGACCAATCACTGTTTTGGCAGCCCACCACGGTTGGCTCAAAATCCCCGGTAACGCCGTTTTTCGGTCACCCTTTTTCACCGTTGTTTCACTTATTTCAACTCCGAAACAATTTCCGGCAATTGTTCCAACACCCCAAACACATCCAATACATTTATATGACATAATTTTCATCACAATAAACCCAGGTTTTCCAGATCTGATTTTGTAACAAAAATTATCAATATTCATGCTTTAATAATTTTCTTAATATTAATCCAATTAATCACAACACCAATCCAAGCCACCACCAATAAAGCACCCAAGAACAATTATAGACATTAAAAGAGTGGTAATAACACTCTAGAATGGAAAATATCATCAAATGATCAAATTGAACAAATATTACAATAATATCTTTCAATTCAACTTTACACATGCAATAAGCCCTTCATTCCAGCTTCCAAATCCAAAACACCCAAATTCTTAAGAAAATAAGAAACTCTAGAATCTATCTAGATTATCAAGAACAAGAAACATGCTTTCCAAGATTTGGGATATTGGGGATTACCTTTAATTCTCTAAATTTTCCTAAAGCTTTTTCTTGATTTTCTTCATTTTCTTCCTTGAATCATCAAGCAAATTTTGAGAGGTATTTGGAAGATTAAAAAAGGCTTTTTTTTTTTTCCTTTTAAAATGGCATTGCCGACTTTAGAAGGGCATTTTTGTCATTTTAGAAAAAAATAATTTGATCCAAAATCAAATTAATAAATCATGCCACATGTTACCAATTAATATAAGCATGTGTGATAACAATTATCACAAATGAAAATTATCTAATTAAATTAAATATAGTTAAAGTAGTCAAAAATCAATTTAACACTTTAACCTTAAATTTAATGCCAAGTGTAACCAATAATAATTAAACATATATTCCATAACAATTATGAAATATATATATATATATATATATATATATCAATTAATCATTTAAATATTTAACATTCAAATATCTAAATAATTAATTAATATAATTATTAATCCATATGTATTTTATTTACATTAAATAAAATATGTATAGAAGTGACATGTGTCAAAATCTCATTTAAAATTAATTAATATGTATCTAATCAAATTATGTATCAAATACAAATACACAATATTACGATTGACCAAAAAAATACCCTTATTCATGCGTTTTCGTTTAACCGATTAAACGATTCGAATTAACTCATTTAATTTTATGAAGTATTATGAATAATCTATATTATTCATAACGCGTTGCCCAAGTGCTCAACGAGTACACTTCATATTGTGGGACTCTCTAAGTTTAGGTTTATCCGTCACGAAATCCAATTTTAGTGTCCATAATTCACCCACTCATGAATTATGACGACCACAGATAATCTCTCTAAACTATGCAAGTCGAGGTCATTGCATACGTATAATCCCTCCGTCACAGGCTATCCATATTATACCTGAGATATAGATAAGAACATCAAATCCTTATTGTATAATATAGTCGACTTTCAAATTTACGATCTCTAAATAACACTCGGAGCTCGCTTCCGAAGTTATACCACGACCATAGATTTACTAGATCCCAAACACGTGTAGGATACCTATGCCCTGTACACATGACTGACAGATTCTATCTTAATACGCACTGGATATCATGAGCATCAGTCCACACCCAACGAACAGGCGGAGGTCTGATCTAAATAGATCGGTGACGTGACTACCATCAAAGTATGAAGGATAACTCATATATCCACTGTGGTATCTCAAGTCGAAAGACCACTATGCTCTCTCAACTCGAGAAGATTCATATTGACGTTGGTGTACCATCTTTTAGGAAATCTTTAATGAGTCGTTCAGTGTTTATCAAATAAACACCTACATGTCTATACGAGTCTCCCAAGACTCATGGTTCATTGGGATAAACCATCGAACCAAGTCACGATATACGACATGTACTGGTCTCAGCGGATTTTACTAACCGACCCGTGTTAGTAAATCTTAACCATGAACTTTATTAAAGGATATACAACTTATTGTGACGATTCCCAATGTCAATTACAAACTACGTTGTAACTGCGCACTACATTGTAAATCTACTAGGTCTTTGTCTAATATACACGTATCACTAAATCAGATTTAGTTTCAATATAATCATAATAAGATATCTAATCGTAATTAGATCGAATATATATATAAAAGACAAGAGGTGCTACTATTAAATAAGTAATATTATGGAAAAATGTATTGTTCGTATTCATGAATCGGACATAAATACGATCCGGATTGGCACTCTGAGCACCAACCATAACATAAATATGCAACCAAACTAATAAATATGAAATTGCTAATATGAAACTTCTAACCATTAACATGCAATTATCACAATCAATACATATGAAACCTTCTAGAACATTAAACTTATAACCATTAAATATGCAACCTTAATAATTAAAATGCAACTAATACCAATAAATATGGAACTTTTACTAATATGAAACTTTCAACTATTATTATGCTAATTTGACCATTGACTAACAATTAGCGAGCATTAACACGTAATTGTCCAATGCTTTGTAAATCGAACACACAATTTTAACCATTAAACATGCAATTGAAATCAATAAATATGAAATATTCTCGAACATGAAACTTCTAACTGTTAACATGTAACTTTAACCATTGATATACTATTATTGAGCAATAACAAGCTACCAAAATAATGTTTTGTAAAACGACGATAACAAGCTACCAAAATAATGTTTTGAACATGCAACTTTGACTGTTACATATGCAATCAAATCAATAAATATGAAACCTTCCAAATCACGGGTAATGACCCGTAGGATCATAACCGGCTTTAATTTGATTTTTCTGGGTGGATCCAGTATCAACGAAAATTGTCTCCGAATCAATTAAGATTATTAATTAAATACTAGTACTAAAAATTTTGTGGTTAGAAACCCTTTATAGTTTGTTGTTGTTGTTGGTTTTTTTTTTTTTTTTTTTTTTTTTTTTTTAATAAACGAGTGGGGTGGTTCTATTATGTCCTAATAAGGAAATCTCTACATCCATATATATATGATTATGTATCTAGATTTTTTTTGTTATTTTCTTTTAAACAAAAGGCAATATTTAAGTTAATCTTCTCTCTCTCCCCATGGCCCACGAAAATCCTTTTCTTCTTTCTCCTTCATTTTCATGCCATTGTAGACAGCAAAACAAGCTTATTTTTTTTTTAAAATTTTGGCTTCCTTTGTTCTTTCTAATTCCTAACTAAGACTTGGTGTCCCATGACACAAAATGATAAAGGATGAAAATCCCCTTTGCTTCCCTCTTGGCCAACCTGTCACTGTTTGAGGGATTCTTGTTTTCTGATTTTACAAGATAATAATTTTCCCTCTCTTGCTTTCTTGAGACCATTTAGCTTAATAATTAATTATTTTGGTTAGATTTCCTTTGGTATTTCAAGAATGGGTTTATTAGATTATTTTGGATGTCTTGGATTAATTGAGAATAATTGATTCTAGGGTGTTAGTTTGTGGTTCATGGGGAATATTGTGTGTGGTATTTATGAATAGATGAGGATATTTTGGAAGCTTGATGGATGATGAGGCTTTCGGCCATATGAGAGATTCTTGGAAGATTGATTAAATTAGGGGTGTTTCAGGTTTTGTGTTGGAGAGTATTATTGGTGATTAAGTGAAGAAAAATGTTGAACCTAGGAAAGAGATAGTAATTTTCCCCGCCTTGGTCATTTTTATAGGAGAGTATGGGTCTTTTGGATGCTTATGATATAGCAATACTTAGTAGTGATATATTGTTGGAATGGTGGAATATATAATTCGGATTGTTAAAAGAGATGAAATCTTAGAGTGTGTCTAGGTGTGCTTTGAATCGGCTATGGTGATGTTGAGAGTTAATCTTAGAGGGGAGGATTTAGGTTTCATCTTGTTAAAGTGGAGAATGAGAATTTGATGTGTTACGTGGTTCAGCAACAAGGTGGGTTGTGAAGTGGTGTCGAATTAAGGAAAATACTTGTTGATGGTGACTTTCTGTTCCGAGAAACTCTGAATCCCGAAGATGAGTATAATAAGATTTGCACTTAGACATATAGAGATCCAAAGATCATGTAAGGATGAGAGGTCATATGAAGGGGCTTGAGCCCGATGCTCAGAAGGACATGAGGGAAGAACCATACTCGACCTGATATAAAGACATCAGATTCGACAACACTTGAACACCCGTAAAGGATGGTCCGACTTAGTAAAGTGAGGAAAGTAAAGGTCTCAGAACCGATCATCTCACTTTGCTGACCAGGAAGGCATTATGTTCAAGTCTGGACGACGTAAGCCCTAAACGGACATTTGGGTCTCCCAAGCATTGATGAAGATAGAAGTAGGCCAGTGGTTGATGGGACAGGTGACCGGCGTAATCACACACGTATAACGCAAGCGCCGTATCGTTCAAGTAGTATAAAAAGTATCGATCCCACGAGGACTTAAAACCTTTTTGTTATTAATTTATGGGGCCAACTGATTACCAGTATCTAACAGGTTGTTTGATTGATTGATTTGAAATGACAATGATTCTAAATTTAAAACAAGTAAATAAAATTGCTTAAAAGTAGGTTGAGAAAAAATCCAAATTTATAAAAACTATCCAGGGTTGTGATTAATTCCAATATTATTAGAAGATGAAGTGATTATCTTAAAGTTGAGTAATATATTGATTTATTAACCTGGAACACTAATTTATGTAAAAACCTCTTCCGATGGTCAATTTCAATACCTAGTATAATCCAATTGAACCATATGTCTATGTCAACCAAATTACCTAGATTCATTAAGATTAAGTCCAATTATGGCTACCCCCGCCCGACAGGTATATTCCTATCCTGTAAGGAAATCTATTAAAAGGGTTATCTATCCTCAAGGAAGATCGTGGGTTATTGAGTCTAAGGTCTTAAACTTAAAATCCATATGTCTAGTTCATTTTAAGTTTACCTAATCAATTTTATTAATGGCCAGTTAATAAAAAGCATAAGAATTAAGACTTTCAATAAATAAATCTTTAAATTACCCAACCTATAATCTAACCCCTTATAAACCGGTTATATTGAAATTCATCACAACCCTAGATACTAACTTAGTTACAAACATAGCTATGGCTAATGAAAACTTAAAAGACATAAAATAAAAATGCTAAAAAGTAACTGCGAGAAAGTAAAAGCGGGAAAGTAAATGAAAATAAACTGCCAAGATAAAAGGAATTACTTTTACTAATTACTAACTTAGATATCTCCCTTAGTATAACATAATCACTTGTGAGATTAAAACCAACCGACCATATAGGCGGTACCTGATTAAGTCAAGTTAAGTCCGACCAGCCATAAATGCGGTAAAATTTGTCCATGAACCTGCCATGTAGGCGATAAAGAATAACCAGCCATAAAGGCGGAACCAAAATTAAATTACCAACCGACCAATCTGGCGGTATCCTTGCTTAGTCAGGTTTAACAGTTTAAATTAAATAGCCCACCGACCAATATAGCGGTATTCCTTTTTAAGTCAAATTTTAGAATAGTGAATATGTTGTGTCTAAGGGAGATTAATCTAAGATAGTAACAGTAAAAGAATTACCTTTCACCTCGACAGAGGGAAGTTACCTCCTCATGGTTGAAAAATAAAAACTGAAAAAGTAAAGAAAGGAAAGTGTTATGCGTAAAAGTAAATTACGGAAAGTAAAACTGAAAAAGTAAAGAAAAGAAAGTGCGAAATTGAAAATTAATTACTGAAAACTAAAAATAAACAAACTAGATACAATCTTTTTATTTTTTCATTAAGGATTTCAAAGAAGAAAGTATGAATTTTACAAATGAAATGGTTGGTATTTATAGGCAAAATTTTGCCACCATCAAATCATCAATCAATTTCTCCACCAAATCCATTATTAATTTCTCCACTAATTACTCCACCAAATCCATAATTGCTCCACTAATTTCTTATCTTGTTTGGTGGTGATTTGATAATTTTTATTATTATTTATTAATTAATATTTTGCTTTGAAAATGATTGATAATGACTTTTAATAATTACACTCCACACACTTCTGGATGGTTCATCAATTTCGGTCATGAAATCATCAGAATTTGAAAATATGTTCTCTTTCAAAGTTGTAGATCTTTGAGTCTTCTTTAATCTGGAACTTGAATCAGCTCAATCCGATATCTGAGTAAACAGTTTTGCCCAACATACGACAGATGCGCAAAACTGGAATTTCCAAAACTGCACTTCGTCAAAAACGCCATTTCAAGTTTCCAATCTCCAAAATTAATATATCAAGTCCAATAATTGCCCTTATTTGATCCACATTTCGTCATAAATGATTTCATTGAGTCCCGATATTATTTTATCTGCAAAATAAAATAAAACATATCAAAACGTTCATCAAACCCGAGAAACTAAACAAAATATTATATAAGTAAAAGGGGCGGTAAATATTGATATATTTTCCGCTCATCACACCCCCAAACCTAACATTTTGCTAGTCCTCGAGCAAAACAACAAAATAAAAATTAAAATTAAACTAAGCCAATTTCGTAGGGATCACGGTTGCATTTAGCGTATGCAACAAGCCTTTAAACCCCTAGGTGTCCCTAGTGGACGAGTTGTAGTCTCGTGAGGGTTTACAACAACGATACCCACAAACGTTTTATAAAAGTAAAAAGTTAGTTAAAACTAATGCACACAAAAGCAAAAAGACAAGAGAAAATAGAATAAAGAAGTTAATGACTAATCAAGTGAAACTTCTACTCCAAGTTACTAGTTGTTTTGTTTCTTTCTAAACTACCGAATAAGTAAATTCTCCGATTATATTTACCATTCTCCATATACACAGCCAGCAAAATATTAATCAACTCATTTTTGCCCACAACAGTCACAAGTGCAATTGATAAGAGAATAATATTTTTGTCCTAAGGTTCTATTAGATTTCACACCTTTTTATAGTAATGGAGTAAATTTTTTTTTTTTTTCTGATTTTTTTCATTTTTTCTTTCTTTTTTCTCTATTTTTTATTTATATACAATATCTTCTGTCTATGTAGCGAGCTTTGGGTCGGTGGCTCCCAAACCAATTGGCTTTAGGGCACCAGGTGTTAAGACACCCCTACGGACTTAATTACCCAGACATTAGATATAATATTTTTGCAACATCCTTGATCCATGTAGCGAGCTTTGGGCCAGTGACTCCCAAACCAGTTGGCTTTAGGGCACTAGGTGTTAAAACACCCTTACAGACTTAATAACACGGATCTTAGATGCTTTATTTTTTATTATTTTTTTTTACTCCATCACTTTTTGAGATGCTTCCTCCAATTAAACTATAGCACTGAATATTACAATCCTGTTAGTTACAGCTCATGTCCGTATGTTACTATACATGTTGATAATACCTGCCAACAAAGCATATGAAGATCCATTTTAGTCAGTTTTATGGAGAATCTACAAATTAAATAATTCAAAAGGAAATAAACAAAAATTAACTTGTTTCGAAATAGGTTTGAAATACGTCTCAGGAGTGGAAACTCCTTACTCAGCTATCTCTTACCAATTTCACCTTTTTAGTCAAAATAAAAACACAAAAACACAAATTTTTTGTAATTTTTGAAAATTTTTCAATTTTTTTTGTATTTTTTTCGAAATTTTGGACTAAAATAAAAACAACACACAAACTAAAAACAAGGTACTAATCAACTAATTCCCTCCCCCAAACCTAAATGAGACATTGTCCCCAATGTCTTAAACAGTAAAAGGAGAGTTAAGAAGGTCATACCTGGTTAGCTGAATCTACAGAAATTAAAGGTTAAGATCTAGATTAATCCGACGCCTCTTACCACGATCGTCCCCAGACCAATTTATCTTTGAAAGGATAGGGTCAACTTGAGGTTCATAGGCTATGAGTTGGTCTATTAGATCCGGAGCAGTTCTGGCAGTAAAGAGGAGTTCTTTCAAAGGTTTTGACACGAACCCATTTCTCGAGCTCGAGCATCACAGAAACACACAAGAAAATCATAAAATCCATCAACGTTGAGCAGTCCAAGCGTTTTTGGTGTATGTTCAGGTTCGCCCAAGATAATACTATAAATATTTCCTCCAATGTACCTAAGCCACCTGGCAAAGCGATAAAAGCATTAGCACGGTTAATCATTTCTACCAGTCGTTCAGACATACCTGGCACGATCAGTTCCTCTCCGTTTGATGATCCAATAAGATTTGCCTCTGCCAAGGGTTTTGGGATGATTCCCAAGACATGACTGCCTCCTTCCGTACAGTCTTTGAAACGATCCCCATTAATTCAAGATTGCCTCCGCCATATATTAAGTGCATATTCCTTGCAGCTAAGACTCGACCCAATTCCTGTGCTGCTTCTATGTATTGTGGTTTAGTACCAACACTACTACCGCAAAACACACAAATGTTTTCAACTCGTCTTCTTGAAGTGGCTTCCATGTTTTTATGTATTTCTTTCTCAAATCAGGATGCCTTCAAAAGTGCATTGACGAGCTGAATTTATAGTACCTGAAAAGGGTGAGTAAAAATAGCACAAGTATCTTCCAGAGGACGATTAGTAGCAAAATAGTAAAATAAATCGTGATAGTAAAAAAATCTGGATCCTGTCGGAGAAAATAAAAGAAAACAACAAAACAAATCAGAATTATTAGAAAAAGACAAAGAGATATAATATGTACAAGAAAAGTAACGGCTTGATTGACATCTATGCGTCAGGGACAAGCTTCCCATCCAATTTTCTTATAAATTGGCAAACAGGGTCTTTTTGAGTCAGATTCCCAAGACTTAACTGTTGTCTTTCTTTTAGAAATTGTGTATGTAATTGGCGAATGGCTATATGAACATATCCACTGGGATGCGTCTCAAGAGTCGAAGATAGATCATCTAAAGACTCCTTACTCAAGCCATCCCTAATGAATTTAATTTTGTCTTCTCGATTATCAGACACCATTCCTAAAGAACGACAACGAGTATTACACATTCCAACGTGCACATTTGAAACAAACACCCATTTTCTTAGCTATACGTTTCTTTGCATAGGTGCTTCTTCCAAATCCAGGTAAATAAGAATTACAAGACTCAGAATACTCACCTGCTAAACGAATTCGTGCTTCGATTACCCAACAAATATCAGTAGGAATACCTTTGTTCATCAATAGTCTCATCCGTTCCAAGCGAGCTTTGTAAACTTTCATCAGAGATTTTTGAGGGAGAGAAGGAAATTGCTTGTGAAGATTTACGAGAGCTTCTTCCATCTTAATTTGCAAAAACTAAACACACAAAATAAATCACACAAAATCACAATATATACACAAATTGCATGGGTTGCCTCCCTGCGAGCGCTAAGTTTAAAGTCGTCAGCTAGACGTGACTTTTCGAACGTTTAGGCTGGATCTGAAAGTGTGACAGTTTCTTTTTGACGCTCCAACGGTTCTCCCCAATAATGCTTAACCCGCTGACTGTTAACTTTGAATGTGTTTTGGTATTGGGATCCAGTAACTCAACAGCTCCATGTGGTAAAACCTGAGTGATCACAAATGGACCTGACCACCTTGATTTCAACTTTCCAGGGAAAAGTTTCAACCTCGAGTTGTACAACAACACCTGTTGCCTTGGTTCCAACTGTCTGTGCACTATTTTTCGGTCATGCCATCTCTTGGTCTTTTCTTTGTATAGTCTGGCATTCTCATAAGCCTGTAGGCGAAATTCCTCAAATTCATTGAGTTGGTGAAGTCTTTTCTCTCCTGCAGCTTATGGATCAAAATTCAACTTCTTCAGTGCCCAGTACGCCTTATGTTCAAGCTCAACTGGTAGATGGCATGCTTTCCCAAACACCAATCGATATGGTGACATACCAATGAGTGTCTTGTAAGCTGTACGGTAGGCCCATAATGCATCGTCCAGTTTTTGTAGACCAATCCCTCCTTGTTGATCCAACGGTTCTTTCCAAGATTCTTTTGATT